>OX493403.1:24544968-25144968 GCA_950371165.1 Lacanobia oleracea
ACTTCTCCTTAGGTTTGAACCTGTAAGGCAACCCCTTTTGAAGATTCTTGGGTATCACCAAAGGTTTGAATACTTTCGGCGCTCTGTTTACTTCAGTATACATTGAGTCTGTGTTCGCGTCATTCTTGATATTTTGTTCTCTCTTTAGCTGCCCTTTCGTCTTCATGCCTTGCCAGGCGTTCTTAGCTCCAGCAGGCAGTAATAGGTTTACGACAGGCGCATAGAACTTAGTGACGTCGACTTTGAACCATGTACGACAAAATATGATGTCACTCATAAGAATTTTGTCTTCGAATGTAGCTCTGAAAGCACCTTCTGGCTTGTTCAGAGCTTTCTTGATCTGGCCTCTGATACCTGAAACTGTTTTTACTCTAGCTCCTTCAAACTTCGCAACTTCTAAAGTAGTAGTAAACATGTCCTTGATAAAAGCAGTCTTTTTGTATATCTTCAATGGAGTACCAACTAATTTCAGTTTCTTGACTATTTGAGTTGACTTATTAATTTCGTTCACACTGCCTGTAGCAGCTATCCTGAAACCTACTCGTTTGATGTCATTTGTATTGTTATTGACACTCTGCAGGGCGAGGAAACCTGTGTTCTGTGGTGTTATGGGACCATAGAAGTGCATGTTACAAGTGACATGCTCGGGTGTGTACTTCAAGTACCTGCATTTCATATCATCTTCTATTTTGGAATAGATGGGTAATGTCTGGAAGCGACGCCATCCCAATGAAATGATAAGAGGATCATTGGTCTTCAATATTTTCTTATACCATCTGTGCTTCTTTACTTTGCAGGATACAAAACCTATATTCTGCTCAGCCATGTTCAGAGCTCCAATAAGTATTGGGTAACTAGAATCGAAGTTAGTAACAAACTCGGACGGCATGTTATTAAATAACATTCTCACATACAATCCTGGTCTGAAACCTTCAACTTCGATCCTCAGTCCCTGATCTAAGTTCTCAAACACTGATTTATTGAGTTCCGATTGTTTTAAAGCTTCTGCTTTTAAATTTTCGTAATAAGAGTGGTCTCCTTTAATTCTGTGATCATCAGGATTGTCATACTCTGAATCGAATTTAGCTTTTAACTTCATCTTTTTGTCTAGGATTTCGGATTTAGTTAGTTCTGCTTTACGTTTAGTGCCTGCTTCTTGAGTTGTCTCTGTCTTTTCTTCAGCTTTATGTTTCTCTCCTGTTTCTAAATCTTCAAAATCACCGTAAAGTTCTTCATCATCGCCATCGCTGGCATCATCTAGTCTCAATAGCTCTGATGCGTCTTCGTCAGCCGATCTCTTACCAGTGACAAAACTGTTGATTAAAAATTGTTTATTGTTTTCACTTGTCCAATCTCTAAGATTTGGTTTGTCCAAGGCATAAAAGAATGAGCACTCATCTAAATCTAATCTTTCCTTTTCTTTATGCTTCTTCTTTTGTGTATCTGTTACTTTTTTAAAGAGATCGTCAAGCTCTTCATCTTCTTCTTCATAATCTTCTTTCTTAGTTTTGGATTTGTTTCCTATCTCAAATTCGCCGTAGACCAGCTTCATGATATTCTTTGAGGTCTTTTGTCTGTCCAAGTATGCTTCTGTAGCTTTTTCTCCTAACTTTTCTTTCCATTTCATACCAAAATCTTCTTCTTTCTGTGGCTCTTCATCAGAGTCACTATCGTCTTCATCATCACTCATGTCCCCTTTTTGTTTGTCATCCCCATCAATACTCATTTCTCCATCATCCTCATTTTCTCCGTCAGAGCCACCTTCCAAATTATTGTCCCAAGGAAGTTTATTTTTCTTTTCTTCTTTCTCACTTTGATCTATTCCACTATCATTATCAGAATCACTGTCATTGTCGTCATCCTCAAAGTCTGATGCATCAGATTCAGCTTTCTTATTCAGTTGCAAGTACTCATCATCTTTGATCATGTCAGGATAGATGACTGCACCTCCACTGAACAATTTGAACCCTGACTCCTGCATCTGTTCATCAACTGTCTCTTTAGTCTCTACTACATTCTTGAGTAGAGCTTTCTTCTCATTGGTTTCTTCATCTTCCTTCTTGTGTGAGTGAGAGCCTTGCAGCTCTATGTAGACTGCATCCTTGTCATAGACAATACCTCCAACACCAGCAAATGGTGCATATATCTGCCTCTCTCTTTCCATGAGATGCCGTTTCTTCTCTTTGCTGGGCAGTGGACATGGATCTGGTAGATACGATAGTTCACTGATCTTCATGTCTCCAACACCTGGAAAGATTGAACAACTATATTACTTAACAATAAACTATAACCAATCCTGAACATTAGTAGCTGATAGATCCATTATTTTGTAATGTTAGGGTAAGTCTTGACTAAGTTAATAAAAATTCTTTTATACAACAAAACTATTGCACATAAATAACATGGTCATCTTATGTCCGATTTTTTTATTTCATATGGATCGAGGAATCATGACTGATATAAAATGTTTTTTTGATATTTGGTATATCAAAAAACATTTCAAGATCATACCTGCTATATGAACTGAGGACTCCTTCATCAGCGGCACTCCCCTCACATATCCATACAGCACCACATCTCTGTTCACCTTCGCATCCTTCCTGATCAACTCCTGACTAGTTATGTCTTCCAAACGGTCCGCCAACACATAAGCATGGGTCATTCTCCAGCTAAGCGGTCTGAACTTCATCACTGAGATGAATCTAGACAAGTTCTTTATTTCGTTCCTCAAATATTCCCCATGAATGATACCAGACAAGTAGAATAACTTTGCTCCGGAGTATACTTCGGTCCAGAACCTATGTTTGAGAGTTTTCTTAGTAGTTTTCAGAGTCTTTGCATTCTTTATCATGTCAAGATGTGTGAGAACACCCATGATTTTGGGCATGCCATGCACCTGGCAGATGTTAAGGAACTCGAATATCTCCATTTCGAAGCCGAAGCTGGCGTCACACAGCAACAACACGAGGTCAGCGCACTTAGCGATGTCGATCATAGAATTGACGTCGTTGTTACATTCTATCAGTGTAATGCGCCGTTTCTTTGATGTAACGATAGTTATGGGACCGTTCGTGTTTGTCACATTAGTTTTTATAAAACTCTTGATTAAGTTATTGATGAGCGTGGTTTTACCGACTCGAGGTGGCCCGACAATCGCCACAACAATCGGTGGTGGTTCCAGAGGAGTTTTGTCCACTTGTGGGATGTGCTGCTTCTTCGAGATAACATCTTCTCGGCGACGGAACTGTCTCTCAGCTCTCACAGCAGACTGGATGGCAAAAGCTTTAGGATTTCTTTGCCGAGCACTTAGGTTAGATTGATCGAGTTTGGTTTTGTTTTTCTTCTTCTCTGCTTTGCGCCCGGCTTGTTTAGCACGGTGCGACTTCTTTTTATCAAAGATGCTAGTTTCATCTGCCATGGTTATATTATAAATTGAAATTATTTCAAAATAACCTCATGTGTTATTTTTTTTTCCATCTTTTCACCACTGAGCCGATAACAACTATTCTGCCAGTGTCATGTGGTGACGGGAGCGCAGTAGAGCCGTCGAACTTTGCACTTTATGGTAGATCTACAATGTTAGTAGCTGAAAGGACAATACAAAATTTGGTTAGTTAACATGGATTTTTCTTTTTTTACAAATACACTAATATATATATATATTTTATATATATTAAAACGTGAAGTTAAGTTTAGGAGAGAAATTGGTCAAGAGGGAATGGAAATTAATAGGGACAGGGATTTTAATTTTGGGAAGCATTTGGTACAACTCGAAGTAATGGGAATTCGAAGGACATGAAAAAAAGATATGGTCTAAGGTACAACATTACCATCCTGATACAGTAGTAATGGCCATCTACAGGCCTCCTTCTCAAAACATTGACTGTTTTTTGGACTCACTCAACATGAATTTAACAAAAGTATCATCTTTTCAAAATATAATTCTTGTAGGTGACATAAACATTAACATTGCTTCCGGGAAAACCAATGGCCATGCTAACAACTACCTGAATATTTGCGCGTTTCATGGACTATTACCCACTCATTACCATCCCACGCACCAGTCCGGCTCATGTTTAGATCATTTCTTTATAAAATCAAAGAAACCAACCCAAACATTTGTAACTAACTCATCGCTTACCGATCATCAAGCTGTTTTACTAACATTGCAAATTTCTTTACCTAGAAAAAACTGCTTGCGTAGCAATACTAAAGTAAATATGAAAAACCTTGAAAATGACATAAGCGCTATTAATTTTGACCCAGTTTTTAATTCAAACGATGCAAATATTTCTTTAGAGTATTTCATACATTCGCTACAATATGCAATTAAGAAAAACTCATTTGTTAAAATAATGCCTAGGAAATATTATAACATTAAACCGTGGATCACACCCGGTCTCGTTCGATGTATGAGACATAGGGACAAACTTCACCTGAAATCGAAACTGGCACCTAGTGATGAATCACTTTCCGTCACATACAAGAGGTATAGAAATTTCTGTAACAATCTTTTGAAAAAAATAAAAAATCAGTATGATAAAAATGAACTACAAAAGGCAGGAAAAAACAGCAAGCTTGTTTGGAAATTTATAAAAAATAATACTTTTAGATCTAAAAATTCCGAACCTCCCCTTGATTTATTATCAACAGAAATAAATCCGTCCGAAGCAACGAATAAAGTCAATAATTTTTTTGCTAACGTTGGTAAAAACTTGGCAGAAAAAACCTTAAATTCTAGATCGTTGCCTCCTCAAAGTTCACCTGTAACAACTTCTACACTACATTCTTTTGTTTTATTTGAGACCGACGCAAATGAGGTATTAAGAATCATAACCGAGCTTAAGGATGTTTGTGCTATTGGCTGCGATAACATACCGAATCATATACTTAAAAGATTTAAATATCTAATTGCACCTCCGTTAACTCACATTTTTCAGTTATGTTTATCACAAGGAGTTTTCCCCCAATTACTTAAAAAAGCTGTAGTCACCCCTGTTTTTAAATCTGGAGACAAGAACTGTGTTAATAATTATAGACCTATTTCAGTCTTAACGGGCCTCTCCAAAATTTTAGAAAAAATCATAAACACTCGTTTAATAAAATACCTAGAAGACAACAAATTACTTTCAGACAGTCAATTTGGTTTTAGGCCCAAAAGATCGACAAGCCAAGCAGTCCACCGATTGACAAATTATATAAGTACAAGTATGGACAATGGCATGCACACCATTGGTATCTTTTTGGACCTTGCCAAGGCGTTCGATACTATTTCTTGTTCTATATTATTACATAAGCTTGAAACGATTGGGATAAGAGGAACACAACTTCAACTTTTTTCTGATTATCTTAGTGATCGTTATCAATGTGTGAAAATTGGTCAATTTATAAGTTCTGAGCTTAAAAATAGCTGTTACGGATTTCCACAAGGTAGCATTTTGGGTCCTACGTTGTTTCTAATATATATAAATGATCTGTGCAGCTTGCCACTCAAAAATGGTATCATACTGTCATACGCTGATGACACGGCTCTAGTGTTCTCAGCTAAATCAAGAATCGAGGTTTATGAACACGCGCAGAATGGTTTCAATACTGTATCTAATTGGCTTCTTAACAGTCTCTTAACATTAAATTTAGATAAAACAAAATACATTTTATTTACGATTAGGAAAAATAACATTCCGCTTACTAACTTAAACATTTTTGCACATAATTGTAGAACTAACGCTGACAACGCATGCACTTGTTCCACCTTAGCTAAAGCTGACTATGTGAAATATCTAGGTGTAACGATTGACACAAATCTAAATTTTCGTAAACATATTGATGTACTATGCAGCAGAGTGCGGAAATTAATATACATTTTTAAATACTTACGTAACGTAGCCGACTATGATTTAATTAAACAAGTTTATTTGGCTTTGTGTCAGTCCATACTAACGTATTGCATAACTTCCTGGGGTGGTGTCGCAAAGTCCATTTTACTTCCTCTAGAACGTGCTCAAAGAGCAATTCTAAAGGTTGCAACCTTTCGCCCTTTTAAATTTCCCACGCACCAGCTTTTCATGGCATGTAAGGTACTAACAGTGCGTCAACTAGCTATTCTAAACATCGTACTGCATCAGCACACTGAACTTCCTTATGACCGAGTACCTTCAGGCAAGAGAAGAAAAGATTTGGTTTGTATTAAACCTCAAACCAAACATGCTTTCGCAAATAGATTCTTTGTGTTTTTGGGACCTTATCTATATAACAAGCTCAACAAGCCACTTGGCATATATAGTTTAAATTATAAGAAATGCAGTACAACGCTTGCGGAATATTTAGCAAAACTCAATTACGTTGACACAGAAAAACTGCTAGAAATTTTAGTATGATGTTTATTGTTTCATATTTCTTTGTATTATTTATTTTTGTTCATTGTTTAGAATAGTATTTATTAATAATTGTAAAGTTTGCTTATTTTTAATAGTCGATTAAGATTTTTTATTGTATTGATCTAGTTTACATATATAACTGACCAATTTAAATTGCGATGAAGTGAGGGCCTGAAACACAGGTTTAAATAAACCTAGATCGGGCAGGTCGCTATATACATTATAAGTTCCAAGTTAAATATCTTATACGTCAAATTATTGTTAGCCATACACTAGTTTTAAGTTAGGCACTAATTTACCTTTATATAAGATTTTTACTTTATTATCTTTTTGTGGCTATTTATACACATTTTATTGTAAAAGTTTTTATGAATAAATTGAAAAAAAAAAAAAAAAAAAAAAATTACAACACCAATGTTGGACATGGTATTGTCCAACATTGTGGACATAGCAAACTTAGCAAGTGAGTCTGCGCATCGTTTCCACGTATACCTAAAGGACTGGGTACCAAAACTATTTCAATGATTAACCCATCTTTAAAGCAAGTGTAAAGCAAATTTCGAATATCTATAATGATTTGACTATGAATTTTAGATTTTAATTGATTTTGAATTATTGCCTGGATGCTACTTCGAGAATCTGAAAAAATTACTGAGTTTTGTATTCTATGAGATAAAATGAAATTGATGGCTTCAAGAATACCGATGCATTCGCCCGTAAACGTGATCTCGAAACAGGAAGGAGTATCTGGCTTACTTCCGCATAAGAAACTAATTTCTCAGCCATAAGTGCCTTTATGCCGTTCTGACGACCCAATTCAGGACAAGCCTTATTGGTTTCAAGAACAAGATACATAGAGGGCTCATTCATTGGTAACTTGGCATCCGTCACCTGGGTGGTCTTCAGCACATTTGAAGCAATGAGGTTTTGATCGACATCACTGTACGTGTGTGACCATACCGACAGCAGTTAAAGCATTGAATAGTTGGGTACATGTACCTTATAACCGGAAGGGTGGAATAAAAACAGTAGACACGATTTGGTAAAATTTGGCCATCAAATGTCAGAATAACTATCTGAGTGAGTTTTCATTATCCTGGCCTTAATCATGGGGCCACATCCAGCAGGGACCATGATGTTCTCAATGATTTCGTCCTCTGTCTATTCAACAGGTACATCCCTCACAAGTAACATTACGATTAACAACTATACGAGTAACATTGTATTGTGGAACAGATGTAATGAAGCTGGGATAAATTTCCATTATAGCAAAAGTATGTAAAAGTGTCACTAATTTATTAATGTTTTGATATTTTTATAACAAAAGATTCATGAATAAAATCCCCAATAAATCATCACTAACTGCTATCAGGAAAATTTGGATGCGAAGCGAGCTCTGGATTTGGGGTCACTCCGACACAGACAGGTTAGGCTAGAAGGGTATGTCCCCCATACCCTTTATGGTTATTTTTTTATAAACCACTCAGAAGTAGGAGCCCCGTCGACTGGGCCTCCCTTGACTGTGCAATGTTGAGCGGCTATAAAACGTTTTGAGGTTAGGATACTATAATTAGTTTTTCTCAAAAACGGTGAGTCGCTTTTACATGGGAGTGGTGCTAGGACACAGGGGGCACCTCCCCCCTCCTCGTACTAAACGATACTCGATTTTACCCCTTTTTCTAACTCAAATGCTATTCTAACCTCAAAACTAACCAAGGATATCTCCATAACCATGGGGCACCGCGGGTTGGGGGTGGTGTAGGGGGCACTCCATCCTCCCCCACCCCTTGAATCGGCGGGCTATAATGGAAATTTTAACCACAAACGGCGGGTTATCCCTCAAGTTGTATGAATGTCTACCGATTGTGGTTTTAGGATGCTTTGGGGGATTGATCGGGGTAGTCGGAGGAGAAGCAGCAGGGTAATCGTTATAACTGGAGTAAAATCAAAGGGATCGGGGAGTGTCTGGGGGCTTTTTGCTATCCATGATGGATAACGGCTAAAATTCTTAAAATGAAGTAAAATTTAAGATAAAACCAACCTTATGATACAACACAAACAAAGAATATTCTCGACTGAAGTTCACACTGATAAAACTCACTTAAAACGAAAAAAAACGCAACAAAAACACAAGCACGCGATTAATCTACACCACTAGCAACGAAAGTCACGTGTTAAATGTTCAATGTTGGTCAGGCAGGCAGGTCAGTAAAGGGTTAAGGGATGGAACATATACATTGATGTATTTAAAACACTCGATTCTATCGATTAGTAACGATGCATCGTATTGAACCGATGTATTATTTATACTTCAGCATCGATTTTATATCGATTTTTATCAAAAAATGCATCGAATACGCAAATTATGAGATGAATACTATGAGTATGACCAACACTGACTGACGACTGCAGTGACTTTCCCGACGTTTAGTGATATTATTGGTTTGGCTGAATAGGTTAGGTTTTCTTTGCCGCGGAGCGAGCAAAGCAAAATTAAATCCAAAACAACAATATGGCCGACCGAGTTTCTGCTTTATATATTGCGTTTTTGTTACGATACGAGTGTTTTGCCTTGTATAAGTAACAAATCTGTAGATTTTTGTCTGACGAACTTTCCGTTTATCTCATAACTCCTGTATGAAGACTGAACGAAAATCCGTTAGAAATTTAGAGCGATTATAAAATACATTTCCCGAAGCTGCACAAAAAAGCTTTTGAAGTCATCATCTACCTAGCTTTTTCCCAACTACATTGGCGTCGGCTTCCGGTCAAACCAGGTTCAGCTGAATACCAGTGTTTTACGTGGAGCGGCTGCCTAACAGATCTCCACAACCCTTTAACTGGGTAACACGGTACTTCATGGCAAGACTGGAGTCAGATTTACTGGCTTCTGACAATCCGTAACGACTGCCAAAGATCTACAAATGACAGTCGGGACCAACGGCTTAACGTGCTTTCCGAGGCATGGAGGAAACTCGGTATGTTAAGATGGTCACCCATCCCAGACCAAACTTGGCAAGCGTTGCTTAACCTTCAAGATCGATCCGTGTGGCTGTTATTATTTAGCCAGGAGTTCCTCAAAAATAGCTTTTAAAGTATTTAACAATTCTTGGCACATCTGTCTCTTCTGAAAGTCTCTTTTCACAGGCAGGGCTAGTTTGGACTGAGCAAAGAAACCGATTGAAGGGAAAAAGATTTAGTAAACTTTTGTTTTTGTACATATAACATTAAAAAAAAATATTGGAAAATTGACAGTGAATTTTAATACATAATTTTCTTTGTACTTACCTAGTTTTCTTTAAGGCCTAAACATGTCATTACGAAAACAATTGATATTTTAGAAAATTCGATGTATTTCTCAATACATCGTATTAACATCAATGCAACCGATCGATGCATTACATATTTACATCGGAAAAAACATCGATGTATATTTTAAATGTCCATCCCTAAGTCAGTTGAAGTGACCGCTTGACAGCTTTTTTTTTTAATTTAGCCAAGTGAAAAAAAAGATAAACATCAGCTTGGATTGTAGTCTTTTTAGAAGTGGATATAAATATTTCAAATTATATTTTAGGAACATAAAATAGTTAATACAACATTAATACAATCAATTATTTAAACACAATTATAATTTTTCGAAATCTTATTTATTTAGAAGATTGCATTGATCATAATAATTTACATATTAATTACAGATGTTTATTAAATTTACCTTGCAACACAAAGGCCAGTTGTCATTGACTACAGCTAAAGAAAGAGATCAATTTTATATTTTTGTGCAAAAAAGTCCATTATTTGGATGATGAAAGCAAAAAACGCAGCTGGTAATGATAGCTCACTAGTGGCAGAAACTAAAGTGAACTAATCAGGACTGTTATCATGACTTCTTCAGAGCTAGACAGCCGGAACATCGCCATATCAATGTGAGTAATATACGCATTTTTCCTAATTATAGAACGATTGTGTTATTGTATTCGTCACTGGACATTGTTTATGTTGTTTACTAGTTAGTACTAGTTGTTCAGTGATCTAGGATACGTCAAAAGAGTCTTATTGGTGATGATAGGTCGATGATCTTTGTGCTCTGTCGTCCCCGCAATGCAGATGGTAAACACCATCATCAGCTCATCATTGACCTTAGAAACGTTAGCCCAGAGCCAAAATCCATTTGAGAATATTTCAAGTAATTTTTAAACAGTTTAGGCATATCATTTTTACACTCTTGTTTACTTAAATTGGTACTAACACACAGCTTACTGAGACCAGTTTGTACAGTTAGCTTTAACTGCTATACAGACTAATTTTCTATTGTATTCGTTTACCTTAACTTGGGAAAAATTCTAGTCCTAAATGGTGCTCATTTCAAAGATAAGGAACAATGATAACTTTTAAATTTGTTTGTTACATAAATAAATTACAACAAAATTTTCACTATGTAGGTATTTCATGAATAAAAATAATTATTGAAATTAAATTAAATCTAGGTAAAATTCACAAGTAGGTAGTTAGCAAACTGAAAATGTAGGCTAACTAATATTTGAAACAGTACTTGAATCTATATCTATACTAATATATAAAGCTGAAGAGTTTGTTTGTTAGTTATTGAACACACTAATCTCAGGAACTACTGGTCCGATTTGTAAAATTCTTTCATTGTTAGATAGCCCATTTATCGAGAAAGGCTATAGGCTAAATATATCATCATGCTAAGACCAATAGGAGCGGAGCAGTAATGAAAATTGTGACACAAATGAAGTTGCGTGAATATAAATAACTTCATTGATTATACTGATAACATTTGCATTCAAAAATATTCGAAATATAGCATTTTTTAGGATTCTGATGAATTAAGTAGAATAATACATCTTATTAACTAGGTTTTATCCTAACAGAATGATAATTTATTAAAATACTGTTGGTGATAACAAAATAATGCTAATTAAGTTATTTAATATTAATTAACTTACAATGTTAAATAAGTTAACATTCAAACTTGTTGATAAAAACTTCTAGAAAAATGAATAGAATAATAGTACTATGTTATGAAAACTCCCATTGTATTAGATTTAAATTAAAAATGTAAACTTTATATAAACTTGAACAAGAAGTGAACTGAACAGCTGGCTTATAAACTAAGGAGAAACTTGAAGAAAAAGCCTATAATATGCTGTACAATTTAATTGTACAAAATCTTCATATTATTGCTTTAAAGTCATATAATAATCAATAGCAAAGCATGGTTGTGTCTGTATCACCTGTATATGTGTCAATATGTTCCATACCAAAATATATAAATTTCATCATCATCATTTATCTTTTCTGTAACTTATATGGTTCTATTCTATTCTATAATGTATTTTTTTCTGTCTATCTATCACAATACGTACAAAAATTTATTCTACATTCTTGTATTCAATCAACTAAAACCTTCAACAGGAGAAAATCAGTGGAAAACCTGGTGATATCATCTCAGGATGCCATCGGTCAGAGCATCAGCCAAGCGCTCACATTCTCGGGCGTGATCACGCAGCACGCTAACAACATCATACAGGAAAACAGGTAAGATTAGTTAAAACAATGGTTGTCGGACAATTTACTATCATCAGTGAGTAGGTATCAAGTTTTTATGGCTATATTTGCATTAATGAGCAGATAAAACTGTGTCGGTAATTAACACTTTATTTCTGACTAACAGAAACATCAAATTGAAGTTTTTTTAACAGCATTTGGAATCTGTTTCAAAGTACAATTACAAAATTAAAGGCTTCATTCCCTAAATTTAATGATTTATATGAATGTGACACCAACAAACAACATACCTATATAACTCATTCTTTTGGTGTTTAGTAAAAATGAATAAAATTACAAGTTATAATTTTTTTGGTTTGTTATTTAAATCTAATGATTAAATTATCGCGTCGAGTCTTCCCTATTGAATTGAACTTATAAAAAAATATATGTAAATCCAAATAACAACTCATGTTAAATCTAATTTCCTGTGATAATTCTGTTATGCCTTTATCACTGGTTTTTATCAAGCAGAAACTAAACAAAAAGCAATGTAATTCGATGGATATTATAGCTGGTTAATATTAATGAATCTGAAAGCCAGTTTCTTATCTTTTCCTGGCCAAACAAGAAAATTAATTTAGATTAATTTCGTAAAAGTCTTTAATTATTCCAAGGGACTGTCGGTATGAAGATCCTATATCCTAAACCTTAGCTTAATTTATCCGTAATCCCAGTTTCATGCATATCCGTTCAGCCATTGAGTCGTGATTGATTAACAAACACCAGATAAATATTTTTAAAGAATGGGAAATCATCAAATTATTCAAAGCTCTTACTGACTAAAACCCATCCGTGTTCCTCCAAGTGCCCTTTGCGTTCCAGGGCTGCGGTGACTCTTTCGAACGTATTTCGCAACCCCGGCAGGCACTGGCCCTAGCGAGCCCGGTCTATTTTGCTGAAACCACACATAAAAATTTAAAATATGTATTTGTATGATAGGTATATGATACAGGAGGCGGGTATAATAGGGAATATGCATGAAAAACATATTTATCATCTATACAGTTTATCTAAAAATATACAAAAATATAATGCTAACAGTGAAAATAGAATCAAAATTACTCGAAAAACGAAGGAGATATAATTATTTTAAACAAATATATCTGTCCCTCTCGCGAAAACGCTGTTTTCTATGGCAGCTGTATAGGCGTCATAGACGATGACTTCAAAATTTTCATCGGATTTCTCTTTCTATTTGTATTGTATCTTTGAAGCTTTATAACTTCATCGCTGATGATGATGAAAACATAATTTCACGATTTTTCACTAGAGCTAATAAGACAAGTATTTATTTATTTATTTAAACTTCATGTACAATAGTGTTACATAGGCGGACTTAATGCAACAAGGCATTCTCTACCAGTCAACCTTTGGGTTAAAACGAAACACACTGTGGTCGGTGTACAGCAAATAAATAAAATATAAAATAGAATATTTTTCGGAAAAAAAAGAAATATACAAAGAAATAACATATATAATACAAGTATGTAAATGAATAAACTAAATATATATTACCAATAAAATACACATATATTGGTAAAATAATAAACTAATAAATATGATCATCATCTGCCCAGCCTTTTCCCAACTATATTGGGGTCGGCTTCCAGTCAAACCGGATTCAGCTGATTAAACTAATAAATATGATGATTTATAATTATCTTTCTGATTAAGAAAACTCATAATAATAATGAAGAAGACCAAACTAAGAATCAGGCTTTCAAGTAGTGTTTTCGGATTTTACGGTTAAAGGAAAATTTAGATTCAGCCTTCTTGATGTCAAGGGGTAGCATATTCCAGAGTTTAATGGTGGTAATGGCATAAGAATTAGACAAAAACCCGGTGCGGTGAGAAGGAATATGTAGAATGCAATAAAAAAAAAAAAAAAAAAAAAAATCGCATGAATATTCCCTGTTCTAGCATAACATATCTCTTCCAGCCAAACTGACATTTTTTGCTTTTTTTCCTTCCTGTAATTCTGTTGCATTACTTTAGTCTGTGCCTAATGTACCTATATGTAGGTACAGCCTTCTGACATACCTACATTGTACTAGGTACATTGTAGATCAGTGAAATTGTGTGAAGGTTACTATAAACATGTGAAAGGCCACGCTTCGGCAATCGTTATGTGTAGGATCAATCAATAAAACTGATATTGTATGGAAGAATCGTCTCTCGTTCGTTTTGAATCAGTCCCTTCAACGAGGCTAGGAGCCAGGACTCAAGTTAAACTACGAGATATTAAGATTTTTACACTCTTATGGCCTTGTCACCGGAAAATGGCAAACTTCGTAAGATTATAAAATAACTTAATTGTAATCTTTCGTTAAAGTGTCAACCGAACATTTGGAATGCTTTTTGCATCAGAATTTGATAGTTTATAATATTTCTCTAATTCATTCCAAGAAATTGTGAACTGAAATAAAATGGTAACCAATCAGAGCACAAGTCTACAAGAAAGTAGGCTCTCATTGGTTTGTTCATATGTGACGTCACATGTACGCCATTTCAGGCCCGTGTATTTCGGCTACGGCCTGGTTATGGTTATTCAATAACCGACTTTCAAACAAAACACTAAAACTATAAAATAACCTTAATTTCGGAAGTCGGTGTTAATAAACAAAGAAACAAAACCAAAAACACCGACTTCCGAAATTAAGGTTATTTTATAGTTTTGTGTTTTGTTTGGAAGTCAGTTATATTTTTTTGTAAAAAGTTTTTAGTTTTCACATTTATGTGGTAACTAGTTGACCCGCGCAACTTCGTCTGCGTCAGAATTTTCATTACTGCTCCGCTCCTATTGGTCTTACCGTGATGATATATGCCTATAGCCTTCCTCGATAAATGGGCCATCTAACACTGAAATAATTTTTCAAATCGGATCAGTAGTTCCTGAGATTAACGCGTTCAAGTAAACAAACAAACTCTTCAGCTTTATATATATTAGTAGGTATAGATACTTAGTCGACGTCATCGTCTACGCAGAAATGCTAATAAAATAAAAACTACAAAACCAAACTTAATTAAATTTTACGGGATCAAAGTATCAAGTATACCGCATCGAACTAATCACAGAAATCAGATCAGAAAACTCTAGTAATCGGTGTACATACATAAAAAAATACCCACCGAATTGAGAACCTCCTCTTTTTTTTAAAAATCGGTTTAAAAATGAACTGAACTCTTACTTCACACTGGAGACATGTAAACAGACCTCAAACACTTTCTCTAAGCTTTTGAAACATGCAATCTTCAACCTCCACAGCTAATAAGCGGTTATCTGCAGCAAGTTGCTCTCAAGCAGCAAGGTTATAAGTATTTAATTTATTATTGTTTCACTTTCACCCAAAGACAATAGGCGGCGCGATGGGAAGGTCAGGTACTCAATTTAGTTGACAATGTTTTGTAGCGACAAGCAAGCACCGCTTGTTTCCTTTCGGTAATTCATAAATATTACACCGTTCAGTACAGCTTTATCGCACGGAGAGGGAGGCGTATCTAAAAAATATTGCACTTGCCTAGTTTAAGGGTTCCTTACCTACCAAAAGGGTAACCAACGGTTCCGTAATACTAAGCCTCCGCTGTCCGTTCGTCCGTCTGTGTGTCAACGGGCTGTATCTCAAGAACCTTAATAGGCAGATAGTTGAAATTCACAGCGTGCTTATTTCTGTTGCCGCACAAATAATAAAAATAAAAAGGGGATTTATGGTACTTCGTGTGAAAGTCCGATTTGCACTTGGCGGGACTTTTTTTGTTCCCATTAGCATAATGGTGTTAATTAAGGTGGATGCTCCAGGGTGGCCCGCGAAATTCAGAAATAATCATTCTTTCGAACTACATGAACTTAGAGGGCTATATTGATGATTAAAATGGTTATAAATCTTTAGATAAATACGCGTTACGGTCGCAGATCGCATTTGGTCCACATACAGCTTCACACTGACCGGCAAATTGCAAAAAACATAAAAATATTTGAATTTCGCGGGCCACCCTGGAGCATCCACCTTAACAGTAGGAACCCTTTTACTAAACCTCGTCTGTCAAAATTCATGGAAAATTTGTAAAGGATTGTTTCTTGGCTCCCTTCTAGGTTTATAGCTGATTCCGATCCTCAGGCCAAGAAAAATATTATTGGATTTTTCCTTAAGGTGGAAGCGCCAGGGTAGCCCGCGAAATTCAAATATTTTATGTTTTTTTGCAATTTGCCGGTCAGTGTGAAGTGTTTGTTGAACAAAATACGATTCGCAACCGTAACGCGTATTTGTCTAAAGAATTATAACCATTTTAATCATCAATATAATCGAATCGTATTTTGTCCACGTCAGAATTTGAGCTCGATAAATTTAAATAAGCTTCCCAAGCATTTCAGAACTTAACAGATAAAATACTCTTTCAAAAACTACCCAAATCGCTTCAAGTATGCCTATAAAATTTGAAGAGTTCCCTCTATTTCTCCAGGATCCCATCATCAGATCCTGACCTTCAGATCCCTCTTTCAAACAAAAAAAAAAAGAATTTTTCAAATCGGTCCAGGCCTCTTCGAGTAAATGGGGAACATAGGTACAAAAAAAACATTCCGACAAATTGAGAACCTTCTCCTATTTGAAGTCGGTTTAAAATGTGGGTGAAATAGCTACACTTCTCTACCCATCCCTTCGGGATTAACACGTGAATATAAGTAGAACTCTCTTGACATAAAGACTCCCAGATTGTAGCTATCTGGAAACACAGACTCTGGCAGGGAATTCCACTCCTTAGCTGTACGCATTATGAATATGTTCCCAAAACGTTTGGTGCGTGTGGGTGAGATGTGTTGTACAAACTCAATCCCATAGACAAATCACCCATTCTGCCTCTGAATCTCTTAACAACTATAGGTCAGGGTGACGGCATTTGACCTAATTTAGAAATAATGGCTATTCACTGCCAACTAAACGCTTCCTGTAAATTTAATTGACGCGACGGACGATTTACTTTTGCAGTTATAGAGCTAGATGCAAACTGGTCCCACGTAAGCAACGTATACTCTTAATTTTATATGAACAACTATGCAGTAGAAAGAAACACACTTAACGTATGCACCGCAACATACGATGAGATACATAAGCGTCTCTAGCTTTAAGGCACTATGGATATGTTTGTGAGCTATTGTCCTGCCCACCTCGTTTACTAAGTCGTGCGTGAAGATACAATAATGCGTGTATACTTGTATAGCGCTTGATGCGTGACTGTAGCCTCAGTGATACCCGCAGACTCGCTTCATTCATTACAGCAATTAAGTAATTAAAACAAGGACGAAAAGAATTACGATCTTTAGTAATCTGTATCTAGAGTTGTGAGAGGATTTTGTTTAATCAAGTAATTTAAAAAAACCGGCCAAGTGCGGGTCGGACTCTCACACGCAGGGTTCCGTACCATAAACCGAAAAACTCGATGTACCTATGTTTTTCCATCATCGCTTACCATCAGGTGAGATAGGTAGTCGTCGAACGCGTTGCCTATCATTAAGTAAAAAGAAAAGAAAATCACGTTTCTTGTATGTGAGCCCCCTTTATTTTACATTTAATTTAATTTTTATTATTTGTTGTTTTAGCGGTAATAGAAATACACACTCTGACAATTTCAGCTGGCTACCTATTACGGTTCTTGAGATACAGCTCGCTGACAGACAGACGGACGGACAGCGGAGGCTTAGCAATAGGATTCCGTTGGTTACCGTTCGGGTACGGAACTCTAAAAAGATAGATAAGTTATTATGAATCACTATGGTAGCAAAATCTGTTCATCCTGTGATTACGGTCCAGAAGACGAAGAAGGAACCCTCAAAAAGTATTTCTTTCTATGCACGTTTCGGTCACACCGTGGTTACATCTGCTGTAAAAGCATTTTACCTTGAACTGGCCACGTTCAAGCCCTACTGGGGTACAGTAATCTAGGTATGTGTTTTGTATCCTACATTCGAAAATTGTAAACGAATCGAGTAAACGTGGATGATATGCCGTATGGTGTCGGCCGGTGCCGTATGGCCCCGTAAAAGAATAATACCATCCCATCACTTCCCGTTGGTGTCGTAAGAGGGCGACTAAGGGACTCACCAGAGAATGAGCAGCAGCGTTCTCTGCAAAACTCAACACCATATACTGCGATCGCCAACCCGCCTGCCAAGCGTAGCGATTATGGCAATCTTGGGGACGGCCTATGTCCAGTTGTGGACGTCTTTCGGCTGAAAGGATGAAACGTGGATGAAATACGTCTCTGCCTAAAGCCTCTGGGCAAACAGCCGTAATGTTTAGTTAATGTTAAAAAAAAAATAGAAGTTCGTTGTCCGTACCATATTCCGCGCCGAATCTTAATTCTTAGATACTTACTTCATCAATAAACCTGATTTTATGCCTGATCGTGTCTGCCCGTCTGTCTTCCGCAACATATTAGGAAGCAAAGTTTCCGCAACAGTCTGTTATCAAGGCGCAGGTGGTTGCTCCCGCCCGGCACCCGATAACACTATCTGTGCTGCCTCTTGCAACATACGAGGCATTGGTGGATCCAGGGGGGGGGGGTGGGCTAAGGGGCTCGAATTCCCCGCTCCCCAAAAGACCGAGTTATCTTTTGGTAGTCTACATCCTAATGCATAATAAATGAATATCGTAAATGCATAATAAGCCTCCTTGGATTACTTTTGGTAAAATCCTTAAAAAGTCTAGAGGATTTTTTTTATTATGCATTAACAATTTCTTTTGGGTTTTGAGAGTGTTGTTACTTTGCTAAAACCTACCCTCAGCGAGGTCAAGCCGAACGCGCACCCAACTGGATCCGTCACTGATTCGAGGCACTAACTAGGGTCACATATCTATAAGGTCATTTTTATCATGGTTACTACTATAGTGGTACAGTTTGCGTATGTTTTGCTAAACACTAGTTTGAAATGATATGGCATGACCTGACGGGCAATTGAGATTCGGAGATATAGAAACTCACCGTAGGTTACTGGTAAACACTTTCGATAAGGCATCTTTTGCATCATATTCATAATTTTGCCAACGCAAAAATTCTAAATGTAATTTTTAAGACTAAACAAATACGATTTAAAATACAATAATCCTTTATTCAATCCTGAATTATTCATACACGCTCATTTCAAGTTTAATTCTTTGTTGTTACAAAGAATTGCTACAACCCGGCTCATTTGACCTTCTGTTTCAACTGCACTGCACACCTATTGTTCGTTAGCACCAAATAATATAATGTAGATAAATTAGGAACACTGTATCATCAGCACTTTCCTACCTTTCGCTATGTGTCATCGAATTTATCAAGCCTATAGATTAGCTATCGTGTTATCTAAGTAAAGCTAACTAACTTTATTAGTTCAGTGTCGGATGTGTTTGTGTTATGTGAGGAACTGTCTTTCCGTTTGTTATTGTGATGGAAGCTGAAAAGTTTCATGTGTTGTTTACACAGTGGGAGTCTTTGAGCAAAGTTTTCATCGTCAGGTAATTTTTGGTTATGTTTTCATTGTTTATTAGTTCTGTACGCACATTGCGTAGCGATTATTCATCAATCTAATTTTGTTTGGAGTGATGGTTGCCCTAGATAACGTACTACTCTTCAGTGCCATTTACTCATAATACTCGTACAAACCATCATCACATCATCGGGGCCAGGAGAGTAGTACACATGCTACTAAAAATATGGCAACTATGCGCTAATGGGCAACTAGTTTGAACAGATCATTGGCATATATAGGACGCTAAATATTAATAAAATAACATTGCGTAATCATGAAAACATGTCAAGTGTAAAATAAGCAGTTAAACACCTCAAAACATTATAAACAACTTGTTCAAACATGTAAACATTACTGAATCTTATCGAAACAGTCAGTAGCAACAGTTTTCGCGGAAATATGCCGCTGTTTCCCGCAAGGCAGGCTTGGTGATAAGGGTCTGGTGCGTAGATCGAAAAGTCTGCCGATCAGTCGGCTTATCAGACGACAGAAATGTGGTAGTAGGCATATTACAAAGCATGCTATGCGTCAGCAGACAGAGTTGTAGGCCTCTTGAGTCTTTGTGCAGGAACTCGCCTGGATGTGTGATGTGTATTGGCATTTTTCGCCGGCCAATTCAGTCTTAGTAAAAATTAAAGCCTTCAGCATGCTAACCTGGGCTACAAAGAGCTTAAAACTAAGTGGCTACATGATCCCTGTCGGGGACGGACCTCGGCTTAGGGCACCTTACGGGGGTTTGATACTTAAGATCAACAGCCATAATATCAGCAGTTAAAACATCAACACCGTAAGACCAACGATTCAAAATCTCAACACTTCAGAATGTCAGCAGTTTAGTAAGTCAACAGTTCACCAGATCAAAGTTTAAAATCTCAACTTGGAAAGTATTGGGTAAATACCAATTAATGTTATACATGTTTTACTATATGTAATCATTATTTGATGAGGGGTGCTTACCTTTTATTTACATTTGGTCGGTCAGGTAGGTGTCAGGTAGGTCATAGGTAGGTACATACTTGAGTAATTACACACCTAATACTTTCCAAGTTGAGATTTAACTGTTGACTTACTACGCTGCTGACATTTCGAAGTGTTGATATTTTGAATCGTTGGTCTTTCGGTGTTGATGTTTTAACTGCTGATATTATGACTATTGATCTTAAGTATCAAACCCACCGTAGGGAGTAGGACAGCTTGGGACAGCCTGCAAAGATCTTGGATAAATTAGGGACGAAATTATAACTACAGGTTTAGCGGACTGGCTTAACAAGCAAGGATCAATGTGGAGGTACTACTGCATATCCTTTTGTAACGGTTTGTAAGGTATTAGTTGTCAGTGTTATTCAAGGCAAAGCAGACAGTTCAGATTTGGCTCGTGCAATGTCCCTAGTGTTTCAGGAGGTACTAGGACCTTGCTTTATAGTAATGGAAGGACATCGGCAATGATAGGCTCGTCGCGATAAGTCTCCAAAGAGAGCATTTTTTTTTGAGCATTGACGACGTGTTGCTAGCCTGTCGGTTTTTTACCGGTTGCATTATGGAGAATGTGCGACGGAATTGCATAGTTTAATTCCGCCAAGCCCGTTCCATTTCCATCATCGGACCACAAGACGAACGGCGATGCGCCACAGGTACATCTCACTCTCACGCACAAAACGTTTTGGGAACACATCCAGAGTGCGTACAGCTAAGGAGTGGAATTCCCTGCCGGAGTCTGTGTTTCCTGGGAAAACCTGGGAGTCTTTAAGTCAAGAGTGAATAGGTTACTTCTAGGCAGGCGTGCTACATCTTCGACCACATCATCACTTACCAACAGATGAGATAGTGGTCAAACGCGTGTCTATCAATAGAAAAAAAAAAACATAATTGCAAACATAAAAAGGCATTGCCAGAACTCCAATCTGACACTTATACTAAACAATGACAACTTTCTAAACAAACAACAGTTAATGTCAGCAAAAACACTTTGTTTACATTTCACGATAGTTCTGGAAAAATCAATTATGTCTTGTAGATAGTGTCTTTCGTACATCAAACGCCTCGTCAGATTGAATAGCTGATTAGAAGCAAGATTGTCTGACCCTATCTGCGCTAAACGACTTCACAAATTACGTGGTTTTTTTTTTTTATTATTTTTATTTGAGAGTGACTCAAAAGTAGTGTTGTAGTGAATGCTACTGTCAGATAGGTGTCGCAACTGGGTTTTTTCACGGTGCACCAACGAACCGTGAACGCGCTCGATCAGACCATCGCGGTACTTCGTAACTTCGAAATGTGTTTCGTGAACGAAATATTGGTGTCTGGAAGATGTGAGTAATGTTGTGCCGTGTAGTTTAAGAGCTTTGGAAAGTGCTTTTTTGAATTATTTGTGTATTGCCGTTTTGATTTGGTAGCAGACGAGACTATGCCATTTTTCCTCTATTGGATAAGTCGAATCTTCTCTAGAGAGAACTACATTATACCATCTGTACTAATATTATAAAGAGGATTGCTTTGTATTTTTGTATGTAACGAATAAACTTAAAAACTACTGAACCCATTTGAAAAATTCTTTCAACAATGGATAGCTACATTATCAGGGAGTAACGTAGGTTATATTTTATCCCCGTACACCCACGGGAACGGGAACTACGCGGGTGAAACTGCGTGACGTCCGCTAGTGTTAAATATTTTCAAAGACTCCAACATTAAAACATAGCGTTTTAAAGTTGGAGCACATTATATTATATTCTACTTGTACTTTAATAAGTAAATATAAGTACTAGTACGATTACACAACTAAAGAAACTTTTCTTTACTCTATTTTGGATTTCTATACCATTTAGGTATTTCCAAGGAAAGTGTTCTAACAATAATATTGATGCTAGGCACAATAGAAGTTTATTTGAATGAAACTGACATGATTTAAAATTCCGCATTGGCTGCAACTGCTGTTCGTTTGCGTTTTGCTGTTCAAATATAACGAATGTTGTAGCATGCGCGCGTTACTGGGTCAAATGGTACCTTATAGAGCAGTGGTTCTTAACCAGTGGTCCGCGGACCACTGGTAGCTCCCAAAGTGGTCCGCGATGATCCTAAAATACGCAATTTTCGCATAGCTGAATAATAATGAACCTTCAAATGCAAAGTCCAGAAAAGAAGAGTAGGTATAAAATGCAATACATTACTATGGTCGACGGCGAGGAGTCCTGGGACTCAGTGGTCTGCGAAACAGTTATCGCGCAGAAGGAGGCTGCTTAAAGGGAGAGGAAGATCTCGACCTCTCTCCCAGCCCACAGCAGGCGCACCGGGCGTCGGAGGAGGGCATACGCTGCCCTCTTCCGGCCCCCCTAATGGGTCCAGGGGCGATGGACTTGGGGATGTCCGGCGCCCCCCATTCATTCGGACCCGAGGTGGCGGCGCGTGGTGCTCCCGTGCGCCCCTCTTTGTCGTTGCGGGGGGAGTCAAACACGGAAACACCTCACTCCCCGCGATTACGGAAGTCGCATTACTTCTCGCGATCCCCGGTTTTTGAGAGATGGAGCACCGGGGTGGTTTTAGTACTGACTAAAACCACCCCGGTGCTCCATCTGAAGAGTCGGACAGACCCCTCCGCCCGCCCCAGGGCGGCGGACATCCATGCATAGCTGTACACTACAAGATCTATGAACGCAAATGAAACAAAAGGAGTACATTTGTAAGGGTCGTATAGCAGGTGAAATTCTGTAGTTTCCGCCTACCACTTTGGGGAATCGTGCGTGATTTTATGATATATCCTACAATTTATATCCTACTAGTTGACCCACGAAACTTCGTCTGCGTAACAATTTTCATTACTGCTCCGCTCCTATTAGTCCCATATTGGTCTTAGCGTGCTGATTTGTACTCTATATACCCTTCCTCGATAAATGGGCTATCTAACACTGAAAGAATTTCAAATCGGACCAGAGTTCTTGAGATTAGCGCGTTCAAGCAAACAAACTCTTCAGCTTTATATATTAGTATAGATTTATCTGTATTAAGTTTAGTACTTACCCAGTACTACTAATTTAACTAAACAATTTCAAAGGGCTTACGTTATTTTTGGTGGCTGTTAATCTATCGATATCAAATTGGCCTCCAATCGTACGTGGCCTCTACAGTAGTCATTAAAATAAATTAATTGAACAATAAAGCTATGTTATTGTTGCTATACAAGTTCGTGCGTGCGGAAATGGCAAAATTTTTGATTCGCACAATATGAAGTACTAGCGGTTTCCCGCGGTGTTCCCCTCGTGTTCCAATCCTACAGAAACCATGATTTTTCCGGTATATAAAGTAGCCAATGGTAATCAGCGATAGTGTAGCCTTCTTCTACCAGTAATGTTTCGTAGATTATCTCCGACATCAAAACATTCACACACACATCACATCAGCCGAAAGACGCCCACTGCTGGACACAGGCCTCCCCCAAGATAGGGGGGGTTTACCATAATAGCCACGCTTGGCAGGCGGGTTGGCGATAGCAGTGCATGGTGTTGAGTTTTACAGAGAACTCTGCTGCCCATTCTCTGGCGAGTACCTTAGTTGCCTCTTTTTCGGCACAATACGTCATCGGCTGACACCATACGGTAAATCTAAACATTACTCCTTTATAATATAACCTATTTGAGTCTCGTAGTCAAAATTACAAATCCTATAAAGAACTGCATTCTTCGTTTCAAAACAAAATCTCATACATTGACTACACAGTAGTTAAATGTAAACAAAATTGGGCAGGCCTCATCTGCCGCATTTCGTAATAAAATTGGGCAAAAGTAGCCCCTGATTGGGGTCACATAAGGAACCGGCGACGCTGTACGTCCAGAGGGAGATGGCGAAAATGGACCTTTTGGACAAGACAGCATAAAAGTGTCTGCCTTTATTCTCTGTCTCTGTCAGAGCGGGTCAGCTGTAGTAATTAATAAATAAACAACAATATGTTGGACAGCGCCAGTAACTGTTACATGAAACGGTAACTGCTCCCCAGGGTATGCCAGCCATCAAAAATGTATGCTTCTTGTTACTGTCGGAAGAAAATGAAATAACTAGGTCACAATCACTACACAAAAGGTTGGTGAATTAACTGCGTATGAGCTGGTTGGTTTAAGGTGGATGCTCCAGGGTTGCCCGCGAAATTCAAATATTTTTATGTTTTTGCAATTTGCCGGTCAGTGTGAAGCTGTATGTGGACCAAATGCGTTCCGCGACTGTAACGCGTATTTATCTAAAGAATTATAACCATTTTAATCATCAATATAGCCCTCTAAGTTCATGTAGTTCGAAAGAATGATTATTTCTGAAATATTGTTTCTTTCGAACTACATGAACTTAGAGTTTTTTGTCAGTTAAGACAAAGCAGAAAGTATTTATTGTTCGAACAAGGAAAAAACAATCCTTCATAAAAATAACATGCAGGTGTTTACTCAATCAGTACAAACCCATTTCCTAAAGGTCAACAGAACTATACCTGATACTATTTTCTTTTGTTTCCCTCCAACACTACGATAATGAAAGATATCCCCTAATTAGTAGGCTAAAAAAATAAGCATTAATATCAACAATGGTATTACAACTATCAACTGTTTGAACGATATATCATGCACAAATAGATTGTACAAATATGGTAAACTTATTCAGAACGGTTATTTGATGTAATAGTACGGATTCGTGAGTATAACGTGACAACAATTACGTTATTAATGTAACACGAGTATTTAATAGGGTTTTGAGTAATTAAATGTTTTTAACGACTTTGAATCGGCAGAGCCATTTAGAACCGAGATATTGTGCCTTTCGTGTGTTAATTTCTTTTTAATTAAGTGAATGAAGGTGGGTCTGTTCCTAGCTATGCCAGCAAGCTGGTCAAGGTATTTTCTCCATCTACACTACTATTATAAAGAGAAATAATTAATATAATTTGTATTTTTGTATGTATGTAACGGATAAACTCAAAAACTACTGGAACTATTTCAAAAAGTTTTTTCACCATTAGAATGCTACATTATCCGTGAGTAACACGGCTGTATTTATTACTAGAAAAAGGCAACCTAATTGAAGAGAGGAGGTTCTCCTCCTTTTTTGAAGTCGGTTAAAAAAAACCTGGTCAAGTGCGAGTCAGACTCGCGTGCACGGTTCCGAACCAATTTCATTTTTTAACATGTTATTTTAAAGAAGAAATAAAATTTTAATATATTGGTCAGTACTTCAGTAGTTTCGGAGATAAGGGGGGAATGGTAATTTTCTGGTTTTATTTCTTGAATAACTTCAAAACTATTTATTTTAAAATTATGAAAAAAATATAAATAAAACCCTCACAGTAAACCCTTTCATTTGATGTTACACGATAAAGTATGAAAAACTATTTACTCAGGTCACAGAAGTCCATATATGTGTACCAAATTTCAACAGAATCGGTCCAATAGATACGGAGAAAACTGGCTGTGATAGACGGACAGACAGACACCCGAGTGATCCTTTAAGTATAAGGGTTTCGTATTTTACGGATGTTCGGAACCCTAAATAGGGATCCTTAAGAAAATTGCATCACGGACGAAGTCGCGGGCGAAGTGCTAGTGTTTATATAAAACACCTTTACATAACACATTGTTTTGACTAAGTGATTTACCTAGGATATCATTATTACGCATAACTGCAGTCGTTTGGATAGACGAGGATTCGTGCAAAGGGTCCCATTTCGTTTTTCACAGCTCATTCCCTCATTTGTATTATATTGGTTTGACCTACAAATTACTCCAACTCCGGATGTTTGTTCACTTAATTTACTTGTCGTACCTACGTATTTACTCGTCGGAAATGTTGGCATATGCTATACCTACAAGGCAAGAGGAATCACCATGTTATTTTGTTGAAAACGAAACTGAAAAATGAGCGAGTTTTAGCTAAGTGTGAATCGAAAATACTCGTGATGTTAGGAAGTGTGCGGAACACACTTTGTACATCAATCTGATACGTTTTTAGTTGTAATTCTAGTTTCTCACGACTCGAAGTTTTATTACGGAGATTAATGGCATTATATCTGGTCCATTGTGATATGTTCATGCTATGAAACATTAATAAAAATAGAACTACAGTAATGTCTTTCCTTCCTCCTTTCTCCTTCCACTTATAAATAAATGTTCATCCTCATCAAGGTTATCTTTATAAGATCACCGTGTGTAGTGTTTTCCTGTCAGGGTTGCGGCCCTGGAACTGGGCGCAAAGGGCATTAGGAGGAACACGGAAGGGTTTTAGTCAGTAAGAGTCTGACACTCCTTTCGATTGGGAGAAGTCATTTGATGATTTCCCATCCTTAAAAAAACTTAGACCAAAAATGACCATTACACAAATTAGACCAAAAATGACCATTCCCCCCCCCCTTATCTCCGAATGAAAATAATGCAGATTCTTTTGTTTACCTATAAATTACAGGAAAACCTATAAGAGTCTGAAGTGTTAAATTAACATGTTACGAAACTGAAATCGGTTCGGAACCTTTTGCACGCCAGTCCGACTCGCACTTGGCCAGTTTTTTTATAAGTAGATAGGAAATAATGTACATTGACACACAAATGACATCTCTCGCTCTGGGCGGACCAGAAGGGAGAGTCAGTCTCTTACTGACTAAAACCCATCCGTGCTCCTTTAATTGCCATTTGCGTTCCAGCGCCGCGGTGACTCTCGAGCAATCCCGCAACGCTGGCAGGCAACAACGTGGCGGGCCGGCCTTGACTCCATGCTAACAATATAAAAAAATAATTATAAACATATTTGTACGTTTCAGGAGCGTGTCTCGGTCGCCGTCTCCCTCCCCGTCGACGCGCGACTCGCTCCGCAACACAGACAGCGCCAGCGAAGCAGTGGACAATGACAAGGTATGTACTGACTTGTACCTTTGATCCACAATAATAACTGCAAAATTTCATAACATTGAAAGCGCCTAACGGGGCCTCTGCGAGTTAGCTTCTTCGGCCCCCCGTGCGCCTTCGAGAAATGTCCATGAATTTTATGCCAAAAATATTGCTCAGTTGTAGAAATTGACATATTTGCAAAAATAATTAGTTGACCATTATCTCTATTGAGTTTCCGAGATAATAGATCGATGGAAAACAATGTCAAAGTTCGTTTGTTAAAACCTATCCGACCGTTTCGTTCGGTGACAGGGTGTGCCAAAGAAATAGGTATATACATAATATGTATATTCTCTAAAAACATTAGCCTGCTTCTGGGGTTGAAGAGGTATATGTGCAGTGTTCAGCAGTGTACTGCAGGTTTATGAAGATTGTCTCCCAATACAAAGTTCCTCCATAGCATTTAACTCAGGAGTGCGTTCATTCCAGACGAGCGAGAGCTCCCTGCACATGCCGTGCCACGCGGGCGGCGACTCCGCGTCTATATCGAGCGGCGAGCTCGCCGTCACAGTGGTCAGTGCGGCGCAGAACAAGGGAGACAACCCCAGGGTGAGATGTGTTGCTCTACTCATAACTGACTACAAACCATCCGTGTTCCTTCGACTGCCCTCTGCGTTCCAGGGCCGCGGTTACTCTTTCGAACAATTCCGCAACGAGCGTGGGGTGCTGGGTTCGATTTCCCGGTCGGGCAGAAACTGTAATTGGGGTTTTCCATTAGGAATTTCTAAGTAACTGCCTCCGTGGTCGAGTGGTTTAGGCGTTGGCCTTGTGACCCGGTGGTCGTGGGTTCGATTCCCAAGGGAAAGCATAATTTGTAAAGTGGTTTTCCCGTTTGGCTAGGACATTGCAGGCTTGGATCAGCTGAGTGCCTGATAATAAAGATGATTCCGTGCTTCGGCAGGCACGTATAAGCCGGTGGTCCCGGCCACCAAATGGCGGTCGTCAAATAAAACATGTCAGAGGCCCTTGAGGCGGTTTAGACACTCTGACACTAGGGTGTATGGTCGTTAGACCTTACTGCCCACACAAGAAGAAGAAGCAGCAGCTCGGAGTTTGATAGTTGGTGGTGTGTTGGTGTTTCATCCCCGTGCCGCGCAAAGCACGTTAACCGTTGGTCCCGCACCAGATCTCTCTCCAGCTCTGTCGGGTTGCCGGCCCATCAGACTATGCGAGGGAAGGAAGATGCAGTGCATCTTGATTTGCGCGTACGCTTGTTTACTACTTGTCCCGCGCTGACAGCTAGTCTCCGTTGAGACTAACCACCATGGCCGACATGGGTCAGGGTTATTATACAGGCTTATGAATATATTCATCATATCAGCCGAGAGACGTCTACTGCTGGGCATAGGCCTCCCCGCGCGTTTCGCCACAACAACCGGTCCTTGTGCATCTCGCATCCATCGGTTACCGCGACCCTCACCAGGTCATCGGTCCACCTTGTGGGAGGCCGCGCCAACGCGGCGATCTTTCGGTACGCGGTCGCCACTCCAGAACTTTTCGGCCTCATCGAACATTTGTTATGCGAGCAATGTTCTGTACCCACTGCCACTTCAGTTCGGCGATCCTTCGGGCTATATCGGTAATAAATGTAATACAGCAGTGGATATAATGCAGGTTTGAGGCGGCTCAAGAATAAAGCGTCTGGAAAAATATGAGGGACGCCTTTGCCCAGCATTTGACAACAACAAAAAAAATACAGCAGTAGGCCAGCGGGCCACTCACACTCACAGCCTATTCACACAAGACCCATTTTGACCCCGCGGGTCTAAAAAGTCCACTTTAGCGATATGCTTTAGCGATAAAGATGAAAATTAAAGGACATTGTAAAAAATGACCTATGAACCAACACGCATGAAATATTTACTATAATTACTAGTTCTTTTAATAATATACGTAACTTATATTTTAATAGAACGGACACTTTTTAATTTCGAAAACATTTTTAAAAGTATTCACTTTTGTCTTTAGCTTCCGTCATAATCCTCGGTGACAGTTTTATTATTGTTTGGTTTAATTTGAGGTTTTTAATAGGCAAAGGTATTATAGCTCATACAGCCAAGTCTTTGTAACAGCACTCTTAATAGGAGTTTGATACAGAAAAGCGTCAGTATTCTCAACACTTGATATACGATAATGATTTTTAGTTACAAACAGTCCGCTATGATGTCGCGGAACCATAATAAGCCTTATCAAAACAATCGATTGAAAGCGCTGCAGCGCTGTTTGAAACGAGCAATAATATCGACACTGACAGTTGACGAATTGACAGATGACAACATTTGACATTTGGTAGTAATGTCACTTGGCGCGTATGTACTACCTACATAATATGCTATACCTACTTTATAATCACACAAAAATGAAAAAGTAAATCCTTAATAAAACCCTTGCATGTCCTTAAGACTCCCGACTCCTAGAGTTCAATGTCAAGAAGCGCGCATCTGTCGTACTTACATTCAGTAATAAATGCTAAGTTATTGCTACATACCGAATGATTTTATTGACGAAATTATAACCTCAAAATCCGAAAGTGTTTTGATTTTTTCAGAATTCTCAAGAGTGTCCGTTGTTTTAATTCAGGTTTAATCGAATATATACATCATCTAAAACCCAAAGAGTAAATACACCTCCCTGTTGGATCTTAGGCGAGCTATGTATGTACGACGAGCAATGTCCTTTGACAGGTTGTATAATTATTATTAATTGTCTCTCTATCACCCAAGGGTTGACTGGTAGAAAATGCCTAAGGCATTAAGTCCGCCTCTGTACATTTCTGTGCATGGAGTATTAAATAAATAAATAATATTATGATCCTGATATGATTCTGGCCTTTTTAGACCCGCCGCTCTGGGCGGAGCGAAAGGAAGTGTCAGACTCTTACTGACTAAAATGTTCCTCCAAATGCCCATTGCTTTCTGGGACTGTGGCAACTTTTTCGAACAATAATATTCCCATTTTTGCTTTAATTTTAAAGAACTCCGTCTAGGATACACCACCATATATAATAAGAAATGAAAATGCTTTAATTTATTGCCAAAATTGCGTTTTTAAACCAACAGTTTTAATTTTCGCGCGAAATAGACGGTGACATCACTCCTGTCTGCCGCTGGTCAAGAACTGTCCTAAATCAAAGACAAATGGTTGCTGTTTCGTTGTCATAACAACAGTGATGTCACTAAACGCTGATTATGGTTTTTAAATACGTTCCGTTTCTCGTTACTTTAATTCATTATTTCTGTTAACAATCGATATTAACTAAAGAAAAACGTTACAATGACCTTTATTTTATACTTTTTTATCATTTCACTAACAACATTCTCATAAATTCTGTATTAGCATGTGCCCTATTCCGCAACCCTGGCAGGACAGCAGCCCGCCACGTCTTTATGTAAATAATTGGTACTGACTGCTTAGCTGGGCACTCCGCCGACCAAGGTGATGGACGGCGCGCGCAGCAAGAAGAAGAGCTGGTACAACGCGCTCTACCCCACCTACAAGAGCAAGTCCGACGACTTCAAGCGGCTGTTCAAGGACCTGCCTGATGATGAGAGGCTTATCGTCGGTTAGTATGGCTTTGTTTGTTTTCTTCTTCATAAAAAAGTCATTCACTGATAGAGTGCGTTTAGCTTTGATTCTAGAAACATGAGTATTTGCAAGGTTGGTCGTGGGTTCGATTCCCACGGGAAGCATACTTTGTAAGGTTGTTTCCAGTTTGGCTAGGACATTGCAGGCTTGAAGCAACTGATTTTCTGAGCCGGTGGCCCCGGCCGCCAAATAGCGGTCGTCAAATAAACCATGTCAGAGGCCCTCAACACCTAGACCAACGCCTATTGTCAGAGTTGACACTAGGGTATGTGGGGTCGCTAGACAGGATAAGAAGATGCCTCACTTATGTAACGTTACGCTCTTTGCGTAACGATACATTTTTGTCCGTTTCAAACACGCGGTGATACCAAAATGATTTTTACCTAACAATATCCATAGATACTTTGAAGTTAGTAAGTTTGAATGCAAATGAGGAAATGGTCGAAGATCGTCCCTTATTGGGCTCTTGAGGAAGGACATCGCCGTCGAAGTCGACTGCGGTGAAGGGCGATCTGTTATTTGCGGGGCAAACTAGACATTGCCCAAGACAGAGGTTTGGAAGGGGAGGTACCCCTTCGACCAGCTGCGGGACAAAATTACGCGCTTCCCAAACAAATAAATGAATGCAGATTTTCTAGAAATATTGACCCAATAGGGTCAAAATTTCTAGAAAATCTTTCCTGAAAGATTTTTCGCCGGAGATCTCATTTTTGTCTCTTGGCCTGTTTTTTTTTTTAATTTGGATTTGAATTTATCCTGGACAAGCTTTCCATCAGCCGTGATTGTGGTCAAGAGCATGCCTATTACCAAATAAAAAAAAATTAAAGCACTTCGCCCGCGACTTCGTCCGCACTGCAATTTTCTTAAGGAACCCTATTTTTTTTTTCTTGACAAATTGTATACCAAAACCTTCCTCGAGAACCAGTTTATCCATTGGTGAAAACTCGGTGCAGTAGTTTTTGAGTTTATCGCTAACAGACAGACAGTCGCGGCGGAGTACTTTGTTTTATAATATGTAGTGGTAGGGAACGTGCTGCGCGGCATAGACTATGCCATCTATTGTCGCAAAATCGAAACCTTTATGTGCAAAATACTTGACATTGAAGCTATGTGCTGCCACCTATAGTTCCTGCACGTTCCCTATATTCCACGGTTCCTGTTCAACCCCCGCAGACTACTCGTGCGCGCTACAGAAGGACATCCTAGCGCACGGGCGGCTGTACGCGTCACAGAACTACCTGTGCTTCTACGCCAGCATCTTCGGCTGGGAGACCTGCATGACGACGCGCTGGAAGGACGTCACCGCCATCACCAAGGAGAAGACGGCACTCGTGAGTTGACATCCATTACTTCCACAAAAATATTGGTTCCCTGTAAAGTCGTCTTACGGACGATAATTTTACGTGATAACGTCATAAGAAAACAGTTGAATTCTTAACAATCAAGCCGAACGCTTAGGCCGATCGTGACTCTCTATCGCTTTTATCGCGCTCTCGCTTGCGAAATGTGACACTTTTTCTTTCTTTCTTTATATTTATTCCAATACCGAAAAGGACCATGGTATACTTTATGTAGAGCTCCATCCCTTTCTCAAAACTAGATAGCTAGATAGCTGTCAACTGCTCTCGCTCAGTTATCCCGCTCGCCCCCGCTCTTCATCCCATGCCTCGATCGTCTATCGATCTAGCAGTAGAATCAACTGCTGTAGCAGTTATCACTGGCAGCTTCAAGCGTTTGACTGTGACTCTTGATTGGTCTGTGTATTCTCATCACTGGCTAACTGCTCGAGCAGCCCGTGTACGGCGTACCTAAGACTAAACGTTATAATATATCTGTCGATGCGCACAAGTCTATACCAGAATCTTCAATACTTGAAGCTTGGAAGCTGTTGTGTTTAATATTGCAGCCTTCAATAATCTTCGTTTTGCTGCCTATTTCCGACATAATTATTATCCTCCTTTTGAGAGTGGGAGGGTGCTTTTAAGTTTTTTTTTTTTTTTTTAACTATTAATAGGCACGCGCCATGTACCGGTCGGCGCATCGCCGTTCGTCTTGTGGTCCGATGATGGAACGGACTTGGCGGAATTAAATTATGCAATTCCGTCGCACAATCCCCAAAATGCAACCGGTAGAAAACCGACAGGCTAGCAACTCGTCGTCGATGCTCAAGACTTTGGAGCTTCGTCGCGACGAGCTTCTCATAGCCGATGACCCTCCTGGCTCGTTTCTCAATTGACTCAAGGGCATCAAGCTGGTATCTGGCAGATCCGTCCCAAAGATGAGAGCAGTATTCCATACACGATTGAAGTTGCGCTTGATAGAGTTTGAGCAGCTGTTCTGGCGTGAAGTCGTTATAAATGATAATCCACTCCCATTAAAATACAAAGAAATATAAGAAAATTGAGTCGCAATCGCAAATGTTCCTTATCTAAATGTGCCCTTGTTCCTACCCAGGTAATACCAAACGCCATCCTAGTGTGCACCGAGGGCGAGAAGAACTTCCTGACGTCGTTCTCCGGGCGCGACAAGGCGTACCTGATGCTGTTCCGCATCTGGCAGAACGCGCTCATGGACCAGCCCATGAGCAGCCAGGAGTTCTGGCAGTGGGTGAGTACTGCAGCGTGATGCGCCGTTGATACGTGGTGAGGGAACGTGCTTGGCGTTGTCTATGCCATCTAGCTTTGCATATTCGAAACTATAACGCTAAGAATACTTGACATTAATGCTTCTATGCTACCTGCACCTATAGTTCTTGCAAGTTCCGTTTAGGGCAGTGGTTTTTAACCGGTGGTCCCTGGTAGCTCCCAAAGTGGTCCGCGATGATCCTAAAATACGCAATTTTCGCACAGTTGAATAATATTGAACCTTCAAATGCAAATTTCAGGAAAGAAGAGAATAATATGCAATACATTACAGATACATTTTTCAAATATTCGTGAAATTGCTACAAAAAGTTAGCTTTGAGTTGGGTTAGGTGGCTTGTTTGTGGTTTTATTCAGTAAGAGTCTGACAGACCCCTCCGCCCGCCCCAGGGCGGAGGACATCCATGAGGGTTTCCCCCCGTTAAAAAAAAGGTGTTTTTTTTTACTACGCTAGTAGGGGTTTTCGGCGTTTCTGATTTTTTTCTTAATAAAAGCACCAAAATCGGTTTGATATCAGCGCCGACATGCATTTGACTTTGAGCAGCGCTGAACTGGATTCAGAAGTTAGTAAAGAGTATAAAGTCACAAAAAAGTCTGTACTCCTAATGCCTCCCTAAAAGTTGGTGGTCGATGCTAAGACACAAATGCTGTCGAATGGTCCCTCATGACAAAAAGGTTAAGAACCACTACTAGTTCAGGGGAACGTGCACGAAGTAGACAGTGCCATCTAGCGTTGCAATTTCGAAACTTATAGGTAAAATATACTTGATAATGACACTTCTGTGCTGCCCCCTATAGTTTCTGCACGTTCCCTACGTGCACAAAACGTTTAGGGAATACTTTTATTGTGCGTACGTACAGCTAAGTAGAATTGTTTGGAGAAATTGAGAGGTTTTTAGGGTGGAAGCGCCAGGGTAGCCCTGAAATAACCATTCAATAGGGCTTCATGAACTTAGAGGGCTATATTGATGATTAAAATGGTTATATTTTTTTATAAAAATACGCGTTACGGCCGCGAATCGTATTTTGTTCAACATACAGCTTCAGACTGACCGGCAAATTGCAAAAAAAAAACATAAAAAAATATTTGAATTTCGCGGGTTACCCTGGCGCTTCCACCTTAAGAGTGAAAAGGTTACTTCTCAAGCGGTCTCCATCTTCAACCAGTCTATCGCTTTCCATCAGGTGATACTTTGGTTAACAAGTAATTTGGTAGAAATTGAGCTATTAAAAGGTGATAAAGCCGTCTGCAAATTGCTGAGTCGAGGAATATGAAAGAGGAGGCTAAATAATAGCAACCGAACGGGGTGATCTCCGATGTTTAGCGACGCTTGGTGAGGTTGCTCCGTGAATGCTTAAGCTGTAGGTCCTGGCTGTCACTTATGTACGAGGGTGCGTTTTAAAGTTCGCGGAATGGGAGGGTAGATGATAAAAATAGGTCATTATCGAGGTGGCCACGACTTCAGCCACTCAATATTAGTATAAATACCAGGTTTTGTCTTAATTGGGTCATTAGTCTTTGAACTATCGTCAAGCAAACAACTCAATCGGGAAGAAAGTGTGCATTATGGAAAAAATCGATTACCGTGCCGTAATAAAGTTCCTTACCAAGCAAGGAAAGTCAGTTCAAAACATACTGGAAGAGATGGAATCCGTTTACGGGGACTCTTTCCCGGGTAAAACCATGGTTTACAAGTGGCATTGTCTTTTTAAACAAGGCAGGACCTCACTTGAAGACGACCCGCGGCCCGGACGGGCGATCGAGGTGACTACTCCGGAAATCATTAAAAATGTCGAAAAAATAATATTGGAAGATGCCAGACTAAAGAAGAAACAGCTTGCAGAAATGGTTGGAGTATCAGATACAACAATTTTCAAAATTCTACACGATCATCTTGGCGTGACAAAGGTCAGTGCAAGATGGGTGCCAAGAATGCTCACGCCGCCTCAGAAACAACGCCGCGTGGAGTGTTCTCGCACGTTTTTGGACCTCTGTAACGAAGATAAGGATGGACTATTGAGTCGAATTGTTACTGGAGATGAAACTTGTGTTCATCATTATGAGCCTGAGTCAAAACAGGACTCTATGCAGTGGCACAAAAAAGGTACACCACCACCCAAGAAGTTTAAAGTGTCACAATCGGCTGGGAAAATCATGGCAACAGTGTTTTGGGATTCGGAAGGGATTCTGTTGACCGATTATAAAGATAAAGGCGTTTCTATAACCGGAGAATACTATGCTTCTATCCTCGAGAGGTTGAAAGAAAGTATTAAAGAAAAAGGAGGGGAAAATTGACCAAAGGTGTCCTTCTTCTTCACGACAACGCGCCTGTTCACAAGAGCCGTGTTGCGTTGGCTGCCCTGCATAAGGTGGGCTTCGATATTTTAGACCATCCACCCTACAGCCCAGACCTGGCTCCCAGTGATTATTACCTCTTTCCAAATCTGAAAAAAGAACTTCGTGGAAAGAAATTTTCAACTGATGAAGAAGTGAAGGACGCGGTTTCAGCTTATTTTTCGGACAAAGACAAAACATTTTTTTATGAAGGTATACATAAGCTGAATATATTGAAAAAGAAAAATAATTTAGTATTTTTATTTTCACTCCTTGCCCTCCATTCCGCGAACTTAAAAACGCCCCCTCGTATCTTTGGCAGTCATTCGTCAGAAGTCAGATAATCGAACATTTGTCTCATTTCGTGATACCCACTTACTGGGTTGTGTGAAGCCGACCCCAATATAGTTGGGAAAAGGCTCGGCAGACGGATATAGCTATCTTAAAATATTGTACAGTATTACATCTCTGTGTCGGCATAGGCGTGTTTCGCCGCCTTTGGTTCATCGAAGAGGAATGTAGCGGCTCCTTTAAGGACGGGAGCTATTAAAAAAAACTTAACTTGTTCATTCCTCGACTGTATCTACACTGTAACTGTCAAGACTAATCAGCTGATATCACTGACGTCATGATAACTATCTCTATCTAATAACTTGCTTTGTAAATTATGCTTCAGCTGTGTGCTGCGTCATACGCCTAATGTTAGGGAGTTCCCTGTTATCGGACACATAATCAATAAAGACTTGCCTACGAATAGATAGGCAGAAATGTCAGTACCCAGGTGTGACACATCGAGTATTAGAAAGAGACTTGCGAGCATCTTGTCTCACTCATACGAGAATGAGGGACCGTTCAAGTATTACTTAAGACCAATGGGGGGTGGCCCCCCACCCCCTTTACAATGCTTATTTTTGGTGGCATTTGGGGACGGGGGGGGGGGGGGGGTAGTTAAAATAATGGTGATTACGAGGGGTTAAAAATTACTAATATTCTGCTTACTTAATACTTGAATGAACGGCCCCTGACTGCCATTCAGCAGCGATACCCAACCTGCGAACGGGAGGTCCGCCAAGCTTTTCTGTGCTATACTATATTCACGAGTATTTACGTGTCGCAGGAGCTCGGAGCTAAATAATAACAGCCGCAAGGGTCAATCTTCAAGGTTAAGTAACGCTTGTCGAGGTTGGTCTGTGGATGGGTGACCATCATAAGAAACCGAGTTTCCTCCGTGCCTCGGAAAGCACGTTATGCCGTTGGTACCGGCTGTCATTTGTAGATCTTTAGCAGTCGTTACGGATAGTCGGATGCCAGTAGGGTAGACCGGGGACAATTGAAACAAATTTACTAAAATCGTGTGCAGTGAACTATCTTTAGTATCCACATCCTTCGTATTTATATGGTTGAAAGGATCGTTATCTAGTTACTAAATTAAACATAATATATGTCTCTATTTCAAATAGTTATCCTATAATCACCTATTAAAGAAGACCGGGCGCAGTGGTTCTATTGACCCCACCCCAAGGACATTTGAAACAGTATGTAGGGATAATTGAAACACTGAAAATATTTTAGGAAATACTGGAGCTTTTTAATCAATCTTAACAATTAAACATTCCAATAAATTATTTATTGTGATCGTGACAAATCTGTCAACATAACATTAACATTTCGAAAATTATAAACGCAAAAACCATCCCCAATATAAACAACTCAAAATATCTCTTATCTATACAATTTAAGTGCTCGAATTTGTACTATTCAATACTATTTCACATTATTAAAAGACGTAATATCCTATTATGCTATAATAACACTTACATGGGCGAGAAAAAATGGTAATCCAGTCTCATACAAAACAGTTTGTTCCAATCATAACAATGTTTCAATCATGACAATGTTTCAATCATAAAAATGTTTCAATCATAACAATCGTTTATTGACCCGTATAGGTTTGACTCTTGTGAAATTATTGGTTATTTATACCCTAAAACTAGTCAAACATAAGTATGTATTTAAAAAACTAATCACCAAAAAGACTATCTTTAGCGGTTAGCCCAAAATAAATATCAGCTGACTTGATTGCATACGTGACAATCTCGTTTTCCTGAACAGATGTAAATATTTTTTTTGCTGAATTGTAACCCATTGTTATATCCTCGACAGGAGTATTTTCAGGAGCGCTTTCTCTCTTTTTTTTATATCGTGCTAATGAGACGTGATCTAAATCGAACATTTCTGCAGCCTTCCTCGACGATTTGCCGGATAACAATTCCTCATATGCTTGCTGATACGCAAATATGTTCTTAGAACTTCTGTCTGTAACGTGTTTTCGTTTTCTGGGCATCTCTAGAAAAGATGAATGAAAAAAATTAGATCAAACTTAATGTCGCGGGCTCAATTTTAGGATCGTCAGAGTTATTGGATTGCCTATCAGATGTAATTTAATCTGTTAGGCAACCTAACCCTAATAAAAAATAACCATTGAGACCACTTATAACAACCGCTAGGTATTGTAATTTTACAATACGAGTACCTAGTGATTGTGAGTTAAGAGTGGTTTAAATTGCTAGTTTTGTCGTCGTAATAGGTACCTTTATTTTTTTGTTAATCGGTGATTTTTATATTCCATTTATTATTCATAATTTAGAAAACACAACCTTCTTCTGTGCAGTCGGATAAAAATGCGGAAGATGCGGGGACGTTTGAAACGTTTCAAACGTCCACAGACAAGTCGTTTCAAACGTACCCATGTCACATCTTCTACTTCAGTACTCAATATTTTGGTATATATTGGCTTAAATATTAATTGACTGTAATAAAAACAATCTTAAATAGATAAACAATACTCCAAAATAAGAAAAACTGCCAAAAAACAAGATTTAAATAGGTAAACAACAAAAATTAAAAAACTTGAATACTTACTTTTTGGCGCGAAATTCGTCGAAACGTCCTGTGCACGACTGTGTCGCTCGCTCGCTCGAGCCGTAGGGTTGCCAGGCGTTGGATGTTTTTCCTCGTACCAGGGTTGCCAAATTCTCGTAATTTCAGAACATAATCTCGTAAAAGTAAAAAAAAAAAAGTCGTAAATTCCATAGTTTACACAATGTATTTACTTCCATCTGGTTTGCATTAGGAATACTGGCTGTTAAATCAAACAAATTACAACTGTGATTCACATTTTAATAAGTTCACTTAAATGAGTAGGTACAAATGATTAATTAATAGAATAAATTCTATTAAAGTACTAAGTACGTGGCTAATTACATTAAAATGTCAGGGAGATTACTTAAATCATCTTTGTTATTGTTGTACAGTGTTTCAGTTGTCATTCTAGAATATATTTCCTTAGAGGGTTCAAATGTCGTAGGGAAACTTGATGGACAGAATGCGCACTTCGCCCTTTGAGGATTTTTAGGATCTGGCTGCAGCCAGTCTCCAAATATCGGATCCTGTAACCATTCATCAAAAGTTTGAGAATGATGTTTAAAAACGGTGTCACCTGTTTTTTTTTGCTGTCCATCCTCCCTTTTTAGTTTTTTTTCTCGGTGGAGTGGGTGGAGATTCACTGTCACTACTCATTATTTTAAATTAATCACTGAATAATTCGGAAGACACATCAAAATGCACTGGAACTCTACAAACTTCAACTACTACTGAGTTAAATTATATTTGCCTACGTGTTTCGGTTAGAGCAAGGGAGATAAGAATCCGATATTTACATGAGTGCAACAAGGATAACTACAAAGAAATACATTGAGCGTGATTCCCCGGCCAAAGACTACAGAGGTAATGAATCTAGTGATGTGCTGAGTGAGTCGATCGTTTATTACGATGTTTATTGTAATTTTTTTTATAATATTTTGATTTGGATACATGGTGCAGTCAGAGGAAAGTTAGAACGAGGTTAAAATCTCGTAAAAAAATATACGAGATTTTTTTTTTCTCGTATCTCGTACAGAGACCGCTAAATCTCGTAACGTTACGAGATTTCTCGTACATCTGGCAACACTGCGTACTAAACACAAAACCGAACATGGCCGACGATGCAACGAACGACGCGTCACGCGCGTAGGTATCATAGTTTTCGAGAAATTAGAGTTGTTGCAATCATAACCTGTTTTAATTGTAAATCTGACTCCAGTCTTGCCAAAAATTACCGTGTTACTTAGTTAATGGGTTGTGGAACTCTGGTAGGCAAGAGCTCCACGTAAAATACTGGTATTCTGCTGAATCCGGTTTGACTGGAAGCCGACCCCAATATAGTTGAGAAAAGGCTAGGCAGGTGATGATAGTGTCGAAGTAACAGTTTGGCAGAATGCAGATACCAGTATCTTCCAGGGTTTGTTCGAAGTTACGTGGGGTCGGTCGTAAGTCCATTTTCTTCGGGCGAGTGTTTTGAAACTTCACGGGTATAAATACAGACTGGTACTGCAAAAACATATTTTAAGGATTAAAGACGAAGGGATTTTGCATGCGCAGTTGAGAAATTAACCAAGAATCCGAATTCTGGCATCCCCTCTACGAACATACAGCGGCCCTGGGTAGACTTAAGAGCTGAAAGAGTTTTCTTCGCAGCACACTGGCTGTCCAGGACCAGCTACCCAAAGTAAGAGGCAAGCTGTGGGCAGAACTGCACGCTCCACCACCTGACTTCTTGAAACCTCAGGAACATCCGCCGCCTGGACGTGAACTGCAGTGGCCAATATGGAGAGCGCTCGAATCGTTTTCGCACCCAAGTAGGCCGTTGCAAATACAATTTGGAAAAAAATTGGTTGCCTGTAAAGTCGGTATACGGGCGAAAGTTTTACGTGACAACGACTTTTTATGTCTGTCTCTCTCGCTCTTAGGCGGGCTAACCATGCCCGAGTGGAAGGGACGCGTGCCTCTCACTCGCTCTCATTGTGAGCGCATAACGTGAGCGGAGCGTAACGCAGTTTCTTGAAGTGTCACCCGGCAAACCAATTTATAAGACGTTGTCACGTAAAAATGGGGTTTCATTGATCCGCTTGAAACTAAGTGTGAGCGCGGAGCCCCCGTCCAAAATATGGCCCACTTGTTGGAATGTCCCAAATATCCGCACGCCTGCACCATTGAGGACCTGATGAACGGCACTGATGCCGCTGTGAACGTGGCCACCTACTGGGCACAAAATATTTATTTATTTATTTAACAATTTATGTACACACATTTAATAAGATAAGAAGAAAGAAACAGCAAAATAAGTACAAAGGTGATGCTTATTTCAATAGAAATCTCTTCCAGCATACCTGCGAAAGGAGAGTAGAGTAAAAAGAGAAGTAGACATAGTGTGTAACAGTAGCTAAAATAAAAACTGTACATATTAAATATAACATACAATACATAATTAACATACTAATACATACTATATGATATAAAAGATAAATAATAATACATACCTATTTGCAACTATGACGAGAAGGAAAGATAGTGATCTTTTACTCTTCTTTTAAAAACTGCAAGAGTTTGGCAAGCCCTAATGTCAGGCGGTAGTAAATTCCACAACCGTACCGCATGTGCAGTAAATGAGTAGGAGTAAAAATCGGTAGAGAGGGGAGGGGATTTAAGGAGATTTCTAAGATGCGACCTGCAAGGCGCATCCGAAGGACGGGAATAGGAGAAACGTTCTCGCAGGTAGGAAGGCGTTTTAGGATTGTGAAGGATGTTAAATAGCAAACACAATATCCGAGAGTTCCTGCGAAGTCGAATAGGGAGCCACTTGAGAACCTTACGAAATCCTGAAACATGATCATATTTTTTAAGATTGAACACAAAACGAATACAGATATTTTGCAAACGCTCAAGTTTATTTAAAAGCTCCTCGGTGGCATCCAAATAACAGGCATCAGCGTAGTCAATGATGGGCTGAATGAGAGTTTGAGCCAGGGAAATTTTGGTTTTCAAGGGCAAAAAGCTCTGGAGACACTTCAGCGAATGAAACGTGTAATGGACCTTACGACTGACTTCAGCGATATGGTTAGTCCACGATAAATAGGAGTCCATGATCACCCCAGGTTTCTAGCTGTCTTTGCGCATTCAATCTGTATTCCATTCAGCCAGAGTAGAGACAGCGTTGCAATATCTAGCCTGTTCCGCATATACCTGCCGCCAATAACCAAGGCCTGAGACTTCTTGGGATTGATTTACAGCCCAAAGGACTGCGATCACTCCTCAATTAACCTCAGGTCACGGTTCACGGAGGACACAGCAGCTTCTGCATCTTGCCTTAGAAAGTGATGGTAAAGCTGTAGATCGTCGGCATAGAGATGGAAGTTAGAGGAGATGACTTTAGTGACAGAGTTTATAAAAATAGAAAAAAGAAGAGGAGAGAGAACGCCACCCTGAGGAACACCCGCAGTAATATTTGAGGATCGACTCGAAAAGAAGAAGGATTCAAAAACATTTTGCTAATTGAAACTTTGCAACGAATTAAAATCTACTTAATAAATAATCAAATTAATTTGGTTCTAGAAGCTTGTAACTTCGCACAGGAGTTCTATTTATAACGAAGGTGACCACAATGTGGTACTTGTATAGTTCGTTACCCTTGGGAAAAACCCATCGGGCACTCAGATTTACATCGATTTTTTATGGTTCCGAACCTCAATATGGAAAAACGGAACCCTCTATAGGATCTCTCGGTTGTCTGTCTGTCCGTCCGTCTGTCACAGCCGATTTTCTCCGAATCTACTGGTCCGATTCTGTTAAAATTTGGTACACATATAGGCTTCAGTGACTCAAACACTGATGTGTAACAAAAATAAATATTATTTCAAAACGGGGCCACTTTTGGGGGGGGGGGGGATTAGATAACTTAAAACCCTTTTTATAAGTTGTGACATATCAAATGAAAGGTATTGCGAGTATTTCAAATGTTTTCATTATTGAGAAATAAATGGTTTTGAAGCTATTCAAGAAATTAAATGAAAAATAATCATTCCCCCCCTCTATCTGCGAAACTACTGAATCTAAAATTTTGAAAAAAAAAAAAAAAACGTGTTCTTTGCCTATAGATTACAGGAAAACCAATAAGGAGTCTATGGTCTGAATTAACATTTTACAAAAATTAGATTCGCTCGGAACTCTTTGCACGTGAGTCCGACTCGCACTTTGTCAATTTTTTTTTACCAACGATACAGTTTTCCATGAAGGCACCTTGGACAAACAAACTGAGCCGTTGAATTGATCATTGAAATAGATTCGCCAGCCACGACACACATAGGAGTATTAATTCTAAATCATGCGCATAGCTGAACGCTCCCAAATAAATATTTAAACGAAAAGTGAAAAACAAGAGGTGGCGTGGTTCGGCAACATGTTGGTTTGTGGGGCCACTTACAAAATAAATACTTACAGAACTCTTTTGCTTTGACCGACAGGTAAACAGGTTTACTGTCCGCCGGCAGACACAATCTATACTTCTAATATTAAAAATGCCAAACTTTGGGTGATTTGATCTTCTTCTCGTGCGGGCAGTAAGGTCTAACGACGGGTGCGTGGGACCCTAGTGTCGGAGTTTCTAGACCGTTTATTTGACGACCGCCATTTGGCGGCCGGGACCACCAGACCAGCTTATACGTGCCTTCCGAAGCACGGAATCATCTTTTTTATCAGATACTCAGGTGATTCAAGCCTGCAATGTTTAACCAAACTAGAAAACAACTTTTTGAAGTATGCTTTCCCGTGGGAATCGAACCCACGACCACCGGATCACAAGGCAAACACCTAAACCACTCGACCAGGCGGATAATAATGTTCAGATGGATGTTTGTCGGATACGGATCTTGGCACAGAGGTTGATTATAGTCAGGGAATAACACATAGGATACTCACATTTTTATCCCGGGAGTATGATGAGCCATGGGCGGCAGCTAGTTAACGAAGACGTGATTGTGAACGGATTAATATAAATAACAGTGTACTTTCCTTGTGAGTTAAACGTTAAACACTTGAAAACAGCCAAATCTAACAACAAGTTTTTAACCGACTTCCAAAAAAGTAGGTTCTCGATTCACCGGTTTATTTTTGGAAGTCCGTTATATTTTTTTGTAAAATAGTTTTATCTAAACTACATAGGTAAAGTGGATCCTTATTTAAACCCCAGTCCCCGCGCGCTTAAAACGACCAAATCCGTCGAGCCTCGCCTCCTCAACCTCGCCTTAGGATAAAAGACCTTGCATTATTGTAATAATAGAGACTAAAACCGAGCGAGCGCACCATCCTACATGTGGGACAGCAGTACGTGACGCAAGTAAAGTGGGACGTTATTACCTGAGCGGTTAATATATCTAGTTGTCTTTCGTCACAATTCGTTAAATAAAAGTAGAAGAATGAGTCTACACCAAAGGAGCAACCGCAAACGAAAATGCGAAACGTGACTTTAACACATACAAATGATTTACATATTTCATGGTTGGCAACCCCACATTGGCACAGATTAGAAATTTAAAATCATTCAAATATGTTTGACCTCAAAACGAAACTAAATATACGGACTGAATTCAGCGGACAGATACTTTAATATTAAAAATATCTTGTCCTTTGTTATATAAAATATGTTGTGTTCACGGATTTGCGCAACCGACGGGCTAAATAGAATCACATTTTTTAGGGTTCCGTACCCCCAAAGGAAAAAATGGAACCCTTATAAGATCTGTCTGTCAAGACCCTTTATCTCTGAAACGCGTGGAGGTATCGAGTTGAAATTAAAACCATATACTCAGGTCTACGGTCCCTTGAAGCTGTGTGAGCTGTGTTCTAAGTTAACGTAAAAAAAGATACGGTCGTTTATGCCGCAAAAAGTATATTTCGACACTCTAAAGGAAATCAAATGTATAGGGTATTTCCCGTTGACCTAGAACTATGAAAATTCGCAAGTAATACCGTCTTATACTACAAGTATAGAAAATATGTCTGAAACTATAAATTTGTAATTAAATCATAAAAAAACCGGTCAATTGGGAGCCGGACTCGCACACGAAGGGTTCCGTTCCATAAACCTTAGTTTTTATTATTTGTTAATATAGCGGCAATAGAAATACACAATCTGTGAAAATTTCAACTCTCTACCTATTACGATTAATAAGATACAGCTGACTGTCAGACGGACGGCGGAGGCTTAGTAATAGGGTTCCGTTGGTTACTCTTTGGGTCGGAACCCTAAAAATATAGTCTTTATTTAAAATATTATGTACCTACCTACAAATTTGTATAAAACGAGCGAGTCCGGCTCGCACTTGGCCGGTTTTTATTTTACTCAGGAATCATCCCTATTCGGCTGCACCTTTCCGCATCCCGTCAGAAGAACAATAACATTCCAGTTTCATTCATTAAAACACTGATAAGTGATAACTATAATGCTGTTTACACCATTTAAATTATATTTGGTTTTTATTGTTGAGAACAATGGAATATTAAAAAATGTTAGGTAGTGTGTGTGAGGGACTCGTCATAAAATGTCTTCATTTCACTTGATGATAGAGAGGTCTTAGGATACTGAAGTATTTTTCCTTTAAACCGCGTTATTACAGAGCTCTCATTTAAGAGAAAAAAAAAAAAAAAAAAACCAATGTTACCGAAGCAGCAGACTTTACCACTATCTGATGCGATGGTAAGTACGCTTTCCTAGAAACATCAACATTTTGACAAAAATACATCCACTTTAATTGTGACAAAATCTATGGTATTTCAGAAATGCGTGGTCGTATTTAAGGTGGATGCTCCAGGGTAGCCCGCGAAATATGTGAATATTTCAGAAATAATCATTCTTTCGAACTACATGAACTTAGAGGGCTATATTGATGATTAAAATGGTTATAATTCTTTAGATAAATACGCGTTACGGTCGCGGATCGCATTTGGTCCACATACAGCTTCACACTGACCGGCAAATTGCAGAAAACATAAAAATATTTGAATTTCGCGGGCTACCCTGGAGCATTCACCTTAAGGGGTTTTCTGTAGCTGGTATAAAAAACCGGCGTCGAAAAGTGTTCCAAAAATCACTTATCAAGCAGCCTGATGCAGTCGGCGGCATCGAATCTGTGATTGAACTACTATTAAAACCACCAACTGCATGAGACAGCTTGAAAAGTGTTCTATTTTTTGCAGTTTTTTTCCGGTGGGGTTTTTTTTAAACGTCAATTATTTCTTGAACGAAGTTCCTTATCGGCGCATTGCGAAAGGGGGCTAGAGGAAAAAAAATTAAGGCCAAAAGTTGTAACGACCTTTTTGCTATAGTTGTAAGCCGTACGGCGTGCGCGTGTTTCTCTTTCTCTTTCTCTCTCTCTCTCTCTCTCTCTCTCTCTCTCTCTCTCTCTCTCTCTCTATCTCTCTCTCTCTCTCTCTCTCAGTCATGTTTCTAGTTTTACAATTATTGTGTTTTTGACATTCTCGGGTCCCTAGAGACCCTTCGGTCTTTTGGTAGGCGTACGAGGGGCCGATGCCAACTCGCAGAGGCCTCTTTAGACATTTCAAATGGAATGGGACACCAACCGACGATTATCCCTGTATGCAATGTGAAAGTATACCCAAGGACAATCCCCGGTTGGAGCAAAACTATTGCAAAATATGGAATTATTGTTATTATTACAATTATTGCAATTATTGATATTTGTTTATTACAATTCCTTCACTAATTAATCCAAAGGAACTATGTATGCTTAGATTTTAAAAACTACGCAACGGATTTTGATGCGGTTTTTTTTAATAGATAGAGTGGTTCTCGAGGAAGGTTTTAGAATATAATTTGTCAAGGTTTTTTGTAAATTACTTGATATATGAAGATTATTACTGAATAAGTCGGAAAAGATGATCTAAAAAATTCTTTACATCGCGTGCGCTGCGAAAACTATTGATGATAGAACAAACCAATGTACTACAGTTTTAGATAACACATCAATACCTACGAAAAGGTCCGCGATAGCATATGTCTATCTTTTATGCTTCATATGCAGAGATGTTTTCACCAAAATAGTACAAATCCTTATCTTAATAAATATTTTGGTCATCTTGAATTTAGAGCAAAATTGCCGTTCACACTATTTAATTTGGATGAATATCTTAGGAGATATCTCAAAATTAAAGTAAGTCGCGCAACCAAATAATTATATCGGAGGTAGTGATGTCCCGAACTGGTTGACACCTGAGAGCAGACGTCGTTGACGGTTGTCTATTGCACTTTTTATTTCAGCTGAACCGCAATATTATTGACTCTGTTAATTAGATGTCCACTTTGTTAGTTTGGGCTAAATAAACATTTGCACCCGTGCGAAGCCGGGGCGGGTCGCTAGTAAAGTATATTCTATCCATCTATATTTGTAACTAGTTGACCAGAGCAACATCGTCTGCTCCGCTCCTTTTGATCTAAGCGTGATGTTGTATAGCCTATAGGGTTCCTCGATAAATGGGCTATCTAACACTGAATTTTTCCAATCGGACCAGTAGTTCCTGAGATTAGCGCGTTCAAGCAAACAAACAAACAAACACTTCAGCTTTATATATTAGTATAGATATAGATAGAGCAGGAAGTTTCCAAGTTAAATCTTTTAGAGTTATAAACTTACAAGAGTTTCATGTGTGTCCCGGGAGGCTGTTCATTATAAAGTTGATGAGGTGCCGCCTGGCCGCGTGTGTTCAAGGTTCCCTCGCTATTCGTCAGTGTGATCCGGGACGCGGCGTAGTGTGCGCGGGAGCAGTGGGGGCAGGTATTTACTAAAACATGCCGATTTGCTGATTAATGTACAGGTTTTATGTTTTATTTTATATCATTAATGCGACTTTTTTTTTGTCATATTATCCAGTGACATAATTGGGTTGTGGCGGACCGTGGAGGTCACATAGACAGTCGCTCTATGTACTCGGTTGCATCCGCCAAGTTTGGAAAATATTTAGATTTTTTTTACCCGACTGGAAGGGTTATGTTTTTCACGCGTATCTTGTATGTATGTTGGTTTGTAAATTTCTTCATAACCTCGGATAGATTTCGACCTTCAAGGTGTCGTTACATTCCAGTCTCAAAATCCCAAGTGTCGATAGATGTTATAAAAAAACAACATCGCTGATTTATGGCGCTAAATTGTAAGTTTAGGTGCAAGTTTTTAAGTTGTCTTTTTGCAGTCGGGTTTTTTGATTTTTCTAATTATTTATGCTTGTTTTTGTGATTCTTTTCGAATCAATGGATAGCTCCCTAGATCAGCAGCATTGTTGGCATTCATTAAATCCCCCAAAGTACCTACAGGTGTATGGGTACTTGCCGCACTCCAACATGTGGCTCTTTTGTGATGTCAAAGGAGAATGAAATTAGTTCCGATTACCATCAGGCGAAATCGAGCTCATGAGCAAGGCTTGAGAAGAATAAAAAAAAATTGTTTTGCGAAATATAAGGTTTCATTTAGAAATGCGTAAGAATAGAAAATGAGGCTTGACTGTTTCATTTATTTGTTGTATCTGGTAGGTTCAGTTCAGAATTAATTTGCTTTTGCGCATCAACTTAATATATCTAATTTCTTAGCTAAACACTTCCGCAGATTTCATGATGAGTCAGTGAATGTTATTTAGCTTGCATAGATTGCGTTCATTGACGATCTGTTATCATTCCCTTTGCCAACCCCTACGTTAATTTGTTGTTGTAAAACTTTGTTTATTTATATGTTTTCTGCGTTGCTTGGAGCGTCGCCAATGCGCTTGGAGTTCTGCCCGTTCACAATATTCCTCATATTCTTAAGTGTCATATGATTTTGATTGAAATATCCTTCAGTTTGAACAAAGTGAAGATTTCTTATCATTTAGATGAGTTTTTGTGAAAAGATATATTCGGTAAAGTTAATATTTAATTATAGTGATAATTCTTTTGGGCCACTTTCCTTTGTTTCATGTTTTAGTTGTACAATCACTGTCACCTATTTCATTCATAGAAACTAGTAGTTTGTACACTTTTTTCCGCCGGCCGTGTTAAGGATATCCCAGTGTCATCATTATCATCATCATATCAGCCGAAAGACGTCCACTGCTGGACATAGGCCTCCCCCAAGCGTCACCACGACCGGTCCTTCGCGTCTCGCTTCCATCGGCTATCCCAGTGTAGTGCTATAAATATTTCAATTCGATAGTGCCTCGTTATTGGAAAGCCGATAAAACAGGATGTTTTAACTAGTAGGGAAATATTTAAGGAAAAGTTAACACACAAAAAAAAACCAGTAATATTTAGTTCCTTTACTGAAGTGCCGATTGTTAGTTGATAAATTGTTGTATTATCGTTGTAGTAGTTTTGATCGGTGTTTCAGTTGAATGGGCTGTGAAGTGTTTAATCCATAAATATCAGGTAGCTAGGCTTGTTGGTAATTATTACTGATTCTATGTATTTACCTATGTTGGAAGTTACTGTTACAAGCTGCAAATTGTAAATATGATTTTAACTTTTATTTAACATAGCTGTCCCGTGATCTCTTCGTTGAGCTGTATTTTTCGGCTCAATATTGTAACCTATGACACTCACAAATATCGTGGCTTTCTATTGGTAATAGAATTTTTAAAATCGGTTCTGTAGATCCTCTCAAACTTTACCTCTTTATAAATAATATCCATATAAATGTCGAAAATGACCCCAAAGGAACATTCTCCCGGGATAAAAAATATCCTACGTGTTATTCCAGGTTATAATCTACCTCTGTGTCAAATTTCTTCAAGACCCGCTCAGCCGTTCTGACGTGATTGAGTAACAAACATCCTAACTTTCACATTGATAATATTAGGTAGATGACTAAATTGTGCAAACCTTTGGCTTTCCGGAAAATTAATGATACTTACTTTCTAGAGAATAAAATTAGAAATTAGAGTTTAATATCCTTTATTGTACTTCAGAATTGTTTTACGAGAAATCCTAGTTTGAAGGGTACAATAGCGTCTTATTGCTGATATTGATATCAAAGAATTTAAAATAAAATCCAGCCAAGTGCGAGTCAGAGGGGCTACTCTTAAACTTAAAGTTCGGGTTTGGGACTAATCGTAAGTCCGTAGGTGATACGGACAAGAATACGCCCGTAACTAAGCCCGAAACTACGGACTTCGGGTTTAGAGAGTAGCCCTCCAGACTCGTACACGGAAGTGTTGCGTACCATAAACCTTCATTTTTATTATTTTATTTATTTATCTATTACGGTTCTTGAGGTACAGTCCGCAGACAGACAAACAGACGGACGGACGGACAGACAGCGGAGGTTTAGTAATAGGGTTCCGTTAGTTACCCTTTGGGCACGGATTCCTAAAAACCAACAGAGAGCTCTTACTAGTTTCAATACAAATTAACGTTAACGATAACGCGATCGAGCACGTATAAAAAGTCACACTAAGGCTATAGAACAGCAAGTCCAGTTAGAAGCTCAGAACGCGTATTGGACACCCAACCACTGTTGGTTGGGCGCAAAGGGCCGAAATACGCCCACTGCTGGACATAGGCCTCCCCCAAGCGTTGCCACAACGCCCGGTCCGGCGCGTCTCGCATCCATCGGCTTCCCGCGACCTTCACCAGGTAATCAGTCCAACTTGTGGGAGGCCTTCCAACGTTGCGTCTTCCGGTATGCGGTCGCCACTCCAGGACGGCTACTCTCTAAGCCCGAAGCCCGTAGTCTCGGGCTTAGTTGCGGTCGTATTGTACTCCGTATCACCTACGGACTTACGATTAATCCCGAACCCAAACCAAGAATCAATGACAACACCATTTGAAAGTCACTTTCAAATCGCATTGTCATTAATTCTTAGTGGTTAAGTAATACGGAGTACAATACGCCCGCAACTAAGCCCGAAACTACGGACTTCGGGCTTAGAGAGTAGCCCTCCAGAACATTTCGGTCCCATCGACCATCGGTTCTGCGAGAAATGTGCCCTGCCCACTGCCACTTTAGTTTGGCTATCCTTCGGGCTATGTCGGTAACCTTGGTTCTCTTGCGGATATCATCATTCCTGATTCGGCCACGCAAAGAAACTCCAAGCATTGCCCTCTCCATTGCCCTTTGAGCCTTCCGATGAGGCCCTTTGTGTTGCAATATTATCAGTTTGTAACAAGCTGTGCTTGTTTTTCAGGTGCACAGCAGCTACGGCGAAGAGCTGGGCTTCAACTCGGACGAGGAGGGCTACGGCCGCGACGCCGTCGACGACGTGCCGCCGCTACCTCACGACCCCGACTCGGTACGTACTACTACCTGTCCCACTGCAGGGCATGTGACTTCCTTGCGATAGGAACAACAGACAGTCCTCAGCGCACGTGCGTCTTAAGTGCACAGGTGTTGCCGAGATTCGAAAGCAAACAATAGGAACACCGATTTCCTAACAGATATCTTGAATAAATTAGGACACCAGGGGGGCTACTCTCTAAGCCCAAATCCCGTAGTTTCGGGCTTAGTTGCGGGCGTATTCTTCTCCGTATCACCTAACCAATAAGAATTATCGAGTTTTAATTCATTCTTAGTTGGGGTTCGGGACTAATCATCAGTCCGTAGGTGATATGATGTCTGCTTATAGAAGTATGCGGAACAAGGTGTAAAGTGCCCTAAACTTCCATTGCAAAGGTAGGATCCTCCAACCGGACGGTTGTTGTGTCCGGTGGGCAACAACTCGATAGTTGATATCCAGACTGTTGTATATGTTCAAATTGCACGGAAAACTCTGATACCACGATGCAGGATTTCGTAACTAGTTCGCTGCTGGCGGGATAGATGGCGTTGCGGTTATTTTTTCTGCCGTACGAATTTTGCTTCGTTATTTTTTCTTTTGGCTACAACACAAACATTATGTAAACAGGTAAACCTATCATTTCAAAGGCATAAAACAACGAGATGACAACTAGCATTAGTCATCCATATTTTACTACGCCACAGATAAAACAAACTGAGTCACAAGTTGCGAATAAACAAAATAATCGCGTAAACGATAATCTTCAACACCTGTGCATCAAAAGCCTGTGCTACAATAAAAATACTATATCACGGAAAATTAAACAAATTCCAACTTTATGGTCCTTAAGACAAAGATAATTTTAGAACAGCAAAAAATTAAAAAAATGACGTAAGTACATCTTTTATTGCGATTGAAATTAAACCTTACAGCGATAGTTGTAGGGTTCAAAATCCTAAAGCTAGTTTGCTCTTTAAAGTGCGGTATGTATAGATAAGAAGCGATAACTTTAGAAATACCGAAAAAAAAATCAATCGGTAATGAAGCCATTGTCAGTATCAGTCGATAAGTGATAGCGTGATAACAATACGTGCCCACCACGGTCATGAGGTATCCCGGCAAGAAGAAAAAAGTGAGTTTAATCATAATTATTGTAGGTTATCGCACAAAACTAGGATACTGTCAATGGTATTATATTTTTTTTTTTATTAAACATGAAATTTTAATGATATAAACTAGCCTCGAAAATAGGTTGTGTATTGCAAGTTATACCTATAAGGAGATGTTTCATTTTTGTATGGGATTCCGGCCATAACATGTAGGTACCTTTTAGCGAAGCTTGGAAATTAATCCCCAAATGGAATAAAGTAAAATTGTTTTCATAATATCGAATACTTTTTTGTATGATAAAAAAATGAAAATGTTTGACGTTTGTCGTGAGAGATATGACAGCCATGATGAGAGGTTGTAGAGATGACGTTTGACTAACTAACTGACTGACACATACTCAGTGTTGGTGTTGATGTGTGAGTGTTGGTGTACCTTTTACTGTTATCTCCGCTACGTGATATTATGTTTTGATGTGACATTGTGCCATGATTTCAAAACGAAAGCAGGCTATAATCAGTTTTAAAATTTCTGAATAAAGCTACCTACCTAAACCGTAACTGATATTTTTTCAAAAATCCAATATTGCAGTTGTAGATTCTTGAACCCGATGTTGATGGAAACTGAAACTGCATCATTGATGCGTGAAAATGTCAGCTGATATGCTTTGTTTATGAAAATTTAAAAAGTATTTTGTTAAAAATGAGCCCTTTCCTTTAGTTTGCAATGTGTTATTACTTCCCAGAATTTGATCCTTAAAAGCTACACTTTCGGATTGTTCGTATGGGGTGTTCTATTTTTTTTATGTCATGAACCGTGATGGGTACTATAGGGTAGACAGTTGATTTTTTCACAGAGTGTGTAGTCGTTGCTGCCATAACAACATATTAATAAAAAAAATAGTAAAAGTACGCACAAAACGTTTTGGGAACACATTCATAGTGCGTACAGCTAAGGAGTGGAATTCCCTGCCGGAGTCTGTGTTTCCTGATAACTATAACCTGGGAGTCTTTAAATCAAGAGTGAATAGGTTATTTCTAGGCAAGCGTGCTCCATCTTCGACCACATCCTCGCTTACCATCAGGTGAGATAGTGGTCAAACGCGTGCCTATCAATAGTAAAAAAAAAAGGTAACTAGAAACGCTATTTTTCGGTTGTAGTACGGAACCCTTCGCGCACGAATCCTACTCGCATTTGGCCGGCTTTTTCTATGCGGGAATATAACTGTCAGTTTAAAAATAAATATCATAATATTTAGTAGGTATTTTTGTTCGTAATCCCACTTGAAATCAAAAGATATAGATGATCTTGATATGAGATAAAGTTTATAGTATAGTAAAGAACCGCATAGTATTATTTATTATACGTCAGACACTCTTCAGATGTACAAATTGTTTTAAAAGACAGGCGGGATGAGCTACTCGTATAATCAGGAATGAATCACTGGTAGCCATGTTAAGGGACCCGACAGGGAAAGTGCCTGCCGGGGTCGACGAATTTGTTCGAAAGAGTCACTTTGGCACTAGAACGCAAAGGGCATTAAGAGGAACACTATGGGTTTCAGTCAGTAAATAGGCATGGAGTTGACATCCAGTCTAAACTTCGGCGCCACCATCGAGTACAAAGCCAAAAAGCTGGGCATCCTAAATAGGGTGAAGCGATACTTCACGCCTGGACAGCTTTTAACCCTTTACAAAGCACAAGTCCGATCCTGCATGGAGTAATACAGCCTCATTTGGTATGGCTCAGCGAAGTATCAGCTTGCCGCGCTTGACTCGGTGGAACACAGACATAAGAGGCTCATCGGCATCTTCTACATAATGTACTTCAGTGAGTGTGCCCAAGAACTCCACGACCTTATCCCACCGGCCCCCTTCTACCATCGGAAATTCAAACGCACTGCATCTTACCATCCCTATCTTGTTGCTATTCCACCAATTTGCACTAAGCTTTTCCAAACGTTATAATCCTAATCTCTTATCGTGTGGGCAGTAAAGTCTAACGATCGAGGAGCTCGTGGCTAAATAATAACAGCCGCACGGGTCGATCTTCAAGATTAAGCAATGCTTGCCTAGGTTGGTCTGTGAATGAGTGACCATCTTACAAATTTTCCTCCGTACTTCGGAAAGCAGGATAAGCCGTTGATCGCGGCTGTCATTTGTAGATCTTTTGCAGCCGTTACGGATAGTCAGAAGCCGGTAAATCTGACTCCAGTCTTGCCATGAAGTACCGTGTTACCCAGTTAATGGGTTGTGGAGGTCTGCTAGGCAGGCGCTCCACGTAAAATAATGGTATTCAGCTATATCCGGCTTGACTGGAAGCCGACCCCAATATAGTTGAGAAAAGACTAGGCAGATGATGAGTAAGGTCTAACGATCCCACACACCCTAGTGACAGTCCATTAAAAGACATATCCAAATCTAGTCAGGAAATAAAGTTACCTACCACAACGGATAGGCACTGACCTTCCATCGTGATAATGAATCACATAATGATTACCTACGTAATACCCGTAACACGTGCAATTAGCGAATAGGAAACAACTGATTGTAAAGATCACAACAAAAGGAGCGATTTTTACCGTAACGTTACGCCAGTCTCCGTGGAAGGAGCTAGCAGAAGTGTTTAGCACACCCATAGTAAGTCAGATACATTGCAAATTTCCTGTCCGAAGGAACTGGGTTGTGGGGTCAAGCCCGCCACGCTAATGCAAGTAATGCCACTGCCGCGCTGGAGATAGGGTCGGTGAGTGTGTTCTGCTGCAGAGCAACTTGCTGCTCTTGTCGCTCGCGCAGCAGAATTAGCTTCGTCTATTTGACTGACAGACCTTGACTATTTAAAAATGCCTATAACTGGTCTATCTATACTAATCTATAAAGCTGAAGAGTTTGTTTGTTTGCTTGAACGCACTAATCTCAGGAACTACTACTCCGATTTGAAAAATTATTTCAGTGAAAGATAGCCCATTTAGTGAGGAAGGCTATAGGCTATATATCATGCGCTAAGACTAATAGGAGCGGAGCAGTAAAGAAAATTGTGACGCAGACGAAGTTGCGCGGGTCAACTAGTTTAAAATAAAGGATTTTGTAATACCAACCACTGCAACTCCTGAGACCCAGAGTATAGTGGCGTCGTGTCCCGATAAACGATTCAACCGTCTAAGATACCGCTATGAAATTAACCAGAAAAGAACAGCGGAGTAAAAAACACCAATATCCCCTTCCATCCTTTTCAAGCAGGAGACAGAACAGAGCTACGTCAATAGTATCGAAGGAAGAAAGACGAACCCGACATAAACTGGACAACCCTAAGCAGATCTTCTCGGGCAGTAAGGTCTAACGACCGCACCCACACACAGGGGTTTCTATACCGCCTCAAGGGCTCGTGACATGGTTTATTTGACAACCGCCATTTGGCGGCCTGGACCACCGGTTCATACGTGCCTTCTGAAGGAAATCCTTCAGAAGGAATCTTCACGGAATCATATTTTTTATCAGACTATCAGGTGATTCAAGCCTGCAATGTCCTAGCCAAACGGGAAAACAACTTTGCAAAGTATGCTTTCCCGTAGGAATCGAACCCACGACTACCTGGTCACAAGGCAAACGCCTAAACCACTCGACCACGGAGGCGTTAATGTTGTAGGTCCTAAGCAGACTATTTTGTAGGTCTCATGTTTTAGTGCCGTGTCATAGGTATACCTAGGTGTAATTAATCCGTACCTACGCTAAGTTTGCTGTTGAATAATAGGTAAGTGATAAACAAAGAGATTACAACGATTAGTATTAGATAATGAAGTATAACACCTGTGCAATATATACGTCAAACTATATTTAGAAACCTACTATTTTGTGGACCACGCCACAAATTGATTGATTGAAGATTGATGAAATTCTGTTTTTAAGTTGTTAAAAACAGAAATTCATCAACCCGAACAGAAAAAAAAGTGCGAGTCAGAGTCTCACACGAATGGTTTCGTACTATACTCCGGAAAAAAACACGTTTCTTGTATCGAAGCCACTTTAATTTTTAATTGTTTTAATTTTTATTATTTGTTGTTGGAGCGGCAGTAGAAATACACGGTCTGTGAAAATTTCAACAGTTTACCTATTACGGTTCTTGAAATACAGCCTGCTGACAGACAGACGGACAGCGGAGGCTTCGTAATAGGGTTTCATACCCGAAAGGTAACCAACCTTAAAAAGTGAGGTCTTTGTGTTTGTTACGCTTTCACGCCTGAGTTGCTGAACCGACTTTGATACAGAGGTAGATAAGACCCTGGACACGATGATGGGCTATACTCTTTTTTTGAGAAAATCTATATTAATGCGAGCGAAGTCGCGGTAAAAAGTAGGGAGGAATGGGGGAAGCCTTTGCCCAGCAGTGGGCCACTATAGGCTAACTTAAACAAAATTGATTAATAAAATATATATTTAAACTATAAAAAAAAACATACTAATTATAAATGAGTTAATCTGACTCCTGTCTCGCCATGAAATACTGTGTTACCCAGTTACTGGGTTGTGGAGGTCTGGTAGGCAGCCGCTACACGTAAAATACCGGTATTCAGCTAAAATCCGGTTTGACTGGAAGCCGACCCCAATATAGTTGGGAAAAGGCTGGCAGATGATGATACTAATAAATGTGTATAAAAAAATCATAAAATAAAGTATCTCTAATTTATACAGGTATCAGTTTTAGTTTTATTGTCATTACACTCATTACAGAATAACCATGATGATTAATAATACTAAACAAAGGATCATTAATACAGCTTCTGTCTTTGAGACTTAGGTACCTATACATACATTAGTATTTCTATTAGCGTTAACGGTTTTACTTCAGTAAAGTATCTATGCTAATATGTAGTTCGATTTGTGATTTCGCTACGTGATGAGCTCATGGTAAATAGTTCCATTTGAGTTCGAAACTATGCGGTATTCAAGTTCGAAATAAATACTTCAGTGAAGCCACAAACTTTATCAAAAGGCCGGAAATGAAATTTCATATCCTGCATCCTGATTATGTAAGTTGTGACAGTAGAAAAAATCTGCTTATTACGTTACTTCATATGTTTGAATAATTCGTCTTGGGGTCGACATAAATAGGAATCGTGCTTTGCGTTGAATATGCCATCTAGTGTTTCATAATCGAAACTTATAAGTGAAATGTCCTTGACAATGACACTTCTGTGCTGCCACCTATAGTTCTTGCACGTTCTCTGTAACAGTATACACAATCAAATTACTTCTCCCGCCATAAGCAGAGCGGAAGCGAGTGTCAGACTCTCACTGATAAGTGATAACCCAACCGCGTTCTTCCAAATGGCATTGGCGTTCCAGGGGCCGCGGCATCTCTTTAGAACAATTTTGCAAACACCTTGATAGAATACTATTGAAAAACACACGTCGCAAGGTTAATACTGAGGATATTCTGCTGGGTATCTCGCGGTGTTGTCGTGTTGATGCTTTTATTCTATTTTGTCCATAGACTGTACGTATATGCTTTACTTATACCTACATTTACTCACTACAAATTCACACACTCTACACATACACCTACACACACTCACTATATAGTTTAGTGTTCTCATTATATTTGTTTTTGTTTCTGTTTTTAACCACCACTTGCTTAATTTTGAATTGTCCTACTTTTAATATGGTCTTTGGCTTTGTTTGTTACGGAGAATCACTGACTCCTAAGTTACAGGCCCACACCTAGTTTAGGAGTCAGAGTACCTACCAATATATTTGTACGTAATAAGCCTATATGTTCATAGTTTTATGATGCAAATGTTGTTTTTGTGTGAAATATCTTCTTTTTTTTTAATTTTATTATGTGTTTTTCTATCTGTAATGTTTATCAGCAGCCCGAGATTTGGATTTGAGCCCGGCTGAGGGCCATGGGTTTTGCCTCCTTTCATATAGAAGCGCTTAGCATAGTTACTCAATTGCTAAACCCTCCATTGGTCTTGCACATCAATGAATATTACTCGTGCCGCGGCGGGTCGCTAGTGAAGAATAAGAATGAAACACACAGCATAGGGCTCTTACCAGAAATGTGGTTGTACTATAGACAGGCCCCTCATTCCCATTGGGCACTCAGGGCAAGCGCCCAGGGTCCTGCAATCGAAAGTGCCCTCTACTCTGCTAGATTACCTACTAATGATTGATAAATAATTATGTTAATTTTAAGGAAATTAAAGGAAATAAATATGCTTATTCCACTCAATAGAGTTTCTGCTGCAGATTACAGTTTTCATTTAATTTGTCTTTGTAAACGGTGAAATAAATCTAGTGAAGTGGATGTGTCCAGAAATAAAAGTGTTAGCGCACTTACGGTGTTTACTGTTAAGTTAACACATACACAAACAAACAGTTCAAAGAATAGAACGAGAAAGTTCACAGTTGCCATATTTAGTTTTTTTTTTCTTTATTTATTTAGGGTCATTTAAAATCACAACGCGTATGTCAGTCCCATCGTAATATTTAGTTTACAAATTATATTAAGATTTAGTTCACACACTAGTGACGCTACACTAGAATTTAGTTTTTTTTACTCATACGTCATTTGGGGCTACCCAAATAATTATCCTGCGCCCAGGGCCTCCAATAGGTTAAAGACGGCCCTGACTACAGGTACACTGACTACCTCACCCTCTATACAGTTATTGAGCATTATGTCCCCCAGGAGCTGGTGGACGCGTCGTGCATGGAGAGCCGCGGCGGCGCCGACGAGCCCCGCAGCGCGCGCCACGCCCCGCGCGACTCCTCGCCGCCTCTCGGTCAGTATGCAGGTATAGTCGACCTTATATACCTCGGGATTTGAGGTGGAGGTACAGGTAAAGCCGCGTTTCCAGTTGCGAGCAACTCGCATTGCAAGTTGTACTACATTGCGGGAGCGATCTATCACATTATACCTCGGTAGCCAGCAATGTAATGCAACCTGAATGCGAACTAGTTGCAGGTGGAAACGGCGAGGGTTGAAGAATTCGTTCGAAAGAGTCACCGTGGTCCTAGAACGTAAAGGGCATTAGGAGAAACACGGATGGGTTTGTATTGTCAGTAAAGAGTCTGGCACTACCTTCCGCTCCGGCCAGAGCGAAGGAGTCATTTGATGATTTCCCATCCTCTGACCTCACTTGAGGCAATTCATTTCAACAGCACTGGTGTTGTGTGAGCGCTCCCTTCCCGGCACTCATTGAGGTGTCTTATGGAGAATGGGTTTGAGAATTTGAAGTTAAAAACAAGTCAAACTATTGAATGCAAAATTTTGACAAGTTCTCATCTTTGGATTCTCAGTTTCGATACCGAGAAAATCGGCCAAGTGAATCTGTGACAGACAGACACACGAGTGACCCAAAAAGGGTTCCTTTTTTCATTCGGACGTAAAGAATCCTAAAAAAAAAACATAAAAAATACACCAACTCTTACTATGCTTTCGTGACGGACTATACACTATCTCTCCCAGAGACCCGGCCTGTAACCCAGCAGTGGGAACACACACACAAGTAGCTTCATCTCTTAGACCAACCGACCTTGACAATTCGAAAAGCGCCTGTAAATGGTCTAATCGAAATAAATGCTTTGAGTTTCAGTTAGAATTAATTGACTTTGTTTTTGGATGGCAAATAATCAAATGACTCCTCCCGCTCTGGGCGAGCGGCAGAGAGTGTCAGACTCTTACTGACTAAAACCCATCCTTGTTCCTCCTAATGCTCGCCGCGTTCCAGGGTACGGTGCCTCTTTCGAACAATTTCGCAACTCTAGAACATTATTGGCTATGGTCTAGACAATGGCGCTGCTTATCGTATACATTTCGTCAATATTTAGAAGCTCGTGAACTATAACTATGTTTTGTCCCTCGTGGCCTCGTTACCTTATCAACAAAATAGGAATAAACAGTAAGTCGTTCAAACCGAATACACACGGGGACTTCCCTGTAATCATCAATCAACAGAGGGGACGAAGTGTGGAAGCAAAAACTTCTAACGGTAATAATTAATCCTAATATATAAAACTAGTTGACCCGTACAACTTCGTCTGCTCCGCTCCTATTGGTCTTAGCGTGATGATATATACAAACAAACAAACTCTTCAGCTTTGTATTGATATAGATTCCTCCGTTACTGACTAAATGTGTGACTGCCCGACATCGCGCAGCCGAAACTACAGGTCGAAGAGAGCTAAAATGTGGCATGTATGTTTCATCGGGAGTGTAGGGGAGTAATAAGAGAGGATTTTCCCATATTTTTAATATTATAAATGCGAAAGTAACTCTGCCTATCTGTCTCTCAGTCTGTTTGTCTGTCGCGCTTTCACGCCAAAACTACTGAACCGATTTAAATGAAATTTGGTACAGTGATAGTATAGAGCGTGAGAAAGGACATAGGCTAATTTTTATACCGGGAATATGTTCCCTGGGGACCACGCGGTCGAAGCCGCTGGCAGAAGCTAGTCTAACTATAATATTATAAATGCGAAAGTTTGTTACAAATACATGAAAAAGTGAGTTTGTTCGTTATCTGTTAAAGTATTAGTGGCTGTATGGATTCGGATGAAACTTGACACTCGCGTAGATCCTGTCCAGCAATAGGACATAGAACACTTTATACCTTGGGATAATATTCACCTATGACGCGGGCGGGGTCGGAGGCCTCAGGTAGTTAATTAATAATAGTGATATAAGCGACAGTCCTGTGCTAGTACGCCATTTTGAAAAAAATAGTACCCCTTTTAGGCTTTCCCGCAGTCGGGTAAAAAGAGGCCCATATTGCAGGCTTGAATCACCTGATTGTCTGATAAAAAGATGATTCCGTACTTCGGAAGGCACGTATAAGCCGGTGGTCCCGACCGCCAAATGGCGGTCGTCAAATAAACCATGTCAGGCCCTTGAGGCGTTCTAGAAATTCTGACACTAGGGTGTGTGGGGTCGCTAGTCTTTAACGCCTAATGATAACAAAAAGAGGGCCCCTTAGAGTCCTAACTTCGCCACACACTTTTATCAAGTATCGAAAGAACCGTATAAGCTCATGTTATCTTGGTTGTCCTTTCATCTTGTTACCACTAACCACAATTACGGGTAAACACCGAATGCACAAAGTTGTTTATTTTTGTGCAATGCTTTTAATAGTACTGTTCGTGTAGAACTGTTGTAACAATGCACTTCGCAATCCCGACTGAGCAGACGCTTGTTCTCCGTATTATTTAATTCGAGTTGTATTGATTCTTTATAGAAAAAAAATACAGTGGGGTGTATTCAAGTTAAAATTACAAAGATACTGTGTGAATTTAGATGTGCTGCAAACAAACACAATGGTTCATTTATTCTAAGAATAAGTTATTTGTAAATATTTTTGAAGGTGACCAAGGCACATTTCGGTGATCAAGATATTATGTTGTGCTAAATTACTTTGTTTACCAACATTAATGTGTCCCATATTACTTAATGGGATAAAAAAACATGACCATTATACATTTTTTTTTGTATCGGATAGTCATTACTAAAGTGGTATTATTTATTGGCTTAACATCTAATTATGACGTTAATTAACGAATTACTAACAAAAGTGAACTAAGGCGAGCTCGTGAGGACTATTTAAGAAAGTATTGTGGAGAAGTTAAGTTCTGTGACAACATTATTTAGTTTAGAGTGTTATTCGTCGTTTGAAGTTAAAGGAAATATCATATTTAATAAAATAATGTTGAACAGGATATCATAAAATTAAGAGTGTAACTAGAAATAGATAACAAATCGTGTGATTTACTTTGAAAAGTGATCGTGGCAATTAGAACTCGTTCAACAATGTCATTCGTATGTGACCACAGTAAAATGCGCTATCTGACGAAAAACGTTAAAAGTGTTTCAAAAATGGCGGACCAAATAATAGAATATTCAGATGATGAGTTTGTGGTGTGTGAAATAAGCGACTTGGATTATGTTGACGTCAGTAAGGCAGCCGCCTCGGATATTCTTGGTAATTTAATTTTATTATTAAAACTATTAACATTTTATTTTTGTCTAGCTTTTGCCCGCAACTTTGTATGCGCATATCCCGTTTTCTCGTTCCCGTAGGAATTTTGGGAAATTCTCTCTAAGTGCTCCCTTACACTCTCCAAGGAACCTACGTGACAAATATCAGCTTCCTACGACCAGTAGTACCGGTTCTGCGTTGTCTGTCAGTCACTCACTCAATCAGTCAGTGAGAAATAGAAATTATGTATATTAATAGTTAACCCGCGCAACTTCGTCTGCTCCGCTCCTATTGGTCTTAGCGTGATGATATATAGCCTATAGCCTTTCTCGATAAATGGCCTATCTAACACTGAAAGAATTTTTCAAATCGGACCCCGGACTTGTTCCTGAAATTAGCGCGTTCAAACAAACAAACTGTTCAGCTTTATACTCGTATATTAGTAAAGATTGATTTTCTATAAATTTGGGCTTCTCCATCTGAGCTTCACGAAAGCCACACGATTTACAAAATGCATTGATATTGAACATGCGTCTTACTTATTACTGCTTAGTTTTGATCAGCTCTGTACAGAAACTCGACTAGCCCTAGTAGCCCTGCCCTAAAAACGACCGCTCGGGGATGTCATAAAACATTTTGAAATATGTCAAAAATTATATAAAAGCGCTTCGTCCGCGCTGTAATTTTCTTAAGGATCCCTATTTTTTTTTTCTAGACAAATTATATACTAAAATCTTCCTCTAAAACCACTCTATCCATTTGTGAAAACAGCATGAAAATCGGTAAAGACAGACAGACGCGGTGGAGGCCATTGTTTTAAAATATGTAGTGATGATGCGAGTCAATACAAACAGAAAAGTCTCATGTGATAATGTTTTTTTTTTTTTCTTTATATGTAATATACCTACGTCTTAAAATTTGTGAAGAACGTTTTTGAAAAGGAGATTTTGAGGGAATTAAAGAGTGGATTTTTCACTTTCTATACAAAACGTAAAATTTCTCTCACCGTCCCAACACAACTTTCATTTTTATTCTTTCATTTAAATCGACTCATACCCAAGAAGAGGAGTAAAGAGAGAAATAAATGCTCTTAAGGCCACGTTAGTTGAATTACAACATTTTCTCAATCAACCTTGAGCCTAAATGCTTTAGCGATAAAGGTGAAAATGAAATCTGAGAGATTGTTGTATGATTAATATTATTATCTTAGTATGAAGTTATTTCTTACATCTGTACCTACCCTGAAAAAACTCGTAAAGTGTGTATCGTAAAATATTAACTGTCGTGAACACAGTTACTGTCACTGTTTGACCTATTTAACTTAATGTGTAACTGTGTATTATTCTAAGTTGTAATATTTTATAATATTTTTATTTACTTTTTCACTGTTTATATAGCAGTTTATGCGTACAATATAGTGCATGTAGTGCTCTTCTTTAAGGGGTGAGGCACTTAAAATTAAGTCTAGAATGATTTTTTGTAAATGTTATAGTGTTTTATTGAAGAGCCAAATAAAATAAATAAATAAATGTTTGTACTAAAGTGGCCTTTTAGACCCGTTGGTCTCTTCTAGGCAACAAGTCCGTTCATTTTGAAACTACGTGGTATATTAAGTTGGTTGTTGCCTGCAGTGACGAACGGTGATGCGGAGTACCGCGAGGAGGAGGCCGGAGACACGCTGCCGACCGACATGTCCGACACCAGCGACAGCGAGCCCGACAAGCCGCACAAGTACGTATGCAGACACTCAGGCAGGCAGCCTGTCGCACTGCCACTTCTTTTCTCCTTCGTACCCGCGTCACACTTCCAGCTGCTATGATGGCTCCTTCTCAGTTACTGCAGGGCGTCTCTGGAACTCTCTTCCATACTCTATATGCGACAGCCCTTCTCTTGATGTCTTCAAAAGTTAATTTAACGAGCATTTCCTTTCAAAATTACATAATATTAGTATGTGTATATATAAGTATTTGTATTTATATATGTAGGTATATTATTGGTACACTGGATGCCTACCCTCTATGCTGATCTCTCTGTATCACTCAAAAGTTTGCTGGGAGAAAACTCATCTTTGAGTTAAGCTCGCCTTTGTACATGTCTATTAAAACTGGCTTTTAATAGTATAAAAAACTGGCCAAAAGCGAGTCGGACTCGCGTGCAAAGGGTTCCGCACCAAGTTTTTTTTAACATGTTGTTTTTATACCACAGACTTATAAATTTTCCTGTAATCTTTAGGTATAGAACTATTTTCAGCATTTTTTTCAAAATTTTCGGGTCAGCAGTTTCGGAGATGAGGGAGGGGGTGGTCATTTTTGGTCTAATTTCTTGAAAAACTTCAAAACTGTTTATTTTAAAATTATGAAAAAGTATAATTTAAATCTCCACAGTCAGCACTTTCATTTGATATGTCACACGATGGAGTTTGAAAAAATTTTGTTTAATTATCCAGTTTGACCTCCAAAAGTGACCATCATTCTAAAAATTTATTCATTTACGTAATGCGTCCGTATTTGGGTCACAGAAGTCCATATGTGTACTAAATTTCAACAGAATCAGTCGCGTAGATCCGGAGAAAAGTGGCTGTGTCAGACGGACAGACAGACCGACAGACAGACACTCGAGTGATCCTATAAGGGTTCCGTTTTTTACGGATACTCGGAACCCTAAAAAATAATATATAATGTATAGTAACAGTACAAAAAAACTCTTCTTAGGTTTTTCTTTTTTTATGACTTATTAAGGATAGATAGATTTTTATGACTTATTAGAAAGGATTTGGTATTTGCAATGTATTAATACATTGCAAATACCAAATCCTTTATTTCAAATCGATCAGTTACAGGCACTTTTGAATGCCTGACAGACCTTGACGTCTGTCAGTCAAATAGATGAATCTATTTCTGCCGCGCTAGCGACAAGAGCAGCAAGTTGCTCTGCAGCTAAACACACTCGCCGACTCTATCTCTAAATTCAAATTCAAATTCAAAGCATTTTATTTCAAATAAACCATTCACAGGCACTTTTGAAACGTCAAGGTCGGTCAGTCAAAAACATGGAAGCTATTTGCACGTTCCAAAGCGTAGATCTCTATGGAGAAGAACGTGCAAGAAACTCCACGGACACTCTTTTAAATCATGTTCTGTTTTACAACATTCCAAGTTACATATACTTGTTGCTTCTGCATGTGAGGACAATGCAAAGGAAAAAAAAAAGGGCTTATTATAAGAATTTTAAATTTAAAGATTAAAATAAGCCAATGGCAGTTAAGAGATGACCAGTCTCAACCGACGGCGCTTGTTCACGAACATGACGCGTGTATCGGCACCTTTCAGCTCAACCATTTCGAAGGGAACCGAATGATCAAACCCACGCGCCGCCATCAGCGAGACATTTGAGTGAGCATGACATGCTCTCAACCACCATGCTCGTTCATGTCCAACAAGTAAAACTATAACTACTCACATAAAATGTAAATGGTTTCATGGTACTCACATTTACAAAATTTGAAAAATATGCTTCTACTTTACACAAAACTATGGTTGTCAATGACCAAATAACGCGCGGCAATTGCACGTTCCAAAGAGTAGATCCTATGGAGAAGAAGGAGTCGGAGTTTGTAAATGGCTCTGATGGCTCTTTTCTACAAAATGAAAATAGACTCGATACCAGCATCCCGTCCCCATAGTAAGATACCGTAAGACATATTCATCAATTTATTATATTTCCCACTGTCCAGTGGCGGTGATGTGGAGAAGTGCACGGCGCTTCACGACGGCAAGCTGATCCTCCAGCAACAGTTCCCCTTCAACATCGACCAGATGTTCACCATGATCTTCACCAACTCCAAGTTCAACCTCGAACTGTTGGCGGCCAGGGGGACCACAGACTATGTGCAGGTAACTACTGCACAACTAGCTTTTCTGGAACTACTATTAATAGACAGATTTATTAACCAAGCTTTTGCCCGCGACTTCGTCGGCGCAAATCCCGTTTTTTCCCGTTCCCGTAGGAATTTCGGGAAACCTTCTCTTATGCTCCCCTACAGAGTGTAGGGAAGCTTCAAGCCAGGCGGGAGGATACACCCGGGTGTCAACACTGCGAGGATCGTCCGGAGGACACGGTGGAGCATACGGTGGAGGTTTGCCCTGCTTGGGCGGAGCACCGCCGTGTCCTCGTCGAGGCGATCGGCGGCGGGGATCTCTCGCGTCCGGCCCTGGTTCAAGCCATGGTCCGGAGCGACGAGACATGGGAAGCGGTCACCTCCTTCTGCGAAGCAGTAATGCTAACAAAGGAGGAAGCCGAACGCGTGAAAGAGAGGGAAACCTCACGCCCCAGCCGCCGAAACAGAAGAAGACGCCCCGGGCGTCGGGAGTCGCAGGACGATTCTCGGCCACCGTAGGCGTGGGACTGCGGACGGCGAGCATTGGGTGGCTCGCCGTCTGATCAGAACCAGGCCCGGGTCGGCGGCGCGCTGCGATCGCAACGCGCCTCAAGGACATGTCAGCACAAAGACGGGGCCCACTAGGGCCAGTGCCTGCTGGGGCTGCGGACTTCGTTCGAAAGAGGCACCGTACCCTGGAACGCAAAGGGCACTAGGAGAAACACGGATGGGTTTTAGTCAGTAAGAGTCTGACACTCCCTCCTGCTGTACCCAGAGCGGGAGAAGTCATTTGATGATTTCACATCCTAAAAAAAAAAAAAAAAAGTGATGGTCGCAGGTAGCCGATGGCATACAGGACCGGTTGCTGTCGTGAAACGCGCGGGGAGGCCTATGTCCAGCAGTGGACGTCTGCAGGCTGATATATAATATAATAATACTAGTTGACCCGCGCGGCTTCGCTTCCGTCAAGTAGGCTGGCTACCCTACCTACCTACCCTACCCTACCCTACAAACAAACGTTGTTTTGCCATAAAAAATACCCTACCACGTATTCTCCTACCGAATATATACACAAAATTTCATGAAAATCGATCTAGCCGTTTCGGAGGAGTTTGGTAACAAACACCGTGACACGAGATTTTTATATCTATACTAATATATAAAGCTGCAGAGTTTGTTTGTTTGTTCTTCCTCGATCATCACACTAAGACCAAAAGGAGCGGAGCAGTAATGAAAATTGTGACGCAGACGAAGTTGCGCGGGTCAACTAGTATTAGATATCTTTATTTCGGACAAAATCCATATAGTGTTAGTAAAACATACAAAATCAAGTGAATAGAAGATGATGATGAGTGAGTGTTTCCGTGCAGGCGGCGTGGCAGGCGCAGGCCGGCCTGAAGGTCCGGCGGCTGACGTACACGCTGGCGCTCACGTCCGGCCCCATCGGGCCCAAGGAGGTGCAGGTCACGGAGACACAGGTATGCCACGAGCTCAACGCATTGCGGCGCATGTTTTACGCAATTGACATATTTTTTGTATTTGGACCCTGTTAAGCGGAAAAGATCCAGCCAACATTTTTTGTAAAATCGAGTTATCTACGTTAATAATTTAAATTTTTATGTTAATAATTTATATGTTATGGCCTATTACACTACTAACTTTACGATACATACGATTTTTTATTCTCTGTCTAACGCTAAACTGCATTTACTCAAAAGTAATGAAACGTTGGTTGGACCTTTTCTGCATAACAGGGTCCATTTGTTATGGGTTTGCTCTTGTCTCTAGTCTATGTCAGAGATGACAGAGACAAAGTCTACGGTGGAGCGAGCCTACCCAGAAGGAGCCTGTTCACTCTGACTTTGAAGAGATTAGGGTTGTAAGCTTTTGGAAACAGACGCAGGCAATCTCATCATGTTTCAGTGTAGAAGCTCTCTTTTCAAATCTATCTCTCATACCTACTTTATGCAGAGTAAGATACTTGCCTGTTACCACGGGACCCGAATTTCACATAAAATCTTTACTTAATGTTTTCTTGCAGGTAATGAACAAATGTTCGAAGCCTGGCGTGTTGTACTCCATCGACTCGACGAGCGAGAATGCGGGCATCCCCTACGCAGACTACTTCAGCGTACAAGTGCACTACTGTCTACAGAGGGTGACGGAGACCGCCACCGACCTGTCGTTCTACGGACACGTGCACTACAAGAAGAGCATGTGGCCCATGATCAAATGTAAGTCCCGCTCTGTGTATATTACTACTGCAGCGCACAAGTGCACTACTGTCTACAGAGGGTGACGGAGACCGCCACCGACCTGTCGTTCTACGGACACGTGCACTACAAGAAGAGCATGTGGCCCATGATCAAATGTAAGTCCCGCTCTGTGTATATTACTACTGCAGCGCACAAGTGCACTACTGTCTACAGAGGGTGACGGAGACCGCCACCGACCTGTCGTTCTACGGACACGTGCACTACAAGAAGAGCATGTGGCCCATGATCAAATGTAAGTCCCGCTCTGTGTATATTACTACTGCAGCGCACAAGTGCACTACTGTCTACAGAGGGTGACGGAGACCGCCACCGACCTGTCGTTCTACGGACACGTGCACTACAAGAAGAGCATGTGGCCCATGATCAAATGTAAGTCCCGCTCTGTGTATATTACTACTGCAGCGCACAAGTGCACTACTGTCTACAGAGGGTGACGGAGACCGCCACCGACCTGTCGTTCTACGGACACGTGCACTACAAGAAGAGCATGTGGCCCATGATCAAATGTAAGTCCCGCTCTGTGTATATTACTACTGCAGCGCACAAGTGCACTACTGTCTACAGAGGGTGACGGAGACCGCCACCGACCTGTCGTTCTACGGACACGTGCACTACAAGAAGAGCATGTGGCCCATGATCAAATGTAAGTCCCGCTCTGTGTATATTACTACTGCAGCGCACAAGTGCACTACTGTCTACAGAGGGTGATCAAATGTAAGTCCCGCTCCCGCGATGAGAGCTGTTGGGCTCTGCTTCTGGTATCAGTACAACCGGACGTAGCTGAATATCAGTATTTTAAATGTAGCAACTGGTTGTGATCTTCACAAGCTGAAACCAACTTGCAGCAAAATCTTTGTTTAGGCTCCTTACTACTGTCTAATGTCAGTTGGAACCAACAGCATAACACTTTCACACTCCAAAATTTCAAAACACCACATTACCTATCGTCGGCAAAGTAAGTGAGAACTTCCTATTTGAGATACGGAGGTCTCGGTATGTTTGATGGTCCCACTCAGAGTCCGACCTCGACCGTTTTCTAAATTCTAAGATCGACCATTTAGCCATGAGCCTCAAAAGTAGCCTGAGTAATAAGTACTAGGTAAAAGTGATGATTAAAGTTGGCAACAAGTGACCACTTATTAAATAGAAGTAAACATATTGATGTGAGATATTATTTTGTCAAAGATGCTACAAAAAGTAATTTAATTGAAGTTAAGTATATTCCAACTCAAAATTTGCCTGCTGACTTATTAACAATAGGCTTTATTTTTTTTGGGGCTTATTTAAACAATATTTTAGACAACACTGATATCGATGGAAGTCACTGATGAAGGACTGTTCTACCGATCTACATAACTTTTTGCTACTTTCTGAAGTTGGTTGAGACAGAATCGATTGGATTAATCCCACGTCAAGTTTGTTTAAGTCTAATTTTCTCAAGAATGACTCCCTCTCGCGCCTGTTAAGATAAGATAAGATCATTTATTTGACTAAAAGATGAGTATACACGTCATGGCATGCAAGATGTTACAATTAATTTACATAATATATCAGTCATGTTTTGCCTTAACGGCGTACAAATGTAAGTAGGTAGGTTATACTTATTACATATACATGAAATAATAATTACAAATTTGTCCACTATTATAAACATTAAACAATCCAAACACAACAGAACAGCATCATTAACTCATCATAGTTAGTAGTTAGCAAAATTAAAATAATTGAAGCAGTAATAATTCAATTCAATTAATTTAAATCAAGTCGATTAAATGTCAAAGTAATAATTTAATTAAATGTTCCGGACACAATCCATCAACAAATGTTGCACATCCTCAATAAGACCACATTCTCTGCAATTCGGCGAATCAGCTAACAAAAGGCTTATTGTCAAGCAAACATTTAAATTCCTGGAAATATAGGTCTTGTCCCTAACTAGAAATTTAAGTTTACTGTTTGTTATGTTTGGTTTACTTTAAATAATATTTTGCCGAATGGGATTTTAGTTTAATAAAAAAAAAAATATAAACTAGCAATATCACTTCACTGTATTTGTTGATTGTCAACTGTTTTGGTTCTCGAAATAAATTTATTTATATATTTCTTCTTACATCTATCATTACAGGCTTAACCCAATGCGATACATGCGCTTATCCTAACTTATACTAATATTTATAACTAATTATAAATAATGCATTCTTTGTGAACTCATCCAGAGTATAACAAAATAGATCTGTCTCGTTAGTCATCAGGTTCAGTCTTTAACCGAAAGTGTGTTTTAGTAAATACCTATTTTCTTCTGTGTCTTATCCCTGTTTTTACTATTGATAGGTACGCGATTACTGTAATGTAGTGTTTGTAAGACTAAATGACATTTGACACGTTTGTCGACAGCATTCCTGGAGAAGAACACAATATCGGGTCTGGAGGACTTCAGCCGCGTGCTGGCGGCGCGCCTGGGGGCGGAGGCCGAGTGCGGCGTGCCCGCCGCGCGCAAGGCGCGCCGCCAGCGCCGCGTCACCGGTACGTACTCCCGCTGCCAGATACGTGAACGTGGCGTGGATGCGCCAGGGTAGCCCGCGAATATATTATTTTCTTACGGTTTTTGCAATTTGCAAGTCAGTATTAGGTTTTATGTTGATTAAAGTATGATTCGCGGGAGTAAGAATTATGTATTTTCAGAATTATAACCATGTAAATCAGTCTTCAATCAGCATTTTGACTAAGACCTCAGAGCCCCAGACCTTTTTATTTTCTGAGTAACAAAATATGTGAGAAAGAGTAGTGTTAGTACGTACTGTTCGAGCTTAGGGTTCGGGGCAGTAAAAACATCCGGTTATATGACCAAAAATGACACGTTAATTAATCTTTCAAAGTTATCACTTGTATCGTAATTCAATACTGTTCCGATGGCAGGCTATGCGGTCCTTATATAGGGCGTAATTCATTCCAAAACCTTCTACTATAGAAACATCTGGAAAGTACTCGCACATACCGGTCCTGGCTGACCAGAGGGGCTAAAAGGGCCACTTTAGCAGAATTAGAAAGCACATCACGCTACCCGTCATTGTAAAATTTTCCCAATCAACCTTGAACCTAATGTTTTAACGATAAAGATGAAAATTACATTTGACAGATTGTTTATTTATTTATTTAGTACATGGAGGACTTACAGCTAATAAAGACACACAAAATAGGAAACCGTTGTCACCAGCAAGCCAATAACAAATCCTCGCGTATAGAAACATAATGTAAATTATAGTGGTGTGTGGTGTTGCGTGATTAATGTTATGATTCTAATATCATTCTCCTAAAGTGGCCTTTTTAGCCCCCCTGGTATCGAAAATGTTCTGGCATAGAAAAGTCTAGAAGGGTCTTGACTCTACTCCCAACTAGCACCAAAGCGTTAAAAAAACCTATATAAGACTCGTATATCAGTTCCATTTGAGTATAAAAGTGTTAACGCATACCTGTGCAACTGAGTTAGAGCATGCTCTAACTCACTTATAACAACGAAAGAGGCCCACAGTTTTACAGGTAAAAGTTAAAGAAAGCCTATAGTGCGGTGTCACAAAGATATTAAAGCTGCACAAGAGCGCTTATTCATCGTCAGCTACTACTTTAATCTGTATTACCGTTGTAAAATAGAGTTGGTAAACGCGACAGGTGCTATAAATCCTATAGTAAGGTGTCAAAAAGATCTTAAAGCTCCACAGGAGCGTTTATTCATCGTCAGCTACTACTTTAACCGGTATTACCGCGTTAGTGAGTACTACAGGTGGTAAAAAGCGCACGTCAAGATAAAAAAGCCTGTAACCTTACTAAAATTAAATCGTGTTCGTAATGGAAGTGTTATGTCATCCATTATTCAACACAGCAGAATAATATTATGGAATATTATGTTATTTAAGTATGTGAAGTGAAAAATGACTGCCCTTATGATTTCACAGTAAATGTATACCATGTTTCTCATCTCAATTTTAACGCGCCTAGGATTTATTAAAGATTTAAAAGAAAAATTATGATAATAAAATAGGTACCTCAAGCTAAACATTACTATTCATTCCTGCTTCTTGAGCAGTGGTATTTAAAATTAAGTGGCATTCATGGAATGCTTCAAATAATGTAAGAAATTTTGTTTATTGTAGTCAAATGTTAAATAACTCGAAATAATATTAATTGTTAGGTTACCAAAACAATGGCGAACTTTACAAAAGTGAGGTTAGTGTTAATAACGACCCATACTTGCGTTGTTTGACACCAATACCTTTAGAACGTCTGTAAAAGAGGACTGCCTAACACAATAAGCTTTAGTTAAACCCTTTATTACAGGTTAAACCTAGATAGAGGAGTTATTGGACACCTTTAGTTTCTCGTGTTACTAAACTCTCGATAAACTCTATTTTATAGCTTATGACTGCAATAATAGTCAATACAGCACCTTAAGTGGTATAAAAGAGTTCATTGCAATAACTATACAACAATAGGTGTTAAGAGGTGTCGGCGAACACTTTTATAAAGACTTGGGTGTCACAAAAAGGTTAAAGCTATAACGTATTAAGTATACTTGCTGCTACTAGCGCCATTATAACTCTCAAAGCTGTATTACATCGTCCATTAACGCTATAGTGCTGCGATTGGGGCTAAAACTTGTTTGTTAACTCCTCTATATCGTCTTTAGTAATAACTGAGATAATTATAACCCCGTTATATTACTTCAAGTCATAAAAAAGCCTGTAACTGACACCAAAATGTTAGTTGGGCTAGTTCCGCTACTCGATACTAGATGGCGCTGGTAGTAACTAATGTGGTTTTGTACCCCGCCATTAATTCTGGCGCGGAACAGTACTTTTAACGTGCGCATATCGGCTTGGGCCGATGGCCAATTTTTATTCGTTTTAAGTAGTGCTTAGACCACATTTAAGGCAAGTCAAGGAGCTCTTCCATATCCTAAAAGAGTTGTTTTTTTTTTGTTATTAGCACCTGGTAAATAAGCTATTCCTAAAATTCCGCTTAATGCACCACTCCAGGTAGCGACCAGCTTATTATAATGACAAATAAGCGTTAAAATATTGTTCAATTACTAATTTAACAATATACCTACTGTAAAACATAAGAGGTCTGGGACCCAAGGATCTTAATCTAGTTTATTTTGATGTTAGGAATTAAAATGATACCTTTATTTAGGTAACTGCGAGTCTAAAGGGCCACTTGAGTGAAATCATAAATCAATCATACAACAATGTGTCAAATTTCATTTTCATCTTTATCGCTAAAGCATAAGGTTCAACGTTGATTGGGAGAATCTACTAAAGTGGCCTTTTTAGACACGCTGGGCTAATTGTTGGCTGCGGTTTTCCTCTCATGATATGCAAGTACTAAAAAAACGGTCAAGTGCGAGTTGGACTCTAACACCAAGGGTTCCGTACCATAAACCCTAATTTTTATTATTTGTTGTTATAGCGGCAATAGAAACACAATCTGTGAAATTTCAACTGTCTACCTATTACGGTTCTTGAGATACAGCCCGCTGACAGACAGACGGACGGACGGACAGCGGAGGCTTACTAATAGGGTTCTGTTGGTTACCCTTTGGGTACGGAACCCTAAATAGTACCAGGATAAAAAAAAGTAGACTGTCGACCAAACATCAGTTGCAAATCGCAATCTATAACATACTTAATAAATCCTTTTTCGAAGTGTGGACGTTGGTCCTTCTAGGACCTACTATTTAATCAGCATTTTCATCGCCATCCAAACGTTTTTGTGGTCAACATCAAAGTATTCTTCTTTCTCATGATCAATCCCTTGATTCTTTCAAAGTGTCATTCCCTTTTTTCTTTGTTCTTTCATCAACATCGCAGAATCAATCCCCTTGTTCTTTCATCAACATCGCAGAATCAATCCCCTTGTTCTTTCATCAACATCGCAGAATCAATCCCCTTGTTCTTTCATCAACATCGCAGAATCAGTCCCCTTGTTCTTTCATCAACATCGCAGAATCAATCCCCTTGTTCTTTCATCAACATCGCAGAATCAGTCCCCTTGTTCTTTCATCAACATCGCAGAATCAATCCCCTTGTTCTTTCATCAACATCGCAGAATCAATCCCCTTGTTCTTTCATCAACATCGCAGAATCAATCCCCTTGTTCTTTCATCAACATCGCAGAATCAATCCCCTTGTTCTTTCATCAACATCGCAGAATCAATCCCCTTGTTCTTTCATCAACATCGCAGAATCAATCCCCTTGTTCTTTCATCAACATCGCAGAATCAATCCCCTTGTTCTTTCATCAACATCGCAGAATCAATCCCCTTGTTCTTTCACCGTCAGTCCCTCATGCTAGCAGGTCGCGTGATGTATTGTAACTGTGTGTTGTTTGTCCCGTAGCGTTCAAGCTCGTGACTGCGTCTCGCGTGCCGTTCCCCACGGCCGGCGTGTTGGCGCCGACGACTTCCGTCACTCCCGTGGTCTTCCCTATCACTTGTCCGCGTAGAGCGAGAACTCACTAGATCAGTTATAACAGTACCTAGTAGTTAATTTGACGCATCGTACTTTAGAATCTATGGTTCGAATTTGTCTTTGGTATTGGAATAGGCTAGTTTCCACCATCAATAAATTGCAAATCTATTTAGTCCGTCAGTTAGAGTATTGATAAATAATGGACACGTATTTTTGTTTTTGTAAATCAATTAAAATTGACAAAGATAAAACGCATCAAAACTCGGGATTGGGGGGCTCGTGACGTCAGAACGCACTTAAAATTATACCGCGGCGTGATGTATTGAGAATTTTCAAAGCGTCGTATCTTCGTCAATTTTGGTTTACGTGACAAAAGAAAAAAACGGTTCAAATATTTTTTGAGAATCTGAGTGACGGACTAATTTAATATTTTTCAGTGGACAAGCCTTTGGTATTTCAGATGTCCATAAAGCCATAAAATAAATAAAACATGTTTGGAACTTGCACGAAAGATTGCAAGTAGCTTGCATGCCATTGTGACATACACCAAAGAACTTGTTATGGCTCAATTCGCAAAAGTATGTGCATAATTTGTGCAAGTTACAGGAATTTTTTATTGCCCTATATTATGTAGTTGGCAGTGACTACTGCATGCCTTAAGTCGTTAGCTGGTATTCCATCTAATAACAAAAACATTACTACTTTTGGGCTGTGCTGCAATCTGTTAAAAAAAATGACGACCTTCAAAACCATTTTTTTTTAAACTCTTTGTGTCATTTTCCGACTAGGTACTGTATTCTATGTTTCACGTAGAAGAGCTAAGCTTTGCTGTTCACATTGTGCTTTTCAGTAGCTGAACTAAAAACAAAGCTGAAACTACGCACTCCTCTCAGCAAAGATAAGATTATTTTGCAATTTTCTGGAATGTAAATTTATTTCAAGTTGATAGTTGATGACTTTTCGCTTTACAACGACTTTGTAGAGAGTGTGTAGACCTTGTCTTTCCCCATTTTATGTCTTACGTAGAGGAATAATCAATGTATGTAACATCTGAAGGCATGATTATTCATTAAAAATACAGAAATACTTCAACCTTTTTGCCTTTTCAGCGTCTTCACAGGAGCCAGGCGTACCTACGGCGGTGAAGCTCCCTACTGCAAGTCTGGTAGCGCCCCGGGCTTCGGTGTCGCGCGTGCAGCGGCCGCCGGGGCGCTCCGCCACGTGGCTGGCGGCTCTGCTGGCGGTGCTGCTGCTCATCAACGCGGCACTCTATTGGAAGTTGTACTATACGGATAGGAGCGCCTATAGCTTCGATTTGGATGACTTACAGAATAGGTGAGCGGTTATTCGTGTTATTGCAATTAATATTCTTATTATAAATCTATGCTTAGTTTAACAAATCGGATCCGACTGTCGCAGGATGAGCAGTGTCAGCGGGTCTCAGATGGCGGACTGGTCGGCGCTGTTGGAGCAGCACACGCACCGCCAGCGCGGACAGCTGCTGGCGTGGAGGGACGCGCTGGACCGGACGGTCGCGCATCTCGCACAGGTATACACAGCTTAGGGTATCATCATTATCATCATTAAAGCCTAAAGACGTCCACTGCTGGACATAAGCCTCCCCCAGGAATTGTTACATCCACCGAATTGCAACTTCACTCCAGTAGTTATGAAATAAAATTGTGATGATGCCTTTCCTAATGAATTTTCTAAGATGTGAGAGAGACCTTACCTGCCAAAACTAGTAATATTTAAAATATCGTCTATAAATATTAATGCAGGCTAAAATCCCTGACTAAAATTTTTCAGTATTTTTGCCTACCTACCATATGTTACTATTTATACATGTTCTATTGCAGACAGAGCAAGCGCTAACGAAGCTATTAGAGACGATAAAACCTTCACTAGAGAAGGCGCAGAAAGAAGCGGAGTCGCGGAACGAGCTCTGAGCGACACGCGGATGTCACTCGCACAAGTGTGCTTTTGTATACCGACTTGTAGCTACAGTACAGGGGCCTCCGCGTGAGGGGCAGGCTCGTGAGTTCGTGACATGCTGCCCTTTGTCAACCAGCTAAAACTAAACTCACCAAAATCTAACAAGTCCGATTTGACAGCATAATACAGCATTGCTTTACTAGTAAGTATGAAAGAGACAAAAATAAATCATTTTCGCACTTAGTGGTAAAGCAATCTTCTATCTCTCTCTACTCAGCTGTCAAATCGAACTTCTTAGATTTTGGTGACTTTAAATGACAACTATACAGTAGATTGAAGAACATACGACGAGATACCCAAAGCACAGAACAGTACCTAAATATGCATTTGTTCCGTTTTGAGGGAAGAGTGAAAGTCTGAACGCTAGACCTTGTACAGATCCAAATTTGACGCCAGAATAATATGTCCCTAGGGGGGTATCCTAGCGGCCTAGGTGTCACGAACGGTGCCGCAGTGACCAACAAGACACACTAGATGACTCTTTAACTCAATCCTAACTTAGATATTGCTCAATTTGCTTCATTGTAAGATAAAAGAGTATACGATGGTTTTCGACAATAGGCAATCCTGTACAAATTCAAAAGGTATATAAAATCATACGCGTGTTTCGCAAAGTGAAAAATATTTTATCCTATAAGTCTGCTAGAGGTTTTCTCGACAGTTCCCCAACAGCCTTTAATGTTTAGAGTTAAACGCACATTTAATTTATTTATGTTCCGCAATACAGTTATTGTAAGTTATATTCCTTTCGAGCAGGATATCTTTTGTTGAGTGTGATTTTGTAAATAGTCAACTGTTGACTAAAACTTGGTCACTTCTTTTTGAGACAATGAGGCCAGTGTTCTGGGCACGTTTACCATTGACAGCGAAGTGGACACGTTATGAAAATGAAGGAATTCAATGAATTCTTTTCCTATCCCCTTTTTATACGCGCTTGTACATTATCATTATCAGACTGTGAAAGCTAACTAACGACTACCTCACAAAAGTGTGAATTACTACTCCTACATCTCAACAAAAGATCCTTCTTACATTGACCATTCCCTCATTCCCCTCGATGTATATAAAGAAAACCTCACAGATTCCCACTGTGATAAAGTAGATACAAATAATAATTTTATTCCTCTAGAGAATACTGTAATCCTTCGTGACGTATGACGCCGAGCGTTTGTACTCCTTTCCAGTTTCCTTGCTTATTGTTATTGTAAAATATGCTTAGTTTAATTTGAGAAGGCGGAGGTAGATAAGGCCCTGGTAAAGGATATAAAGATGTATTGCTTAGGACATAAGGTATTAAGTTATCCATAACTACAAAAGAGATAAGCCCTTTGAGTCTAGATAGAGCAGTGTCTGTTGTTTCAGTTTTGAGTTAAGGCTTTATGTCAACCGAATTAATAGCAAGTTAAAAGACAATTAGAAATGAAAGGTGTTCAGTGCCAGCCTCGCAACATCACATCACACTATCCTCACAAAACGTTTGGCAGAACGATACCAAAAGGGCCTCATTTCCCTCAGTACTATAACAGCCTCACTCTCGAGGTTCAAGGCATTGTACTTCATTTCATGCTTGATGTTCACTGTCATTACAAATTAAATATCGTATATCGAGTTTTGATAGAGGGTAGTAAGAGATAAGTACAGCGCAACGAGGCTTGCGTTCACGTTTAAAACGTAATAAGTACTTACGGCAGTTATGTTAAATTTGTGTATATAGAGGTGGAGGAATGGTACACAATATTTTAGCTACTACAATTGGGTGTGGACTGGATGACAGCTGCAAACATTTGCAAAGTCCGTCTATTCTCAAATTATAAATGTACAGATATAAATGTTTATTTATTTATTATACCGTCTAAAATATTGTGTACCGTTGTAGAAATAACGCGGGCGCAATATTAGTTAATTATAAATATAGAATAATATAAAATATAGAACCAATTAATGCTTAGGAAACTGCGATCGCTTCACAATGTAATATATCATTTTCAAACTTATTTTGCGCGTGCAATTTTTGAATATAACAGAATGTACTTTTCGTATTTTTATGGTAATTTTATAAATATTTATTAATAATGAATCTTATGAAGCGTTATGTAAACATGCTTGCCCCTGGTACATAGGAGTATGTATTTAACAAAATTATTGACAGCTCTACCAAATATTTTAACCTAGCTTGGTATAAGGTTCCGTTGTTGCATTTGAACAGTTTAGAGTAATTACAAGTATAAGGGTATTGTGTAGTTGACTACCGCCAAATGTCGTCCTTTGTTTAGTGCGGCTTAGAGCTAAGAGCTAGCATGTATCATTTAAAATTATAGATATGTTTTGAATTTAATCAGAGATGTATCGATGTGGTCTTATTTCCGTGTTTTTTTATTACTGAATGTTTCCACTGTCTTTGTAAAATGTCTGCAGTATTTGAAGGTACTTATAAACTTATAAATCAATTTTATAACAAAAAGTACACACACACCCTTAAGGAAGAACACGTTCAAAACAAATAAATTGTTGCTCTTGTAAATAGCTTTGTTCATGATAGTTAATTAAAATCACCGCTGAGAGACCTGTAAGTTATCGATATATGTCTGATGTATTGAGTAAATAGTCGAATTATTTATATTCAGAAACGAATCTAAAGTTATGTAGATTTATTTGTAAAGTTATAAAAGAAAACTATCATGGTGTTGTTTAGGATATTCAAAGAGTATTAAAATATAAGTAAGTCAATGTTATCGACTAGATAAAAAGGAAAATATGTAAATTTTTCAGTTGTAGTAATGATCTCTTATTAAAAATATTTTACTACACCTAGTTATTTTTCGGTGCTCTAGTTTTATTAAAAAAAAATGTAATGTTTTTAGTTATTTTTTAAACTGATGTTTGTATATTGAACATGTCAATTATGTTATTATTTATTGGGAAATCATTAGATGGAATCCACATTATATTCAATGAAATGCCACTGAGCTATTTACATATACCTACACCGGGAACTGTGTTGCCTTTAGAATAAAGTTAATAAAATTGTTAAAAGATATTGACTCATCGCAGTTGTATTAAAACTTCATTCCAGATGTGTGAAATGATCTGAAAGTATAGATAAGTTGGAATGGTGGGACAAATTATAGATTCCTATTAGATTCACCTTTATTGTGCATTTCTATTGTAAAATGGGGTCCGTTAGTCTTGCAGAAGCGGGCATTGGTGCTAGAACATTATGGATATATTAGGACCTAATGGTAACATTTCTAGAGGATCAATCGTGAGGTGAAAATATTTCAAAAATTAACGTAAAAATTTATATCAGACAAGCTCTACCAAAGGTCAAACCAAAATTATTTTTCCTAGCAATTTACGTAACTCAGCAGTCATAAAGAACGCTCTAAGCGCCAATTTCGATATCCATACTTTGCATTTTGAACTCTATTCCCGAAGTCATAGAGAATAGTTGTATCAAATGATTGCATTAGGTGTCGGACTGTGCAAGCTCAAAGGAGTAAGTATCTTTAGAGGTTCAGAAATATCTAGTTACCCTTACTGGAAGGGAGTTGTTGACAGTGTCGTATCTTACCCATAAAAGGATCTTGAGATATTTTCTGCAAGCCTACGTATTTCTACCTCCTAGGTACCAGTCTGATCTTGTCTATTATGTCATGAAATTACAACTACCAAAGAAAATAAAAGTAGGTACTAATAGGTATCATTACAATGGCTCAGTCTATTTTCCGATTGGAGCGTATTGATCTGTCATCTGTACATGTGAGAACCTTGAGGCTGCATCAGCGAATGGTGTTACGGTTGCTGCATACTGGGTCAAATATAAAGATAGATTCAGTTAGCTATGGTAAGGTAAGGCACCGGTGCCCGCTTCTATGTCCGTTGTCTGCGTCAAATGGAACGCTTGCCAGAACTAAGGTGGATTTATTGCACAATTAATTCCATTTAGGTGTTATGGATTATGTAAGTTAGACAATTCTATTCTCAGTATTGAATAAATATTTTAATGAATTTATCGTGTTTTATTTTTGCTATTCTGTTCTATAGGAAACGAGCACGGCGTTTACTATGCCATCTAGTTGCATACTCGAAATTTTAAGGGTTAGAATACTTGACATTGACGCTTCTGTGCTGCCACCTGCGGTGCGGCGCAAAGGCAAAAAAAAACCCTACCCTATATAAAAATGTACTCTGTGTGCAAAGTGGACTGTGCCATCTAGCGTAGCTATTTCGAACTCTACTTGACAGTGACTATTTCTGTGCTGCCACCTAGTTTCTGCGCGCTCCAAAATACTCGAAATAATGTAATTCGTTGACGCCTGTGGTGCGTCTTTCCTCCGCCTCCCACAAGAGACTGTCTGTCGTAATTTCTTTAGTACATAGATATAGAATCCCCTAGATAGACTATTAAACCGAAACTTGCGAGCACGTTGCGTCTCCTTTTCTCAAAAGCAAATTGTAATGTGCCTGAAAGAGAAACGTTTAGTGTCCATAGTGCGACGAAAACTATAGAATGTCGCCAGTTTGACTATACAATTCTACTTATTGATATATCAATGCATAGTGATGTCTGTGTATTTTCAATCGACTATCGAAAATATGCCAGTCGCCCCATTTAACCTCTTGGCTCACCAATGCCCCACCGTTGTATGGCAAATGGAACCTTTTGGTTCCACCGGTGCACGTAGAAGCATCAAAAAATGGTATTTCATTTTGAAATAATACTGTAATTCCATTTTAATAATGTTGGGTAATATCAAAATTTCTTGAAAGATATTATTTGTCTCCATTTGTTTTTACCGTCTTTATATCTTTTTTTGCTTGTAAAATCTCTTGTTTGTGTTATTAACTAAAAATATTAAATTGTAGGCAGATGATTATTTATTTCTTTATAATAATAATAATAAATTTGTTTATTAGGGCACTAAGTCCCAATATTACAATTAAATGAAAACAAAACATTAATAAATATAAAATTACAAAATTAAAACTTAAAAAATTACAAAATCTTTAATTGAATTAAAATAATACTCGGCGCGGCTCTCTCTGGAGCCCCGACCGCCTAGCGTAGCTTGGACCCTGTTCCCGATACCGGTGGGCTACTATTTTTATATTTTTACCGAATCTGACATTGTTTAGTGTTTAAAATAATGTTTTTTTTTTAAAGAATCCTTGTTGCGTAAGTGAATTCAGCAAGGCAGAGTATGAACAATCGACCAATCTCATGCGCGATGAAAGACGCGATTTGGATTTCCGAATATGTGATTGTTCGATTGTTCATACTCTTTGCATTTTACCTTGCCGAATCCACCTGTGGTAACCTTTTAAAAGGTCGTAATGTGGGGCTCGTATACATGTATGGCGGACTTAGACGTAGTAAAGACACAAAGTACTATATAATTAGTATTTAATCAGATAAGATAGTATAAAACACAAAATTATGGTTATATTAAACAATACAAACACTTAAACATACGCTCGTTATATATTATGATTTGCCATAAAACAGTTCTTAGGGTGTAAATGAGTTTTACGTTTGACAAATAAAAAAGGTTTTCACTTTGCAAACAGCGCACTATATTGAACCAAGAGGTCAACCTCATCATATCGAGATGATTGTCGATGAGACCTAGGTGTGGGACAGGGTCCTTTCTTATCGCTCTTTTTGTAGGTTTCGTGCAAACTCTTCGCCAATGATCTGTGAAACTGCTTTTCTCCATTTATAAGCTTCCTCTTTAACGGTAATTTCTGAAATAAAGCAAAATGGATGTCAGGTTGGTTTATGAAGATCCTACACAATTTTAGCATAAAATAAAAAGTATCCTTTACCACTACTATTTATAAAAGATCTTAATCGAAAAATTAAAAAAAAATAAAGTTTGATGATTTTACTTACTGGTTGGCAAGATGCTGGCTGTTTTGGAAATATTATTGGCACTACGTGCGAATTTTATACTCTACGTTCATATTGTCACGAAAGCAAGATTCTTCAAAGTGTTCAGAACATATCCTTGTTAACTCTATAGGCCTTTAATTATCGTCTTTTCTCAAATTTTAAACATTTACTTTTAAACTCATTATCTGCAGGAAACCTGTAAAAATAACAAAAAATACATCATTAATAATTTAGTAGTAATAAATAATAATAGTAGTAGGTACTTAAGTAAAAGGTTTTTGACAAATATAATGCAATATTGATTTGGGAAAAGTAGGAGTAAGAAGGAATTCCCTTCTTTTGGCATGCTATAATATTCTGTAATCTTTTATCACTGAGAACAAAGGTGAATCCAATTACTAGGTTCAGCAAGGCGCAATCAGTACGAAAAATTCAGATTGAATTTCCAAAATCTGACCACTTACATTGTTTTTATTTCATTGTACGTATTAAAAACGAACTAGAATATGTATGTGATTATACTTTTACTCTATCGATAAAACATCCAAGAAGCCACATCCTTATGAAGTACATGATATGTCAAAACGGTTCAATATTTTTTTGTTTTTATTTATATTTCTAAATTGGAAACTGACAATAACGTAGAAGCAGTTGTGTCTTTATGTTCATATAATGGAGATCTGATTTTATTTACTTTTCTGCTCAAAATATGTTTTAAAATAAGTTATGATTGGATTTACTTACCGGTGAAAACATACTTTTGCAATATTTTCTTTCAAAACACCATTTCTATTCGAATAACCGGGTACAGTACATGCCATTGTTCATGGCAAAACGAAAAACACACTCAACCACAATATTTTTGATAAATTTGGGAGACTAATGTGTTAACCAGCTGGTTAACACGGTCATAGGTCAGTTTGTTGCATCCTTGTTTTTTTGGGATCGGTAAGTGGGGCCTCTATTCAGTGCGCCGACCATAGAGGAATATAATATATCGGCGCCGACGCTGTCGTTTCGGAACGTACGGTTTGTGGAATTCGCGCGCAAACAATTGTGATTTTATTTTGTTATTGTGAGAGAACACATAACTTGGGATTATTATTATTTAGTATTAGTGTTTTTTTTTGTGATTGACTGTTTTTTATGGTGATAGGACACGTAACTTGGGATTATTATTATTTAGTATTAGTATCTCCGGACCTCACTCCCATGGATTTCTTTTTGTGTTGTGGGGTTACATTAAGGGTCAAGTGTATGCCTCAGAGGTAAATACAATTGATGAGTTAAAAAATAGGATTATTTTAGCATTTCACAAATTAAAGTGCTTAGCGACGGACAGTGATCTAATTAGAAAAATAAATAACAATATTCTCCGTCGGTATAATTTGTGCATCAATGTGAATGGAGGAGACATCGAAAATTTAAAAATTTAGTGTGTTTGTTTTTGTGCGCGTACTTCGAAACGTTACCTAACATAAAAGCCAGTGCGAGCGGAGGCCTAAGTCGCCGGCCGCCACCCCGGCCCGGCCCCCACCGAGCACATATACGATACCGCACACCGCGCTCGGCGCGCGCGCGACGTTGCCGCTTTGTTACCTAGCTGTATCTAAGGTCAGTGTCATTTTTTTACAAAGGGTGGTTGCGTTTTATTCGGATTTGCAAGCTATTTAGTTTGTTTGAAAAAAATATTTTCTCATTTATGGCGCTTTTTGTTTTTGTACCGTATCGAATTAATACTGAACACGTATAGTTTACGTAGTTTAATTTAATGCCCCTCTGTCGTATCAACTCTTAATAGAAGCTATCTAGGTATTCTATATCTATGCTTTAGTGTGATAGTATGTTTCGTGAGCAGTGCCCGATGATGGTCTCCGTCACCACGCGCAGGCTACCCTTATCCAGTTGCAGAAAGAGCCTGGTTATCTTCCTGATCAGGAAAGGCGTCGCCTCCTTGGACTGCCTAGCCTGTAGCCTGGTGCAAAGGTCCACTAGCTTTCTGCTTGTGTATAGGGAGCGTGCAGAAATTAAAGGTCAAGAAGGAAGGAAGGAGAAGTGGCAATGTCAAGTAATTATAAGGAAAAAGTTCCGAATTCACAACACTAGATGGCACAGTCTACTATGTGAATGTTTTTTTATTTTATTTTTATTTGTGATGGGTTTGCTCTTGACTCTAGTCTAGGTTAGAGATGACAAACAGAGTCTACGATGGAGCGAGCTTATCCAGGAGCCTGTTCACTCCTAACTTTGAAGAGATTAGGATTGTAAGGCTCAAATCACACCGAGATGGTAGCGAAGCGGCGAGCAGTTTTAGTGTCATATAATTTTAAACTTTATCTTCATTACTATAACACATAATTAATCGCGGGAGTCGTCGGAGTGCTCGCGGAGTCGCGGGCGGCCGCGCGACCGTTTCAAGTTTCTCAAGCGATCAAGCGATACTATGTGTTATATTAATGAAGATAAAGTTTAAAATTATAATAATATGACACTGAAACTGCTCGCCGCTTCGCTGCCATCTCGGTGTGACTTGAGCCTAAGTGTTTGGAAACACAGAAGCAGGCAGAGTTCCACTCACTCCATTGCTGTGGGCATATTAAAGATGTTTGGAAACGATTAGTGCGAATTGGTGGAATAGCCACAAGGTTAAGACGGTAAGATACAGTGCAATGTTTCCCTAAAGGGACCGTGTAGGAGCTTTAAGTGCTACACGAGCTTAGGTGTGGTGGTGTAGGTTTTTATTAGGAAAAAGTTCCGAATTCTTGTAGCCGAAGTGGCGCAATGGTTTCGGGTCCTAAAAGTTAACGTGTTACGTGCCAGAGCCCGGTCCCGGCGAATTCGTCAGCAGTGTCTTGCGATCCACTTTCCTTTTATCCACTACAGCGTCAGTGTTGCGGCAACCACCGCGACATTTTCCGACGCATTGTGACATTCTTTGCAAGATTCAAGGTTGTATAATAATAATCTTTAATTTCCAACTTTGAGGAGCTCGTGGCTAAATAGTAACAGCCGCACGGATCGATCTTCAAGGTTAAGCAACGCTTGCAGAGATTGGTCTGTGGATGAGTGACCATCTTAACATACCGAGTTTCCAACGTGTCTCGGAAAGCACGTTAAGCCGTTGGTCCCGGCAGTCATTTGTAGATCTTTGGCAGTCGTTACGGATAGTCAGAAGCCAGTAAATCTAACTCCAGTCTTGCCATGAAGTACCGTGTTACCCAGTTATGGGTTGTGGAGGTCTGGTAGACAGCCGCTCCTCGTAAAATACTGGTATTCAGCTAAATCCGGCTTGAATGGAAGCCGACCCCAATATAGTTGGGAAAAGGCTAGGCAGATGATGAGTAGGTACAGGTTAACTTAAATACTACTCCATGAGTGACGGATACGAATATCACAGCGGATAGCGCAGCAAACCCCAGTTTCGTGCTAGGAATTAACCTGTGTTACGAACACTGGAGGTAGCTTCGCAATCTCACCGAAAACATTACAAACGTCTGTAGTATAAAAATTATTGACTAAGTAGATTCCCAAATTAGGCATGCCTGTACGTAGGGAATCCATATAAAGTTAGGCAAGTACTTAAATACAGAAATATGATTGTGCCACATTCACGACGTGCAAGGGGTGTGTTTGTATGTACTATCTATGTGTGAGGGAGTGTGATGGTGAGGGTGTATTTCTGAGTGCGTATATATTACGTTTGAACGGATGACGTTTGATTAAATTAGGCTGTTATGGAAATGAGCGCGCTTTTTGTATATTACGTTTGAACGGATGACGTTTCATTAAATTAGGCTGTTATGGAAATGAGCGCGCTTTTTATTTTCTGAGATTCCAATGCCCCACCGTTGTATCGCAAATGGAACCTTTTGGTTCCACCGGCGCACATAGAAGTTAATAAATGTGCTTATTACTATTTTATATTTATTTTAAATATTAATTAGCGATTGGTAACATTTCAGTACCGATAGCTTCCTCCTAGGTATTGGAGGAATAAGGCACTATTGGAGAGTACCTATGCTTTACTCTCCTGGCTCATGGACCTTGGACATGGCTCAAGATTTTTTTATTTGAGGGAGGTCAGTGGAGGAGACTCCCATTCACATTTTAGAGCGTGAGTAGTCACTTAGTTTTCATGAATTATTTTTTACTTGTTGGATATTTCTCGGACCTTTGCAAACGTACGAGAGGCTGAAACCAACTCGCAGAGGCCCCATTGGACGATGTCAATGTTATATGTATGATGCAACAATCGAAATTTATCCCTAAAGCCGGATTTACATTACGAAATTAGTGGCTTTAAATTAGTTTTATAACACTAATTTGACTACTAATTTCACGTGTAAACGTTCAGTTTTACGATGCATGCATTACTTTTGCGACACTGGAGTAGTTTCGTGCTATGCGCATATTTTTTGTAAAACTAATGTCATGCATCTAATTTCATCATGTAAAGCCGGATTTACATTACGAAATTAGTGGCTTGAAATTAGTTTTATAACACTAATTTGACTACTAATTTCACGTGTAAACGTTCAGTTTTACGATGCATGCAGTACTTTTGCGACACCGGAGTAGTTTTGTGCTATGCGCATATTTTTTGTAAAACTAATGTCATGCATCTAATTTCATCATGTAAATGCGACGCGAAACTAGTGTCGCGACAGCACCTGCGCAGAGTGGACGTGTGGTTTTTTGTTGGATTGCAGAAAACAAATTCGAAAGTAGTTTGCATAGCATAGGATCTTCATCTGCCAATTCAGAGATTAACTGTGTTGCACCCAGATACTTTTTTTCAACCCATCCTCGAATCCACCAACGTCTTTTCTTCCGGGATAACCTTTTTTTATTTTATATTTTATGATTTCTACAACGACGTTTCGCATCATAAAATACAACTTTGATTTTGACAGGGCCATTTTCTCCGCGATACTGATAATTTCACGACACTATAATTTAAACGAAAGAAGTTTCACATGTACTAAAATCAGTTTCACGAAACTAGTTTTATCATGCATGACACTTGTTTCGTAATGTAAATCCGGCTTAAATGCGACGCGAAACTAGTGTCGCGACAGCACCTGCGCAGAGTGGACGTGTGGTTTTTTGTTGGATTGCAGAAAACAAATTCGAAAGTAGTTTGCATAGCATAGGATCTTCATCTGCCAATTCAGAGATTAACTGTGTTGCACCCAGATGCTTTTTTTCAACCCATCCTCGAATCCACCAACGTCTTTTCTTCCGAGATAACCTTTTTTATTTTATATTTTATGATTTCTACAACGACGTTTCGCATCATAAAATACAGCTTTGATTTTGACAGGGCCATTATCTCCGCGATACTGATAATTTCACGACACTATAATTTAAACGAAAGAAGTTTCACATGTACTAAAATTAGTTTCACGAAACTAGTTTTATCATGCATGACACTTGTTTCGTAATGTAAATCCGGCTTTAGCAATGCAATGACACCCAAATCTATTCTAGATGAATACTGTAACGTCTACATAAACTTAGCACCTACGCACACCGAGACATAAATCTTCATGCTATAAATCTGATTATGCTCTGCCACTTATCCTGGTGTGCGTACGCCTTAACCTCTGAAGGACCTTTTTTTGTTTACTAACTAGGGAAATAATAAAAAATAAAAATAATCGGTAAGACGCATACAAGTATTACAGGGCCTTGCAGATTCTGTTGGGGCGATTTGGCCGCAATCGGACCTTACGGATCCTGTAAGGTTAAAAAGGAATGAGACCTTTGCCAAAAGAGAACAGGGACAGATGAAATAAAAATCAAATGTTGGTAAATAATTTTTATTTTGATAATGACGAAAAGTTTTCTTCAAGTTATGGTGTAACTCACCTAGAATAAATTCCGATGAGGTTCCAGGGTCGAGGTGATGTCAAAATCCACCCAACTGTCGTGGTGCGTAAATCAGTTCTACTGTTTGTTAGTGCAGTCAATTTTTTGCGAAATTAATTGATGGTATCTGATCTGTTACACTAACCAGTTAAAAAACTAAGCTCTTGTGTAAAATTAAATTATAAGCACACACACCACTGTCTACAGGATCATCAAAGATCCATCAAAGATCTACATCTTACAAAGTATAACCAAATTATGACAAGGGAACGGCAAAAAGCCTAGGGTTACAGGACATACTTACCCACACAAAAAAAAACCTCTGGCCAGGAAGAAAAAGTCAAACTCATTAAATAAAACCAAAAAATGAACTCGGACACTGTGTCAAGATTTATTATAAATCCATCATACACATTGTCTGAGCAGGTTGGTCTTAAATCTAGTTCCTCTCGTCGTCCTTGAACACCATCGTGCTGTGGCACTTGCCGCAGTAGTGACGGTCCTCCATCACGGCCATGAAGACTCCGGCGCCGCACTGCTCGCCCGTGCACTCGCGGCGGAGACGGTGAATTTTGCCGTTCTCGTCAACCTGGAAAGATGAGGGGTTTGGAGTTAGGACGATTGAATGGTAAGATAAGATCGAACCAGTGACAGAGTCGTGGTCACTTTGGGCTGAAAGACAAGGTATGATCCTGCGAAGTAGAAGATTTGATTATCTTGATCTAAGGGCAGATTTTCTAATCATTAGATATGTTTTACGACAATCAAGTAAAAATACTACAGACTTTAAATGACACGCAAAATCTGTTAAATAACATACTAAAGTTATATGCCGATTGAAGAAGAAACGCTCAAAGAGGCAAAACGCCAGAAATCAAATTGGTCGATTCGAACCTTAAAATGTGAATGATTTGTGTGTGTGTGTGTGTGTGTGTGTGTGTGTGTGTGTGTGTGTGTGTGTGTGGGTGGGTGTGTGTGTGTGTCGGCATTTTAGTATGCCGATACCAAATACCAATAAGTATTTACGACTTTATGTAAATTGTACAAGACATAAAATAAATAATTCTGAAACCCTTGGACTTACGCATGGAAACTTTACAAACTACTTGTTTGGATAAACACAGCATAAACAATTATTGCATCACCGTTTGCAACAAGAACCATGCATTGTTACTTTGAAACGATTATTACATGAGTACATGACCCACTCCCATCGTGACACGACTTACAACGATTCCCCATGATTCACGCGACGTGTCTGAACAAGTCAGCCCACCCCTGACTCAACCAACAAATAAATAAACATGTGAAGCGCCCTCGCAAGTCGCGACCTGTCTCGAGTATTCCACTTTCCAAGCTTTTATTTTCATTCCTGGTTGTTCTTTGAATAGCCGTCTTTTATTTGTTGACAGCTAAAGTAGTCTCCTGTGTTTTCCTTATTGCGAACATGTCCGTGCGTGCTCGGAATAGCGACGCGTGAGTTATCAATGAAATACTTGGGATGCTAATGAGCATTCAGAAATATTGGTGTAGAAAGCAAAAAAAAACAAGTTAGCAGAATTAATTTTTATGACACAAAAACCCTGACATAAATGGCCGAAAACCATGATGGAATAACGTTTTTTAGGTTTCCCTATTACTAAGCCTCCGTTGTCCGTCTGTCTATTAGCAGGATGTATCTCAAGAACCAAAATAGGTATGCAGAGAGTAGAAAATTTTTATGTGTATTTCTATTGCCGCTACAACAAATACTTAACAGAACAGAATACTCTTTACTTATAGAAAAAAAAAATAGTAAAAAAATAAAATTAAAAGGGTTGCCACACAAGAAATGTTTTTTTTTTTTTTTTTTTTTCGATTTATGGCAAGGAAAGCAGGAAAGCTACAAGTTCCAGCATTGAGAGACTCACCTTGTAGAACCTAAGTACTGCTAGCTTGACCTTCTTCTTCTTGTGCTTGATCTTCTTGGGGGTGGAGTAATTCTTCTTCTTGCGCTTCTTGGCGCCACCGCGCAGGCGCAGCACCAGGTGCAAGGTGGACTCCTTCTGGATGTTGTAGTCTGACAGGGTGCGACCATCTTCCAGCTGCTTACCGGCGAAGATCAGCCTGGGGAGAACAAGGGTCGAATTTGTTAGGCTTAAATTCGAATTTGTAAGTATAGTATCTCTCTTTCCTATTACCCCTAATTAGATCATTAGAATTAGGCGGAGAATGTTCCTGTATTTTGTTTCGCTAGCCTACACTTGTGTCCCACTGCTGGGCAGCCTGTCCTATTCCTTCTAAACATCACTACTATTCGTCCTTGACAATCGCTCTTAATGTTAAAAGTCTCTTTCCTAAATGCATGCCTCTTTCTCTTTTAGTCGTAAATACGCAGCCTTGATTGGTATATTTCGGGTATGAATATTAGAAGAGGGAGAACTAATCAAGAGGTGTCAACAATGCATGAATGTCGTTACGAACTAATTCAACGTATCGATTCCGAGTCGGATTGTAAACCGATCGCGTGTGAATTAAACCGCATTCCAATGATGTCAACTGATGTTTACTCGCGTCACATTTACACCCACATGCTAAGAGACAGGTCTTTGGTCGGGTCAAGGCGCATTTCACGTTTCGAAGCTTATTCTGAGGATATTAATAGCATATTGACCCTTATTCACCTATCGTAAAGCACACATTACTATTCAGATAAAAAAAAAACTAAAATTCGCTTGTCTACTCTACGACAATTATGTCGTAGAGTAGTCGTTGTCAATAAATAATAGTGACAGCGAAATTATAATAATAATATTATTGGAAAAAATAAATGTATTCGAACGTTTTTCCATGGGAGCGGGCATAGCACCCCGCCGCCATTTTGACTTTTTTTTCAAAGTTGCGGCGAACAAACAATCTAACAAGTATATGTATATGGGTAGAGGACATTTAATCAAACCAAAAACGTTGCAGAGATATTTGAAGAGTCGAAGAGTGTAACTCGAAATAATCTCGACATTGTGACACTTTAGGGAACCATGTTCCTGCCTGCGGACGACGAGCATTGGGTGGCTCGAAAAAAATCCATGTTCCCAATATATTTTGTTTGTTGAAGTGCCATTTATCCATATAAGCATGCTTTACGCGCCGCAACATTAAAAAAAAAGCTTTTTAGGGAGGCTTTGCCACAATGGTTCTATGCTCTTTCCAATTTTGTCCCAGGTTCCCATGCAAAACAAAAGATAGTTTGTTTGAACCTTCAAAGATGGCGAACATCTTACCTCTGCTGGTCTGGAGGGATTCCCTCCTTATCCTGGATCTTAGCTTTCACATTTTCGATGGTATCCGAGGGCTCGACCTCAAGAGTGATGGTCTTACCCGTGAGGGTTTTGACAAAAATCTGCATCTTGGGTCACCTAAACAATAGAAAATAAGGAATCAGTCAATGTTTACCGCAGAGCTATCTACTACAACTATATTAAATGTCATTAAGAAATCGAAAAACCTAAATTCTAATAAAAATCTACACTCCTGGGGTAGTCAGGTATAAAAAGGTGTCAGTTTATTGCCACGTCGAACTTGACTGCTATTTGCCGCAGCAAGTTCAAAGTCCCAAGTACAAGTAGGAAACAAGTTCCAGGCTTTGTTTGTTGATACAAATTGTGTTAAATCTCTGAAAGGTAAAATAATAACAGTGGTTGCAAATCATAACCTATCTAGAAATTAATTAATTACAAGTACTTAATCAGTCAGCAACTCATTATCTACACATTTTTGCGACTACAAAGCAGTTTCACAATGCAGACCATGTTGACAAGATGTGTGGCAGATCCAGACTTCAGAATGGGTTCGTGAATAAAATAGATATAAATGCTTCACAGTATTTATTGGCAGGCCAAGATGTTACAATACAGTAATAAATTACAATCACAAAGTTCTTGAACTAAAACAAATGATGAATGAGACTAAAACAGTTTCAATCAGTTACAGAACTGAAAGTAGTAGTCAGGTAGTATATTAGGTCTCTAAAATTTAAACTAAGAGTACAGCGTTGATGCATCCATCATTCTCCGGGTTGTTCGTAACTTGTGCGTATTTCCCCCAAACAACTTTACCAGCCTGCGTGACCAGACCAAGTTCTGAAATGTTGATTTCAATTACTGTACCCTTCGTTATCACCCCCAAACTCGTGTACATCTGTGAACTGGGGTTCTTCTTTACTCCAATGATTGGTAAACAGAATGTTGCCTTTAGCTCCGGGTGTGTGACATGAGCTTTCTTGAATCGTAGAGCCATTGGCCGGATGAACCTCTCAAACTTCGGTGGTTTACGTGTGAAGTTCTCTCCTACAAATGTGACTTTGGTTACCATACGCTTCCAAGCTTTCCGTTTGGTCTTTCCTGACTTCAGTACTTTGAAAACTTCAGCATCAGCTTGTGCCCTGACTTTAGGTATTGGTACATCCCACTTTCCAGCCTTTTCCTTACGTTTCTGTTTGATCATGTTGGATAGTACCTTAGCCCGGGACTGCACATCTCTGTCCAGGAGGTAGACGGGCAGCGCACCCTCTGCCACCTTCTCTGTATTCTGTTTGACATTCTTTTCTTCATGAGCTTTGATCTTCTTTTTCATCTGTATCTTTTCATTGCGGCGCTCTTTATTGAAAATCTTGGCCTTAATGCCACGCAGCTTGCGGGCCTTCTCGGCGCGCCTGTGAGGCTCACGCGCCTCACGCTTTCGCTTGCGCTCCTCATAATCGAGCCTCCTACCGTAAAGTTTTTGGTGGCGTTCAATATATTCGTTCTGCGGCATTGTGGTTGCTTATTCGGCAACTACAACAAAACATCAAAGTCAAAAAGCTTCTTCACAAAACTAACCTCTTCGATGCGTGTTTTCACAATATTTTGTTGGTGGAAATTAAGTGTTTCGCTCACGTTTAGCCAAATTAACCTATTGTGTTGTGTATAATGTTGATAATTACTCGATTCTTCCGACAATCCACCCCGATACTCAAGTCAAACACCAAATTTGCACGTGTTATAAATTCCACAATCTAACTTCACTTTCGCATAAAAAAATTAAATAATATTGTTTCTTTTCAATAAAACCGGTTATACGTACTTCGAAATTGCAATCTAATCTAATATTACGCAGTAATTGGTAAATTATTTCACAAGATTGACAAACTCACCTTACGCCGACACCATGCCACTTGGAAAAGGAAACTGTGCGTGTTAACAATAGTGTTACCAACAGCGTAAAGAGCTATAGTGTTACTAAATAAAAATGTAGTCACTAAAAGTATTAAGAGGCACACACCGTACCACTATCAAATTAAGTCGCATTGGTGTAATTCATTTTTAAAACATTGCATTTTGAGACAGACTTACTTATGATATGATATGACCCAATTTCGGTTCAGGGTTGAAAATATACTTCAATGTGACTCGTATAAACTTCATAGGCATGGTTTTCAATAAATCATTAAAAACCGTAGTACAAAATTAACAATATTAGAGAATTTAATATAATAGAAATTCGAGGGAGATGAGGTGTTAAAACTTTAGAGCCTGCTTCGCTCGCTCTGATTTTCTTGTTCTAAAGATTTCATGCTTTTTTCTTCATAATATTTAATATAATTATGTATCTTTTGAATGTGTGTGTATGTGCTCCCTTCGCGCGGTTGAGACCTGTCTGGCAATCACGGAAACTGACTCCAAGAGTCAAACTAAAAATCTTCGAGTCCAATGTCAAATCCGTACTGCTCTACGGGTGCGAGACTTGGAAGATAACCAAGGACATCTCACCCAAAATCCATGTTTTCGTCAACCAATGCCTTTACCGTATCCTCAGGATTTATTGGTCCGAAACGATCTCTAACGTAGAGCTTTTGGAAAAATGCCACAAGAGACCGATCGACCGCCAGATCAAGCGTTGGAAGTGGAGGTAGGTTGGTCACACGCTCCGGAGGGAAGCCGATCATCTTCCCAAACAGGCCATGGATTGGAATCCCCAAGAGAAAAGGAAGCGTGGCCGTCCCCGTCAAACCTGGTGATGCAACGTGTTGGCAGAAGCGACGAGCAGTGAAGTGAAGCGTGAAGCTCAAGACCGCTGGCGATGGAGAACTACTGCGGATGCCCTCTGCTCCAGCTAGGGTTCATAGGACCTCAAGTCAAGTTCTGAATGTGTAAAAAAAACCTATCCTATTTAAGGTGGGGTTCTGAAAGTGCAACCCGTGAAAATACTCCTGCCGTGGCCCGTAGCAAAGAGCCCTTTACTATTAGTACAATTTTATTGACCACGCTGACCAGCTGTATCTTAGGAACGGTAGACAGTTGAAATTGTCACAGATTGTGTATTTCTATTGCTGCTACGAGGCATGCCTTTTAAGTTCTGTCGTTTGAAGACAAAACACAAATAGAACCTTATAGTACTTTTTATTGTTTTTCAAAGTATTCACCACGTAGCTTTCTATTCGCTCAAACCAGTTATTATAACATTTGTTCCACTCTAAAGTGGGAGTGTTCAAAATGAATGGAACCTTTGACCACGAAGACTTTTCTTAATTTTAGGAAATGTAAAGAAACTGTTAGAGCTTAGGTCAGGACTGTATGGAGGATGGTCAAGAATTTCTACTTTTTCCTGCTTCAAATACTCAATCGTTTGACGAGCGCTGTGTGAGCTTGCGTTGTCGTGGTGCAGGATGATGCTTCGCTTTGAGTTAGATTTTCGAAGTCCGGCAATGACTTGTGGTAAACAAGCTGTGGTATACCACTCTGCGTTAACTGTTCTACGATCTTCAAGTGCAATAGTCGCAACATGGCCTGTTTTTCCAACTCCACAGCCAGCAGGCGCGCACGCTCAGCACCAGTAGAAGATGTGGCCAAAAGGTTATTTTGAACTACTCTCCAGAGTGGCTCGTCCCGCCATTTCTAGGATGATGGGTAGTTGGGTGGATTTAGATTCGGACAAGCGAGTCTACAGGCATCCATTGCCTCAGTGAAGCACGGCAGGTCAAAACCAGTCTGTGAGTTAGCTAAGATATTCCTAATTTCTCAGTGCCAACCGAGGACGGATACAAGTCATTTCGCGGACGACAAGGCTTCTTATACGGATGGGAAGAGTAGCTTCGACCCAAGCTCACAAATAAATTATTTTAGAGGACATTATTGTTAAAATATAAAGAGGTTCACTCCTATATTTTGCACTGGCTGAATGTAAAGCTGGTCTAGCTTGCTATTATCGGGAGTGAATGTTATGCACATCTTCCAAAACAGAGCCGTAAGAAACTGGATAAAAAGGCTAACGACGATGGTTTTCGCATTTAATGGGATGGCAGAAAAAAAGGTTTAGAGACATATCGTTCTAGACTGTTGTGTTCCGGATTTCAACCAATATCCCTATTCTTCTAGAGGAAGTCGAGAATAGCGGTGATATCGAACGTCTTCTCATACAAAAGATGAAAATGTCGAAAGATATCAAGAAATATTTGAATTATTTTACTGATTTTAATGGTTGTTATTCTGAAAATACATAATTCTTACGTCTGCGAATCATACTTTAATCGACATATAACCTAATACTAACTTGCAAATTGCAAAAAACATAAGGAAATTTCGAAAGACACAGAGAAGTAAATTTTGATAACAATATCTAATATTTTAGCAAAATAATCAATCGAAAATTTCTCATTTTATAATCGCCTAGTGTGCCAATCACGCCGCCACTGCGAGATCGGGACCAGCCGATCGCTCGATGGCAGGGCCCTAACTCCCTGTTTCTTATTACACCACACTGACCCTGCAGATCGGGCCCGATAGATTGGGTAGTGTAATATTCTAAATCTATGTGTAATAAGCGCGTTACACGTCCTCGCACACTCACAATTTATAAGAATTATTTCGTTGACAACACTTCAATGATGTGGCGTCAAAGCAATATATTTAATCTGTGACATGTTTGATCTGGCAACACCAAAACGGAAAATTGTAATAATAGTAAACTTGGCAAGCGCGTAACGAAGTTCTCCAAACCACTTGTAAATTCTGGATTATACCAGCGCAAGGATATCTGGCTATGATTTGTGTTATAAAACAATAAAGCATTGCTAAAAGGACAAATTAAAACTATTCGGTAAACAACCGAACGCCAGACAGCTTTGCTATTATGAACACAACAGCAACCTTCTCTTCAGGTGAGTGTTGATTGTGTTACGGAAAATTCTGTACCGTGCTGTGTGGTCACTTGGTCAGTGAATAGTGCTTAATTGTGTTTTATTTAGATTTCAAAGTATATGTTGTGTATATTTAATGCCAGGATGTGTTCTTCAAGACACTATAGTCATAGGGAGTACTCTTCTGGCCGGTTTTAATGTTCATTCATAAGCATTGTGCGTACGACATGTCAAAATCATTAACATTCCAAATGAGGTTAAACTTCTTGCGAGTTCCCGTGCATATAAAAAATATGTTTCGTATAAACTTCTGCCTAAGGTGATTTAAATTTGGTGTTAAATAATGGACTTTTTTAATGTAAAGTGCTTATTTTGATATGTGGAATGTCAGTGATTTTTGTCCAGCTCGCGTTAAAAGTATATGTGTTTATTATCAGTTAGGCGGGAAATCAACTGTGTTTCAAATAATTTGTTTAGACTTTAGATTATTTTGTAATTAATAAAAGGATGCATTATGATAGAAGACGTAGATACAAGTAAAGATACAGTGATTAGGACACATTTTTATCACTGGCCAGTTGATAAATTATTTTCAAGGACAATGGTTGATTTTTAAAAGATGGGTCAGTAAAAGATTGCCTTTTGTACAAAATTTCATTTAAAATTTTGGGAATAATACTTGCTTGCAACTGCTTTATAAGTTTCAGGGCTGCTTCTTTCAACTTTTAGTGTCCAATATATTTTGCCTGTAACATCCAGTGACTATTTTATTAATACTAAGAAATTAATTTACTGTAAAAGTTAAATCATTAAAGGAGACTTCCTGAGAATCATCATTATTTCACCATGTAATTGTGTTATCTATTTTTTATTTTTAAAGTTGAAAAAATGTGTTTACTAAGTTACTAAAAAAAATCTCCTTGCAGATCATTCATGGAGCAGGCGTTGTTCAACAGAAACAGTGTTCAGCATACAAGGGAAGGAAACTGGTAAGCTTAAACAAAATAGGTTTGTGTGTTTGTCTGTGTGACTTTCCCTGACTGTTGTTTGCATGTATTTATTATGTTTATGTATTAAAATAGATAGATATTTGTGTAATATAATTGTGTTACTAACAAAATATGGAACTAGTCTGAATTAAACAAATTTTGTATTATTTATTTATTATTATTATTTAATATTGTAGACACATGTAATAAATCATCTCTAGATTTTCAGTACTATGAAGTAATCACAAATCTCATCCACTCTCTTTGTGTCATCCATATCATACCATTTATTTTAAAGTATCTAAAATCATTCAATAATTTTTAACTTTCAAGTTTGATTTTGACGAAAATCTCAATAAACATACAGCATGATTAAAAAAAAAAATTTTATTCAATTTTTGGGCAGCCCTGTATGACTGTACCTTAAGTCACACAATATCGAAATGAGATCTATTTTAACCATCAATCGATTTAGGTTACTGATAATTAGGTTTGAAATACTACACTAAAAGCATGATTTCAAATATGAAGTCTTGTGAACAAAAATATATTTAAAAATTAAATAGCGGGAGAAGCTATAAAATGGTGCCAAGTAAATGACCTTATGTGATAGTGGCGACCCCTATTACATGGTAAATAACGTGTATTCATTTTGATATTGCATAAATCATATCCATCAGTAAATATTTATAATTGTAAATGTTGGATATCTCTGGAACTATCATATTTTTTTTTGTTCTTGTCTTAGCTAAGACAGACAATACTGCCTATCTAGTTTTGGTATAATCCGCGTGATAGATATATAATCTAATACATGCATATCGAATTATTAATGAAAAATGTGTGTTGCTGATTGTTTATGATACAAGACATTTTTAACAAGATGTATTCTATCTGAGAGAAACTTATTATTTAACGCATCTATTAAATATTACTTCACTAATTACAGCTCTTTTACTATTAGGTAATATAAAATTACAAGTCGAAAAAATTGCTCATGGTACAGTCGCAAGCACCCGCTTAAAACAGCCTGTTGAAACCGACGCGGTTACGCGATATTGTTAATTCGCTATCCAGATCAGTGGTGAATGCCGAATGGGTATGCGGTAATCCTTACTATTCAAATCTAAGCAGAAATCGCTACCGCTGTGGGTAGCGAAACATGCTTGCAAGTTGCGAAACTAATTAGCGCGCCTTGCCGTGTCGGAATCTGTTTCGCAAAGCAAGCGAAAAAATACCGGCTTCCTAGAGTACAGAAGGCTTCGTGTAAGTTTTTAACGCACTCGATTGCGTTGACGTAAACGTTCGATTATGTCAAATTGTATAGAAAAAAAAAGGTTTTCCGCTACTGTCACCAGACGGCGCTTATTCAGTTTCAATACAAATTGACGTTTACGCTAACGCGATCGAAAATGATAAAAAACTCGCACTAAGGCCACTGTCGATGTAGCGTACCATCGATTTCGGGTACTGTCGATCCAGTAACCCGTCGATGGAACGTTTTCGATACAGTGACTGTCGATATTAAAATCTAGTCCCGACGGCGGGATACCGTGCGAAACCGAACGAAATTTCTTATCGTTCCCGCTCTGGGTAGCAAATGCCGCGTAGGTCTGCAGGCCTTTACTTATATATACAGGGTGAAAAAGCTAACAGGAATATCAAAAAACACTGAAAGGAGTCTCGAGACCGATTTTGATGAAAAATAAAACTGCATAATTGAATTTTTGAAAAATCGTTCCTACCCAGGAAACGAACCAGTCGATTTTGAAAAAAAAAACAGCGTGTATCACACCATCTGAAAGTATCATTTCACAGATTTTGGAAATAACACAATCAAAATTTGGGAAATAACACATGGCAAAATCTCAAATTAGTTTAAAATTGTCTGATCAAGGGCGCGCAAAGGGCCGCGCGGCAGCTGCACTGCAGCCGTGTGTTTATTATCTGTATGGATTAACAAAGCTGCGCGGCAGTCGCGCGTCACTTTGCGACAAATTTGAAGGCGCCCTAAAGCTACCTATCTAAACCGTAACTGACTTTTTTAATCTAATGATGCAGTTGTAAATTCTCGAACCCGATGTTGATGAAAACTAAAACTGCATAATTGTTTTTTGAAAAATAAGATGTGTCGGAATGAGTTTCTTGGAAAATTAAAAAAGGTTTTTGTTAAAAATGAGCTCTTTCCTTTAGTTTGCCATGTATCCCAGGATTTGATCCTACAGGAAAGGTTTTTTTTATTTTTCAAAATCAACCAGTTCGATCCCTGGGTAGGTACAGCGATTTTTCAAAAAACCAATGATCCAGTTTTAGTTTTCTGCAAAATCTGTGTGGAGACTCCTTTTAGTGTTATTCGATATTCCTCATTATTATGTAGTTTCAGATTTGGGCCTGAAGGCACAGTTTAAAAATTCACCCTGTATACAGGGTGACTTAATTCTTTGGCAAACTTTCAGGGGTTCAAAGTACAGGTCGCGTCAGCGTGGCTTGCCTCTCGGAAGTTAGCTTCGAGTGAAGTCCGCGCAGGTGCAATCGCGTAAAAAAGTGTTACGTTCTTAAAATATTTTTTTGTTTATACGTATTATACTATAAACAAGTAACAAAGACTACCAGTAACAATAAAATATCAAAAAGTAACACAACAAACACATACACCACAAGAACACAAATCAAACTGTAAGAAATAACCATAATAAATTATTAAAAACAATAACTACGTGTAACACTTTTCGCATCCACAGTCGTATTGCATTGAGCAAGCGGGACACGCTTATGCATCGAACGTATACGAGCGAGTGAGATGCCACTACACCCGCGCGCTTGCGCTAATCCGCGCATGCGCGAGCTACCCGCGCATGCGCGGTGGTATGTTTGTTGTCAAATTGACATTCTGCGCAGCCGATTGCGGCGTACTTTCCGGAGGCAAGCTTGCGTGATTGGGACTGTACTTATGATAATGAAAAACTTTTACTATGGCACTATCCCATTTTTTTTAAACTACTAATAATAAAACTGCAGAAAAAATATCAGATTTTCTCTTCATTTACCGAAGTCATCATTTTTTTTTCTGATTTTTGAGTTGATCTCATTGTAAATGTTGCTTATAATTTTATTCGGTGATTCAGCGACTGAAAACTTGCCAATTAATTAAAAGTCGCGTTGTGGCGCGATACGTTATAAATAAAACATTTTGAAAGTGTTTTACCTCCAAATTATTGATACAATGTACCTACACGCGATATCTTCGGAAATACGCTTATTTCACAATGTCATTATATTTTCGAAGAAAATCACTTATATTGCACCGAAACATCTTTTTGTGCGTGACTGTCCAAAAGCGTGGCTTCACGCTTCACGGAAAATAATGTTTTTTCACCACGTCATTGACTGACCTGGCTCAAACATGTTGGAACATGTCTGGATTATTTTGGAAATCTCATTAAGTACATGTTATTACATTTACGATAAAAGCGCTTTTATCGTTATCAATAGGCAATACGGGTTTTGATGCCCGCCTAAAGTATAATGTCTGTCACTTTCAAGAGCTTGTACTATAGTAAAATAAAGGACTAGTTTGTGCAAACGGCTTTGCTTGTCTTTTTCGGTATCAATAGGTACCAACTATTGATGACTCAATATAAAACTTACACAATTTTATTCGCAATTTTTGGTAGGTTTAAGTACCTACTTACTAAATTCAGGGCTGTCTCAAATAAAAAAACTTCCTCCAACACAAATTTTATTATACGCCATTAATATTAAGCATATACATAAACATGTTTATATAAATATTATAATTTTATTAAGTTTATGTAACCCAAAAACACAGTCTGATATCCCATATCACCCCTTTTGACCCCAGTAATGACGAATATGACCAATTTTTATTTTAGAACAGGACATCTGCTATTGTCTAGTTTATTGAGCGTAAGTTCAACATAACATGTGGTAAATGGTTTTTTCCGAACCTAGTATCCAGAGCACATAAGTACGTTTTTATACTAGATGGAAGTAAAAACGTACCGACATAAGTATTTGTAATACTCAGACAGAGTTCCACAAGCTGGTTCGTGTTTTATCTCGAATGACGTACACAATACAGCGAACTTGAGTGTTATTCTGAAATAGTAACTATTTATAAAACAATCCAATCACAGTGATACATGGAGAGGCTGATATCAAGTGAAAGTACTTACATGAAAGTCGAAGCAGAAATAATTTAAAATGGCTAAACCTAGTCTTGTGGGCTATCTTTTGCTAGCTTGACAAAAAAGCTGTAATTTCATTGCTGCCTTTTAAAGTTGGGAGGAAAAAAGGCGCAACTAACTCGTGAAAACATGTAGACTGGTGTATTTCATCATCAGTCTAAAGACCGGCAGTCCTATTGTCAAACATCCTGCCTAAAATAATTATCCAGAATACAAATGTACGTTATTCTAAAAATAGACCCAACCCTGTACATCAGGGGGATTCCCCTAATGTTTATTTCCGGATAAAGCAATCAACAAAAGCGCTTCCTACATTGTTGAGTTGTGAGTCACGAGTTTGTACAGACAAGTCTAAACTTGCCTCTGGTGTTACAAATTTCAGTTCACAACTCGAGTTTTACATGGAATTGCCTGGTTCCAAAAATAGTGGCGGAAGTGCATACCAGTCGCGACTTTCCAGTCGTTGACCTCGGTACTGTAGACCTGTCTAGACGTGCATCGTCTATTGTTAGAAACCTGAAAAAAACGCCCCTTTTGATAATAAAACGGTTTTGACAATAAAATCGTGTCTTTGAGAAATCGTTCGCAATGTTTCTTGAACTATTGTGTTCGGTCTTCCAAGAAAACAGCTTTCTCAAAATGCAATTGTATTCTGATAAAAGCATGAATTAAAATTTAAATCAAACCGAGATATTTTACATTGATATTGGATGAGTTGGTTGCTCCTTATCTTTTCTTCACTAGACTACTAAAAAATTGCCGATCGATTCAATGTTGCGAGCCTGCGGCTTTCTATCTTCATGCCGTTCAAATAGCATAATTTTAGAGAGCTTGTAACAAATTAACGTTGCATATCGTTTGCTTATCAGAATTCATAAAATAATCTCATAAGCCTCAAGCACTGAATATCTTGCAATCGCTCACGTAGCGAGTTGTTTTACAAAAAACATACTGCGACCGGCCACTGTCGGGCTCGTGCCAACAAAACATACACGCTAACTCCTTTTTTGCGTCATGAATTGCAAATATGGCTTCTTCCAAAAACTGCAGGTGTCAAAAGCCTGAGTCTATGCAAGTTTGAACAAGACTTATGGTGAGGGATGAGTCACAATGTGTGGCCAGTGGGCTGGTTGCATTACGTCAGGAGCCCCGCTTGGTAATCTACTGTGACATCGTTATCTGACCTGCTCTGTACTGGCCATTCGGGTTGCGAATTGTCGGAATTCAGGCATGCATGATATCATTGAGTGGGTAGCAAACGATAGGAGATTTTGAAAATATTACACAGTTTTGAAAATACTTTTTGTTTGAGCAAAAGGAGGTTTAGGAGCAAAATCTGACCTTAAAGCCTGTTGCAGTGTCCGGATGGATTTTCTACCCTATATACGTATTAGGAAATAGTACAGAATTTGACCAAGATTATTTAACTCTAAATGTTGGTGGAGTACAAAAAGTACGAAGGTTCGATCCTTCCGTTTCTTGATACATGAAATCTTGAAATCCCATGACATCCTATATGTAAATCATCGACGACATTGTCACCACTGATCTACCAAGAATTCAAATACATAGTCTTAAGAATCCCATATTTATTACGTAAGAGGATTCGGTTAATGAGTCCGACACCCGACTACCAACGATCTTGTCCGAAGTATGTAACGAGAATCCTAATGAGCACGAAACACGATTATGATAATTAGTAAAGCTCGAAGTTACATTTGATGGCAATCTAGCCTCTCGTTTTAACCGTTTTGCTTCCTTATTTATTCTTTTTAATTAGGAATGGTCGAGTAACACTTAAGTGTTTTACCCAGATAGTAAGTTTTGCGTTTTGGTCCATAATTTAGGTCGGGTTGGCGAATTTTCGGCTCTAATGTGTTCTTAAAGTAATTGATTTAAGCTTAAATGTATCCAAAATACAATTTTGTTTATTCCCAGTGATGATCTTTTCTGTTATGCAATTTTAATTGATCAATCACAAAGTTATTTTCAAATTGTTGCAAAGATTCACCACACCGCAATTAGGATGCAGTCATCAATATTAAAATATTAACTTTTTAATTGGTGATTGTCAGATGGTTCTGAACTGCGACATGGTGGACCCCGCAGCCAGGGCCCAGGATCCAGTGGACCCGAAGACTTGATGATGATTATGGGATATCACTCAGCAATTTAGCATAGAATTAAAATACAGTGGGTTTCTGACAACAGTATGCCTATGATATTGTCGACTGTTAGGGTTACAAGATGTTATTGGGATACATGGTTCTAAATGTCCAGAATATTCACACAGATGTAAAAAAAGTTAATCTTTAAATAGATTCACTTTTTTATATGACTGTACTGTGGTATTGTGAATAGATAATGAGCCTGGACAGTAAATGTTCGAAGTAATATGTCAATATCACTAAACTTGTAATAAGTCTAGTGTTAGTACCAGTGCATGTAACATTTATTTATAAAATATGGACTCTGTCAGTCTGATGTCACCATAGTTATATCATCACTCATATTTCATGGATCTTTAATAGAAGTAGACTAGAACTTTGTTTATTATTTTTAGAGTAAATTTCAACATATTTCAAATTCAGGTTATCCATTCACTCATTTAATTTGATCATTTTTTAAGTGCAGCTTTGATATAATGGTCCTGTATTAAATCAGGCTAATTTTATACCTAATCAGCTTGGAATGGTGGAGGAAAACATTAAGGAAACTGCCACTGAACTGTAAACACTATAACTTGAGGTTACTAACGCCATCTATCGTGCAAAGCCTCTGTCGAATTTATATTCAAGTGCCCTGTCTCCAAAACAACGGAATGACACTTGAACAAACATTTGTGTGACTCTCAAAGTAAATATACCGCAAGATGACGCGCAAGTTGGCCAATGCTCTTGCGCCAATGTTGGCGTGTTTGTGAGAAACTGGATTTATCACAATCGATATGTAATCTTCGTATCAGGTATTACTCATTTGTGTTCCAATTGAATGAATTATTACAGAATCTTTGGCCAAAAAATATTGCCCGACTATTTTTCATAACTAGAATCATTTAAGCGATATTAGGCGATTATAAAATAAACCCTATTCTCAGAAATAAGGGCAGGGTAAGTACTTAGACACAAAACAATTTATTTTATCACTGCACGCACGTCTCATTAATGCATCCCTTATGTGACAACCCTAATTTGAAATATGTTTTTTTGTGCGATTGTACTTTTAATTTAGTATTTTAGCTAGTCACTAGTTCATTTCATGGTTGTGGTAAATAGTTGAAATATATCTAGTATGATTCATTGTTGTCTAGATAATTCGAAATACATCTCATCGGTGGCTGTCAGGTTTCACATGATTGTAAAATGCTTTAGTCACGCAAAACACGTTCGTACGTGAATGATTGCAATACTATACTGTGTGAAATTTCTCGTACAGTTGCTCTGCAGGCTTTTGTATCATATAATGCCATTTAACTGGAAATATTCTGCTGTCTACAAGATTTATTTTTCTAACATAACTTTTGTTTCTTCACTATTGTTTGAAACTAGCTTTGTCTTTGCATAATAATAAATTCCATTTCGCTTCAGGTTGCTTTCGAAAGCAAGATATCATATCTCTATCGTATCGGATATATTTTGGACTTTTTATCACAGCCATATCAGCATGTATTTTAGCATTTGTAGATTAAATTATGTATGTGTGTAAATTGGCTATGAAAAAGAATAAGAAAACAAAAGCACAAAACAGAATTTGGACAGACTAAAAACATTGAGAAAAACAGTTTGGAAAAAAAGTGAAAGAGACAGACCGACCACCACAGAAAAAAAAATACCTTTGTGTTAAAAAAGTTCAGTGGAAATTCACAAAAAAAAAGACAGTCTAGATACAATAAAAAAAAAAGTTTCATTTAAAAAAAGAACAGTTTCTATAAAGGACAAAAGACATTTTACAGACGACAGATACACGCCGCAGGGAGACCCACGGATTATGGCTACACGGCAATTACCGCGCAGTTGTTGAACCCTGTCTGTGTTGTAGATATTGCGCGCGACACGAGCGATACGGACGCGGCGGATAGCGATGCGACCAACGCGAGCGATGTGGAGTACGAGCCCGTGACGGAGCCCGACGAGGACGGACCCCTCGACGACGACGATACTTCCGCGAATAGCGATGTAAGTGTGCCTTACGTCATTATGTAATAATCAGAGGGCCTAGCACGAATATTTTTGACGTATAGTAACGTAACGTAAAATTTTACCAGAGCTACATTACTCGTTTCGCTCATAATATTTGAATCAGAAACTATATTTATATTTTTTGAGGTGGGTTGGAGTTTTTCCTCATTCAAAATTCACTGACGTTAACGTTACTATACGTCAAAATATTCGTGCTAGGCCCTCAGTATACAGGGTGAATTTTTAAAGTGTGCCTTCATGGCCAAATTCGAAAGTATGAGGAATATCAAAAGACACGAAAGGAGTCTCGCGCCCGATTTTGATGAAAAGTAAAACTGAATCATCGGATTTTTGAAAAAAACGGTGTCAACAGTATTTAGCTAGAAAAACGTACATTGTATTGTTTGTTAAATGAAACGACTTCTAAGTATATTAACAATGATTTTATTGTTTTTTTTTTTAATTTTAAACTCGTCTAAGCGTCCATTTTAAATAACGGGCTCATAATGCTTTGGCCTCAAAAATGCAGGTTTCCAAACACTTTTGAGCGGTAGTGTACCTATAACTATCAGTTTATTCAATTATCATCTACAACATGTTTCGCCGTGACTGCCAACGACTTTCTCGTATTTTTTTTTAATTTGGACACCAAATGTATGCGACATTCGCCGTTATATTCTTTTTCAGATAAATATTCACCTACGATCGTCTTGCACAAACTCCAACAGTTTATTTTATTCAATTATACTTGCAATTAAGACCAGTTAGAACGTTCTAATTGCTTTAAATTAAGTAATTAACGCAAACATTAATTGAAACGCTCCGTAATTCTTTCACCGTGAAGGTGAAAAAGTTACATTTTATCTAAACTTGAAACAAACTCGTTACTTTGACCGTCACGCTTGTAATCTTCCTAAATAATTGATTTCCCAAAATAATTCATTTGATAATGGTAAATTCCGTTCCCAAATCTTTGGGGGTAATCTTATCAGCGTATCGCCCATTCAAATGAAAATTGAATGAATGATTAAATACGTCAGTTCGGTAAACAAATCTCGCTTCTCATCCCTTCTAATAAAGAAATACTTGTTCTCGAGCAGTACAATGTAGTGGAATCAGTCATTTTATGGATTTCAAAAACCTGTAAATATTTTTTACAGGTTTTTGAAACATCTTAATTTTGTTGCGAGCCACAATTAATGCCGGGTAAATAGCGTCATTAGTTACCACTAGCGCCATCTAGTGTCGAGTAGCAGAACTAGTAGAGCATTGTAGAATTCTTAATTTTGTTATGGTACATATTTGTTGTTTTAGCGGCAATAGAAATATACACTGAACATAATAAACTGTCGTTATGAGATACAGTCCGCTGATGACAGACATACAGTTCGCACCATGGTTCTTTACCGCTCGGATGTTAGGTTTAAGTGAAAACCGCGCAGGTGCAATCGTGTAAAAAAGTGTTACGTTCCTAGAATATTTTTTTGTTTATACGTATTATACTATAAACAAGTAACAAAGACTACCAGTAACAATAAAAATATCAAAAAGTAACACAGAAAACACATACACCACACTAACACAAATCAAACAGTAAGATAAAAACAAAATAATAACTTAAAACAATAGCAACATGTAACACTTTTCGCATTAACTGTTGTATTGCATTGAGCAAGCGGGACACACTTATACATCGAACGTATACGAGCGAATGAGACGCCATTAAACGCGCCATCTTGGTCGACGCGCATGCGCGGTTGATGACTTTTGTCAAATTGACATTCTGCGCAGTCGATTGCGTCGAACTTCGGGGAGGAAAACTTGCGTGACGGGAACTGTACGAAGGACGGACAGCGGAGGCTTAGTAATAGGGTTCCGTTGGTTACCCTTCAGGTACGGAACCCTAAAAAGTAACTAATATCTCCAATTATCTCATTTATATTTAGTTTATCTCAATTCCAGAACGAAATAATAGCGACGAAGGTGATTGAGGTGTCGGTGGGCGACGATGGCGAACTCCAGTTCGCGGACTCGGAGCGCACGGACTCGCACGAGAGCGACAGCGAGCTGGACCTGTACGACTACTGGAACTGCGCGCAGTGCCTCGCCACCAACAACAACCCGCTCTACCGATACTGCCACAAGTGCTTCCAGGTATACATCGTCTAGTTTTAAAGCTGCCCGCCCCTTTGTTGCATTTGCGTGGCATGTATGATATGTGGGAGCATGTGGTACACTCAAAATCGTCATCGTCACATCATCATCATTTCAGTCGAAAGACGACCACTACTGGACATAGGCCTCCTCCAAGATGGAGGGGTTTGCCATAATCGCCACGCTTGGCAGGCGGGTTGGCGATCGCAGTACATGGTGTTGAGTTTTGCAGAGAACGCTGCTACCCATTCTCTGGCGAGTCCCTTAGTCGCCTCTTACGACACTCACGGGAAGTGATGGGATGGTATTAATATTTTATGGCACCGGCCGACACCATAAGTCATCGTCGCATTCGGCTTAAAGCTCGCAAGTTTTTAACATCGTTTGTGGCTGTGATGATATTGCGACATGGATTTGAACGATTGGGTGCGAGAATTGGACATGTCTCTTGTAAGTCAATGAGGCGGCCTGTGATAGACACTTTTACATAAATGGGATGACGGGAGTTTAGTCTGACTCCCGTCATCCTATTCGAACCCAACCAATTCTACGATTTGGCTATGACTACGACACAACTAAACCGTCTTCAGCATCGTTTACACGTACAAAGAGTGATTGTCCAATGACGGTGACAAATCTGAGTGTATTGCGTTTGCACACATACTATGCATGCTGCGTATATGCAGTGAAGGGGCGTACAATTTTAGCTTTAGACGGTCTACTACCTGATTGGTTAGAGCCAACGTGAACTGCGGCCATAACCCGGCTGGCCGCGTGGGGACAATGGCTTGGATTTACTATAGAGACGCGTATGTCGTGGCGTACACGGGGACTATGCGGCTGCGATCTGCACTACAGGCGCTAGTTAAATTAACACTCGAAAATAGGGTATTTTCCTAGTAAAATCTATTTGGTCTGTCAGTGAGATATCTAGAATATTGTACACGTATTTTTAAGTTTTATTTGGTGACCATGATGTAAATAGATACAGTGCGTTGAAATTTTGCGTGACGTCAAATGTTGGTACTCTTCTCACCAACATTTGTAGACACCAGCCCCACATCTGAAATTTGATGCTCTTTGTCAACTTGAAAAGGCATACATGCCCAATATTTTTTATTATTTTAACTGTCAGACCAAATAGAATTATTATTATTTTCTATCCAAGAAAATATCCTATTGAAGACTTTATGGGGATCAATAACTAATGACGGTAAAAGAATAGATAAAGGTTTTCTAAAACTTATAATTTCAAGTAAGTACACTACCAAGTACTAAACGCTGTAATCAGCTGCTACTTGAAATTAGTTAAAAAAAATCTTTCTTATAGGTTTTCTATCTTTATTAGCTATCCATCACGTCTTGGATTGTCATCAGATAATTTATTGTGAGTCTGTAGTACAGCTTACAGCCGCATCGTCCCCGTGTGTATCACGACCTGCGTTTCTCTGTACAAAATTCACGTTATTGTCCGCATGCGTCCAGCTATGTTGTGGTTGGATCAGTGGTAAGTGTACTTAACACCCTCGTGACCCTTATTAGCATGGTATAAAGTGCCCTTATAACAACAGATTCCTCTATAGTCAATTCCCATCCCATTTATTAGTGTTAAAATATAATCCGTGGTGCTTGACAACTGGGATTGACCCAGCTGTATATGCCCCTTAGTGCCTATTGGCCTAGCTCTGTTCTGTCTCCTGCTTTGGGAAGGAAAAGGATATTATTAATTTTTATTTTTCTACTTTGCAGTACTTTTCTGATTAATTTCGTGGCGGGATCCTAGACAGTTGTTTCTCCGGGATCCGTCGGGCTTCATTGGCTCGGCGTTTTTTCCGGTGGTCGCCACTGTTGATTCTGGCTTTCTTTTCTAACCAACCCACCAACTCATTACAGGTACGCAAGAACTTCTTCCCGCCGAGGCCGAAACGTAAGCGGAACATACTCACCAAAACGAGCGAAATACCGCGCACACTGTCCCAGGACTCCGGAGTAGACTCGCCCATGAGCCAGGAGACCGACGTGGCCGCCACTCAGGACATATTCGCGGCCAGCCAGGACGTGTTTGCCCCCAGCCAAGACGTGTTTGCCCCCAGCCAGGACGTGTTTGCCCCCAGCCAGGACCTGGCCACCCACGAACTGGAGCTCACCAGCCAGGAAGCCGACCCCATCCTCGGTGAGGGCCCGTCTAACCCCAACCCCGGCCATAGCATAAGTTCGTACCGCAAACGTCGCGCCGAATCCGCCGACCGCAGAACGAAACGCAAACGCGCGCGTACAGACTCGGACACGGAACTAGATTCTGACGACGATCTATTCGATCCCAAACCGAAAACCGACGTGAGACCACTCGTTAAAACTGTCAGCGATCCCGCGATTACCATAGAGAAACCCTCGGTCGTTGGTAAGAAGGTGATAGCGAATACTTTGATTGAGAAGTTGGAGAATAAGGACTTGTGTATGATTTGTATATCGGAGCCGAAGTCGGGAGTGTTCGTGCACGGTCGGATAGCGCACATCTGTTGCTGCTACAAGTGCGCCGTCAAGGTGTGGGCCAAGGCCAAGCGCTGTCCCGTCTGTAATTGTAAAGTTAGTAATGTTCTGAAGGCGGTGGTTATGTAAGTGTGCGGAACGAATTTTGGACGATTTTAACCCAACTGTTTAACACATTCGATACCTTTTCGGGTTAAATTTTAAGTAATTTATATTGGTCCATCTTCATAATCCATGTGCAAATTTCAAGCTTATTTGATTTGCAATTTGAAAACATTAAATTACTTTGACAATCGTCATAACAATCCTTACATAAAAACAAATTAATAGAAAATTAAAAAAGAATAGGTAAGTAGAAAAAAAATTGATTACGTTTTGATATCGTCCAAAAGGTCGCTAGTTAGGTTTCGGAGTTCATATAAGGCCGGGAATTACTCTAAGTTGAATAAAGAGTGAATGAAAGAGTGAGTGAAATGGTGAACAGTTTCAAGTGTGAATGAACAATGGACATTGGGTATGTGTTTGTACATAATGGCGTATGATGGCCACATTTCAAAATTGATGTTTTCATTTTTATTTCCACTGATGGCTAAAGTAGCAAAAAATAAATCCGCCGGTCGATTCTGTAAACATGTCGAACTGAAGGCTTCGTGATCGTGATCAATTCTCCCAAGTCTTCACTTCGACATGAACATTTACAGAATCGCATTTCAGTAGTGCTATTTTTTAAGAAACTCATCGTGAACACTTAGGCGAAGACAACAAGAAGCGAATAGCCAATCCATACAATCAAGGTAGAAGTTTCACGACGAGATGTTTGCAGAATAGACACCGGTTGTCCACTGAAGCAACAGTTATAGGCCGTAAAGCTGTAAATCCAATTTGGCTAGCATACAATACTGCAAAATTTTGAACTTTGTACACAGTTAGTGGTACATATTTAATTCAGTTCAATCACAGTTGTGATGTCACCAACTATATCAGACTGATTGAAAAGTCATTTCTTCGGAACGTTTTAGTTGTTTTTTGTAGTCGTATCAGCTACCTAACGACACCCGTAAATATGAGCTACACTTCTGGAACCTGTAGATGAAGAGTGGTCACTTTATAATTACAAAAAAAAATCCTTTGTTTTAATTAAGTAATATGCATCTGCGCAACTAAAGGTTATCAGTTGTTGAATAATAGCAATAGCAAAAGTACATGTTTTCTATATAAAACAAATACATATTTTTAAAACGTGTGCCATATATTTCACGTTTTGAAATTGTGGATTTGTTTTATCGTTTTATTTCGATATATACAGCGAGCATACTTGCACAGACACGTTTTGTTTGTGTTCGCCGTAAATACGCGTCTTTGCCATATTCAACATTCTTTCGGTTCAGTTCATTTCAGAATAATTAGTATTATTGGAAAAATCATAAAACTGTAGCACAAACTGAACTACACACTAGGTACTACAATTATTTTACAAAAACACTGAGCTTCTAATAATATATGCGATTTGTTTGGATATGTTATCGGAAAATTGCAGACTCGGTAAGATTGTTTTAAATCTTTATTTGATTATGATTTCTTGTCGATATAATATCAAAAAATCGTTTTGTATACAAAAAATCCCACCCAAATTCAATAGTTTCCAATATGTGCTGTAATCTCAAGTGGGCGACACAAGTTTGAGAAGGAGGCGAGCAGAACAGTTCGCCGCGCCCTTCGGGGACCTGCGGCATGTCTTTGAATCGTCGATCCCACTATCCCTTTAGACCCTGGTCTCCACAAATTCAAGGTTGCTCAGCGTGCAATGGAGGGAGCAATGCTCGGGATTTCTCTGGTGGATGGCATTCGCGACGAAGTCAATCGCCAGAGAACTAAAGTCACCGATATTGCGCGTAGAATTAGCATGCTTAAGTGGAAGTGAGCCGGCCATGTCTGCAGACGGACAGACGGTCGATGGAGCAGACATGTGGGACGGCCTGCGGTGCGATGGAGCGGTCATTTGAAGGTGGCTGGCAGCGGATGGATACGGTCTGCTCAAGGTCGGGACGGTTGGCGCTCTTTGGGAGAGGCTAACGTTCAGCAGTGGACGGAAATTGGCTGAAATGATGATATCCGTGACTTATTAACAATAAATATTTACATATTCACGCGACATTTTACAATTCTACGACGTTTACAATTATCCGGTGACAGATATATTTCTAGCTTCACAAAAGCAAATTGTTTTGTTAGCCAAACCCTTACATTAATTGAATAAACTACAAATAGAAGAATTTTTATTAATCATCAAAGTTGAATTGTGGTCAACATGAGTCATATAGTACAAATGTCATATGAGAATGAATGTAGTGTGTGTGAATAAACAAATGTCTAATGTATTTAAATACGATTCGACGCCAACTAGTTCTAAGTTTTCTGTTTAAGTTAGAGATTCCTTTAAAAGACGTCATTCTGATAAACATCAAAGAATATAAATCTATGAAGTAATGTTTTACAGTACGTGTTAATATTGCGTACAGTCAACGATGTAAACAAAAGGACTTGTTGCTCAAACGCACACAAGTGCTATCCTTACGCATTAACTTGGCACCTGGGTCGAATTACGTTTTGACGTTTTAATTTAAATTGAACAATTAAATTTCGATGAAAAAATATATAAACGCAACGGTAACAGTGATGCTAATGTGTTAATATTGTTTTCATCAAAATCGAATTGTTCAATTTAAATTAAAACCTCAAAACGGCATTCGAAATGTGTCGAGCTAGGTGTCAAGTTAGCGCATACTTGCATCGTTGTGAGACTTAAAATTGTCCTTTTTTTGCACTATAGTGTAGGGTACGCAGAGAAAAGCACAACGCGCTCCTAAGTAGCAGATGTGTGTTAAAGTACGCTATTACTCTCCGTTCACTCGCATCTTAAAGGGACTATTCTATGTAAAGCGTTAACAACCCTGTGTGCTTCACCCTATGATTTTTCTTTGTGCCAAATTGTAAGCTTTTCTTTTTAACATCTATTGTCCCAGAGTTGGGCAAAGGTTTCCCCCACAGCTTTCCAACTATGTGTTTTGTTTTCTCTGACCAATCTTTAGTGTAAATTGCAACACTGTTGATGAATAATTATTGACTGACAAACAACTTGCAAAGGTTGATAGAGTCCACTGACAAGTTCTAATTAGTCCGTAAGATAGCTTTTCAAAAAAAAATTGGACACGTATTTTTTCTTTTTTCACTTAAACAAACAATGAAGAGGATACAGCGAGTTAAGACACGCGTGACGTCATATGGCTTGGTAAAGGAGATGTATCAAAATGGGCCAGGTCTATGTACATTACCTCATAAAAAAGAAAAAAATCCGTAATATTAGGGAAAAATACATTTAATTCATTTAAATGTTTACTGTTGTGGTAGTTAATTGATGTTCATAAATTACTTTTATCGATTTACAACATGGCGTCGCACCGATTTAGTTACAGATCATAGAAAATAACTGTCAGCTGTCATAACAATGTCACTTCAGTCACTTTCGTCTCGTTGCCGGAAAATAAATATGTCAGAAATAAATGTCAAACGTCATTAATCAATCAAAATGACAGCTTACCGCCATGACGGGTTTTTGTTGCGTGTTGCAATTTCAAGTGTGTTTTTCATCAAATTCATCAATTTCAAATGTTCTTTTGTTTTACCAGCAAACAAAGCCATTTTAAAGAAATTGGACAGTTGAGAACTGTTTTAAATATATTTCTCTATTTTTAAGTATAGTGTACAAGGACCTGGCCCAGGGTCCATACATTTTGGAACTTCTCCTTTGGTACAATTTTACCAAGCCACATGACGTCACGCGTGTCTTCAACTCGCTGTATCCTCTTCTACTAATTAGATTATTTTAGCAAAATACCCTATTACTCTTTCTTTTTATTACCCGTTCAAGTATGACGTAAGCACCAATGGGGGTGGGGGGGCCATTACTATGCTTATTTTTTGATGACATGGAGGGCGGAGGGGTTTAAACGGTGATTACGTCAGCAATATTTACTTCCGTTTTTGTTTGCAAATCTTAGTAGATTTTAATTTGACATAATTATGGCTAGTTTGTACTCACACGCGATGTTTAGTAAGAAATAACAGAAGTGAGGGAAATAGGTCTCGCGCGAGTAAACACTATACCAATGCTTACTAAGAGCGAAGGATAAGAGCTTTGATTTCTATCGCTGACAAGAGGAGGGGGGGGGTTAAAAATGACTAAAAATAAATAAAATTCTGCTTACGTAATATTTGAACGGCCCCTTACCAGGTTCTGTAGTACCATCAAATAATATACTTTTAAAGGAATCTCTACCTTACAATTCGTATCGACCTATCAATAAATGCCCTTAATTCTTTGTGATAACAATCTGATACTAGGTTTTTAAGTAGAAAGTAGCTGAAACATTCACGGCACACGAAATTAAAATATGTTTACCATCATGTTGCATACATTAATAGTGCCAGTAACGTCGAAGTTTCTGGTCAGAAAAACCACGTAAGCGTAAGCCATCTTTAGAAAGAGATAAATCCAGGGAGTAAAAAATAATTCTGGAAAGGTTTTTATTATTCTTTCGTATGTTTTAATACGAAAATAAGCATATGTAATTTTCTGCAAGCGAGAAGCCAACAAATAAAACGCTGAAACATTCCAGCGTTTTATTTGTAGGCTTCTCGCTAAACTATGCCAATCTTCATTTTCGAATAATATTACAATTAAAATCAGAATCAGCCTTATCTACACTAACATAAAGCTGAAGAGTTTGTTTGCTTGAACGCGCCAATCTCAGGAACTACTAGTTCATAATCAACAACAACAACAATTTTACCACATGCTTAGTTTAAAATACTGATTAACATATTATATATAATATTTTTCTAAAAATTGAATAATTCGAATCAGTAGAACTAAGCATACAGTTAGAATATGAATTAGCCTGATTTTATCTTCACTGTTAACGTATGGAACATGAAAGGTTTAAAAAATATATTTAAAAAACTAAGCTCCAGTAAACTCCTGTTATTTAAATAATAATAATTGTAAATAGGTAGAGACGTCGACCACCGAACGAAACAGATTAATATATTTTTCATTTATTAGTTAGGAATTCTCTAAAAAATAACGGCTATTTTGTATTAACGCCAAAAAGTTGAAACAATTTGATTAATGATTTTAAAGTTATATTTAGGTGTTGTTGCTGAAATATTGAATTCACTTCATGTTATTTGTAAAAAGAAAAACGTTAAAATTGTCTTTGGTTATGTCGTAAAAAATCATGAAGTGGAAGTGTTCCGTTAGCGTAGTGTATAATAAAATAATTTTAACGTGGTCTTGCGTATACAATTAATATTTTATCGTGTCAGAATAATATTTGTTACAAAACTGACAAGTAACTTGTATATTTAATAAAAATCCATAAAATGTGTATTTTAATGGGGGTAGGAAAACGCGATAGTATTTAGTTACCATATTCAAATGTTTTTAATTACATCCTCATTAAATTCATTTAACGTAAACGAAATTAACGTAAGTTATAACAATAAACTGGTGCGAGTTATTATAACGTGTCCATTTTCTGCGTCGGGTTCACGATTGAACGGATTAATCGCTGCCTCTCCCATATTATCATTATTTAGTTATTAAAAGGTGTATATTTCAAACATTTTGCGCTTCTGTATATTTATTGTATATTAATTTAGGCTGGTTTTGAGTTACGCCAAATTCTATACGGCCTTGCATATTTTTAAGTTATGATACATTACTATCTTAGTCACGAATCAAGATTATTATTATTCAACTTTACTACCTGTAATTATTATGGTATCGATCTTTTTAAAACCTAACCCACCACCTTTCCTACCGCAAAGAGGATTTATCTTGTTACAGATTAAAAGAATTTATTATTTCAAAAGAAACATTATTAGTTATTATTTTGTAGATCTCTTATTAGCTTTTGTACAGTTAGGTTACAATTTCTTTAAGTTCAAATTTGATGTAATAAGCACTTTAAAAAAAAAATGAAAAAAAAAATACGTTATCGAAAAAAATTACTCGATTTAACAGAAAAAAATATTAATAAAAACTTTTCTTTTTCAGGAACTTTGCCTTTTTTTTAAGATACCCTATATATTTTTACTGTTTACTTATGTACCCGTTTACTTACCTGCAAAGATACATATCGACTTCACTCAACAAGAACATACCTCGCACTGTTGCTGGCATTTCGTAAAGCGATACTTCTCGCCTGGACAGCTTTTAACCCTTTACAAATCTTAAATGTCCGATCCTGCATGAAGTAAAGGATGGGAAATCGTCAAATGACTCCTCCCGCTCTGGGTGGAGCAGGACGGAGAGTCAGACTCTTACTGACTAAAATCCATCTTACTGGTGCCCGCCGCGTTCCAGGGTACGGTGCCTCTTTCGAACAGATTCCGCAGCCCCAGCAGGCACTTGCCCTAGCAGGGATCGCAGCGCGCCGCCGACCCAGGCATAGTTCTGATCAGACGGTGAGCCGTCCGCAGGCTCGCGCAGTAGGCGGCCGGGAATTGTCCTGCGACTCCAAACGCCCGGGGCGTCTTCTTCTGTTGCGGTGGCTGCGCGCCGCCGACCCAGGCATAGTTCTGATCAGACGGTGAGCCGTCCGCAGGCCCGCGCAGTAGGCGGCCGGGAATTGTCCTGCGACTCCAAACGCCCGGGGCGTCTTCTTCTGTTGCGGTGGCTGGGGCGTGAGGTTTCCCTCTCTCTCACACGTTCGGCCTCCTCCTTTCCTAGCATTTCTGCTTCGCAGAAGGAGGTGACCGCTTCCCATCCCTCCTCGCTCCGGACCATAGATTGAACCAGCGCCGGTCGCTAGAGGTCGCCGCCGCTGATCGCCACGACGAGGACTCGGCGAAGCTCCGCGCAACAGAGCAGACCTCGACTGTATCCTCCGGGGGACCCTCACAGTGTTGACACCCGGGCGTATCCTCCCGCCGAATACGAAATAGGTACCTCCCGAAACAACCGTGTCCGGTGGGTGAGTACCTGCTCCAGCCACTCCTCAAAGAGGGGACTAATCGCCTGGATTGTGGCGTGCCCAGCGCTGGGTTGCGACAGTCGCTGTCTCCATACCGCCATGAGATCTTGCCGGAGCAGCGTGCGGCAGGGTGTTAAAGGCATTGGCGATGTCTAGAGACACCGCCAGAGAGGGTCGTGTCGAGAGGGCTCTCACGCGCATGATGGCGTCCACCGTCGAGCGGCCCGTGCGGAAACCGAACTGGTTTTCCGCCAGATCCGGCCCCACCCTCACTAAGTGCTCGACGAGGCGTGTTGCAATTACTCTTTCAAAAAGCTTGCCCACCTCATCGAGCAGCACGATGGGCCGGTATGCGGACGGAGAGCCCGCAGGGCGCCCAGGCTTCTTAATGAAGACCAGAATAGAATAGAATACTCTTTATTATGTACACCATATAAGTTACAACGGAGTGGGAACTGGCCCCTCCAAGCATGCGCTTAAGGACCCTCTTAGTCGAGGGCCTCCAAGGCCAGGACCCAGGCTTTTCCAGGTAAGTTGTCGGGTCCTGGGGCGGTATTTTTGGCCTTCAGCCTATTAACCGCCACTCTCAGGTCTACCTCAGTCACCTCAGGGGCATCGTCATCGGTGTAGTCCGCATCGGGCACCGCAGGTGGCGGAGCCATAGATGGAGGAGTATGTTCCCCTCGCGAGGGGAACAGAGCGCTCACCACGTCCTCCACCAGCTGGGGCCGGAGACTGCGTCAACGGGGGGGCCCAGGTGTGGAGCTTATTCCGCACCATTTTGTAGGGTCTTCCCCTCGGGTCCCCGTTCAGAGATTCCAGCATCTCTTTGCGAGCCAGATCCTTGGCCTCAAGGATCCCCGCTTGGAGGGCGGCCTTCGCTACTTTGTACTCCTCGTACAGCTCCGCCTCTCTGACCTGCGCCGGTGATCGGAATAGGTCTCCACCTCCTCTAAGGAATTCATTACCTGCGTCTGTTTTCGAACGCGTTCAACCCTCCCTTCAAAGTAAACCCATAACAAATAAAAAAAAAAGTGTAATTCATCGCCGTTATGTAACGCCTAAGGCAATTTGATGATGTCGTATGTATAAAGACGAATTACACAAAATGCCTGCCGCCACATATACAAGCCTGTTGGTCTAACCAACAGACACACACATTCCTACCAGCAACAGAATAAATAATAATTCAGTTAAAAAACTCGAAAGATAACATAAAAAAAAACTATCAAACACTTTATCTCTGAGTATCGATAGCAAATAGATTTCCGAGAGCTATTGCTAATTTTTTCACCTTGATAAGACGTATTACGCTAGGTGGGACTCTTATCAGTGTTATCAACATGTACACTTGACAATTTTAATGGTTAACTTGTAGGTAACCTCACGTTTCAAGTGGCGATAGATTTAAGAATACGTGCGTTTTGTTTACTCCTTTGTACGGATATCTACCTATTCGCTGATTAAAATATAGGAGTAAAAGTAAGTATATATAAGCGCAGTTTAGTAATGACCTGATAAATACGGGAAAGTTCTTTGTAAACAACCTGTAACAGAATAAACGCAATAACTCTTAAGGGGCCATTGTACTCATCATTATGAACAACACTGTCGCTACGGGATCAACACTGAAATCGCGAAAAAAAATTCGTCTCCCCCATACATTTCTGTGCTCATAACTCGACTAAATGTACTGAACAGCTGTTTTTTTTTTTTGCAAATTCGAGATTGGCCCCATAGTTAAAGTTGTTCATAGTAAACAACAAATGATGACAATAGGGAATATGCATGAAAAACATATTTATCATCTATACAGTTCATCTAAAAATATACAAAAATATAATACTAACAGTGAAGATAGAATCAAAATTACTCGAAAAACGAAGGAGATATAATTATTTTAAACAAATATATCTGTCCCTCTCGCGAAAACGCTGTTTTCTATGGCAGCTGTATAGGCGTCATAGACGATGACGTCAAAGTTTACATCGGACTTCTCTTTCTAATTGTAATCTTTGAAGCTTTATAACTTCATCATTGATGAAGGTATTTCAAAAATAATTTCATGATTGTTTACTAGAGCTAATAAGTATTTCATTTTGCAAATTAAAAAAATCGCATGCATATTCCCTATTACCCCTTAAGAGGTATTGCGTTCATTCTGGTACACGTTGTATATAAGAACATTGAGTCACGTAGAAATGACTTAATCCTGATGAGAAATATCTATGAACTATGAATATTTGGCCCATGGTCCCTAAGTACTTGTCAAGAATCTTTATTCTATACTAGCTTCTGCCAGCGGCTTCGCCCACGTGATTCTAGGGAACGTACTCCCGGGATAAAAGTAGCCTAAGCCCTTTCTCAGGCTCTAGAATATCTGTGTACAAAATTTCAATTAAATCGGTTCAGTAGTTTTGGCATGAAAGCGCGACAGACACACAGAGTCACTTTCGCATTTATAATATTAGTAAGGATTCTATGGCAATCCATCGGAATACTTGCAAAAGGACTCTGTATCTCATAGGTCCTAGAATAAGAAAAGCCCCTTGTTCGCATGCGGGAGGCTTTTTTTATAAATGAGAACTCATCAAATGACTCCTCCCGCTCTGGGCGGAGCAGAAGGGGGTGTCAGACTACTGACTAAGTACTTAATAACCCATACGTGTTCCTCGCTAATGCCCTTTGCATTCCAGGGCCGCGGTGACTCCTTCGAACAAATACCGCAACCCTAGCAGGGGAGGTTACTAACGCATTGTTATTTCAGATTTCAGCGGTTGTAAATGGAGATATCTCGTACTGTCAGATGGGTTAGCTTCCGTTATTAAAGATGGCGATAATGAATCAAGTCTAGACGCTAGCCGAGCCTAGCCCCATCGCCCACGGCATCATAATAGCGCATTCCCTTCGCCGGAAGTGCGACATATGGTGGCCTGGGGGGGACCCCAGGCCACAGGCCACCATATAAAATCGCGAATAAAGGTATTAAAATAAATAAAAAAGTTGGCAGTTTTTTTCTTGTTAGGGTGAAGAGAGTTTAATACTTATAGCAGTATTCTGCAGTATCATATTCTAACGAAGATGAAGACATGTAATTATTGTACCGCCCCCCCAAAAATATAAGATGAGGGTTAGACGACATCTAGTAGGTAGGTAATTTCTAGACAGAAGTAGTTATGGAAAAAGAAGATATTTTAAAATTAAATGAAGGCGAGAAGATGACGAGGAACCATCTTTTGGTAAGTTATTTTTTTTTTCAGTTGATTTTTTCACTGTAAACTAATTTATTAGTAGGTAACCTACCTACATTCTGCCATTTTACATTTTTTACAGAAATCATGATCCGTACCCAAGCCCCCGCTGTCCGTCCGTCCCATATATCTATGGTCCGTCCCGTCAGCGGGCTGCATATTATTATTATTATTTTTTTTTTTTTTTTTTTTTTTTTACTTTCTCGGGTCCCTTTTCTTAGAGACTTACGCTCCTTTGGTAGGCGTACGAGGGGCCGAAGCCAACTCGCAGAGGCCTCTTTAGACATTTTAAATGGAATGGGACACCAACCGACGATTATCCCTGTATGCACTGTGAAAGTATACCCAAGGACAATCCCCGGTTGGAGCAGGACTATTGCAGAATATGGAAACAAAAGATGAAACGCTATGGGTTTGGCTGGTTTAGTGGACTAATAATCGTTTACTATGGAAGAACTATTGGCCCCTGCCTGACCATTGACAATTAAAACGGCTTTAAAATGGCAGGGGGTGACTTGCACACTCAATAAATGGGCCCCCCGAAAAGGGTCGCTAGCACAAAGTAACGTAGCGCCAAGGGGGCAACATATCCTGAGGTGCTAGAGGAGTGGAGAGGTATACCACGGCTATCAGGACAATCCCGGAAGTACGGTCAAGATCCCTACCAGCACCTTACTGGATTATACATCCTTCTCCCGAGCACGTTTGCTCTTGCGAATCTCCACTCAGACCGGCCGATTAAGGCAAGAAAGAGGTGGGAGCTCTGTTCCTCGTCAGTTTTCACCCCGGCCAGCCAATAAAGGCAAGCCGGAAATGAGGAACAAGAATTCTCCCTGGAGATCAGGTCCGTGGGGTCGCCAGTGCCCAACAGTTCGCCACAAAACTGCCTTGCGGATTTTATTATTATTATACTCTTTGGCGGGCTGTATTTCAAGAACCGTAATAGGTAAGGAACAGTTGAAAATTTCAGAGTGTGTGTGTACCTATTTCTATTATCGTTATAACAACAAATAATAAAATTTAAAATTCTTCCATACGAAACGTGTTTTTTTTTTTCAGTACCTACCTATATGGTAAGTACCACAGGCCCTTCGTGTGCGAGTCCGACTCGCTCTTGACTGTTTTTTTTTTGTTAACCATAGGAATACTAAGAAGTACAGTTTACAATAATGATTTTGAAAGCCAATGCGCGGCGCCTTTCAGAAACATAAAGTACGATACGCAGCGGAGCGTCACAATGTTTTTAGGTCGTGGGTTTGTTTCATAAAGTACCACCGCGAACGGTATTAAGAGATTGCTGAAAACAGCTGCTGATTGGCGGTACCCTAACAAGTTGTTTCTTTTGGAATAGGTGAGGGACTGCTTTTAACCGACTTCAATAATGGAGGAGATTCTGTAGTCTGTAGGTACCTACGTATGTTTCAAAAGTTCGGGGAGGTAGGTATCTCTGTTGTTTGTAGTAGAATTGAATTGAATTGTAGGAAACTAGGCTAGCAAAAGTAGGTATAGAGGTTCAACTGCATTTAATATGAAGCCGGAGCTTTCCGCCCGGAAAACACACGGGATCCGCCGGATCCAGGCCGGGCGGCGTCGAAAAGTAGGTAGCCTACCTACTTTTCGACGCCGCCCGGCCTGGATCTGAGAAAAGTCTGTACCTACCTAAGGTAGGTACAGACTTTTCTCAGTGCCTCTCTCGTGAAACTGTGCTGTAAATTGTACAGCCGACGCGAAGAATGCAAAAGACTTGAGCAAAAATACCCTGAAATAAAAAGTCAAGCCTAAAATTAATCGGGTTCGAGATCGGAGCGTCATCTTTTAATTTTGTCCTCTGAATTACTAAACTTGACAAAAAAAACTTTGGGTTTAAGTAGCGAGCGGTACACACTTGACCTCCCCCTCCCATTGTGACAGATGATTCACGGCTCGCGGTGTAGTTAGGGAGCGGAATATTTTTTTTTCTTCGAACTCTTTTAAAACTACAAAAGTTGGGGAGTTGTTTTTAGACTTCTTTGTTTTGATATAAAAAAAGAAACTTCTCTCTGATCTTTATTGTTAGTAAGTTTCATTAATTATTTATCTTTACCTATAAGTATTAAAAGTTTGTTGAGTACCATTTCATGACTTTTAATTTTAGACTGCGATCTACCCACTGATTAGAGACGTCTAGGCCGTAAAGCTTTTTAATTATAAAGACTATCACATAAACAGAGGAATGTTAATTATAAAAGTAACAATAAAGAGACTTGATTGTAGGTCGGACGCTCTTTATCTTGCTTAGCTTCAACAGGTAAGTAATTATTTACAAACGATCAATGATGTCATCAATTTACAAATGATTTCCTTTATTATTTTGTTTTTAGAGCAACTGGTTGCGTTGAATGTGAGCCTGTGAATCATCGCCAACACGTACTGTGAAGTATTATTATTGTACCCGTGGCACGGCGCGGCGGCACGCCACCGAGCCCGCCATTCGCCGCCACCGCCACCCCCGACTCGCACTCGCACTCGCAGGCCCGCATACAACTTCTGTCTGCTCGCCAGTCGCAATTTGACGTCGCTACACAGTGCACGGAACCACGCCTTTCTTTCTCCACATCAAATAACACTTGGTGAGTTATAGTTTTAACCGGTTTTTTACTTTTTCGTTACAAAATGACATTGTTGATATGATTCCGCCAACATAACATGAGCATCAATTCAATTTTGCGTGCTTTAACGTGATTATCGAACGGTTTGTGGAGTCCCTCCCTCGGGAGCCGGCGATCGGATGTAGTGGAGGTGGAGTAGCGGCATACCGAACTCATTGATCAGGAATTCCTTTTGGAGATTTTGTCTCGTTACAATTTATCAAATTAGAAATTATATTTTTTGATTAACGGAATCTTTGTTTGTCTGTCGGAATGGGAGCGGTTGTATGACTTCATTCTTTTTATCATGCGGTGCTGTTAGGCTGTTTATACATGCGTACGTCGCGCATTTTTATTGTTCCATTATTGACGAGTAATGAAGCCGATAATGTTCTCCTGTAAGGATTGGAACGTTGTTTTGCTGGTGTACGTGATGATAAAATTAAATGGACGGTTTTCCTTCCTACCCGCAAGCTCACAATGGTTCGTTAATTTGCTCCCGATTTAATCCCCACAGATTTGCCTGTACATTTTTATAACACTTTTTTTTTTTTACTAATTAACGACTAGATTTTAATTTTTAATGTGAAAAATTCCCGCATCACCTACGGGTCCTCCATTGTGAGTATGGATCAGTGAATGCAAGTGAGGATCAATTTTTAATGTAGCTACGAGCTACCCTTGCACCACTTTGGGTAATGCTGTTGATAAATCATAGGGAGAGAGTGTCACAGTCATTAAAATAACAAAGAGACATTCCAAAGGGGGGAGTGAGTGTGGCACAACAAAAAGATTCTTGTTAGAAATACTAAATCGTAAATCCGTAACGTATGACTAAACAATCGGCTTTTCGTTTTTCCGGGAAGCAATTCGTCAACATAGTTTTTCGTGTAGGTAAGACATTTTTAAACTAAAAAAACAAGAGAAAAGAACCGAATTAACCGTTCGGTTATGGTTCGTTTAACATCATGCGATATTATGTTAATAAATACAATTAACCCGTCTCGCTAACTCCGACTGTGAAAAGTCGTTCAACTCTAGATTTTGAGGCAGAGAATAAACAGATAATTTGCAGAGATATGAACCAGAACTATGAACCATAAAAGTTTTCTATTATTTTTTTTTTTTTTCGAAAAAAGATAAAACCGATTATTAGCTAGTTGAGCACATGGTTGTCTATCTATCCGTGAGTCTTCTATAATACAACAAAGTCGTAAAGGCTTACATTTATGGAGACCCTTAAGCTTAACAGTAGCCATTGACGGGTGTTAATGAACCCAAGTTTTGTATCAGCCGGCCGCTAAATATAGAAATCTGACTAATGCACAACACATGCTTGACACAGCCAATAACCGTCCGTTGGTGTTTTGAATAATAAATCGTTCTTTGATATTAAAATATTTTGGTTCGTCTTTAAAAAATCAGTAATCATAATTATTTTCCAACATAACATTTTTTTGGGGAAAATATTGGAGAATAGACCGCCATATTGACAGTGACAGGACACCATAAAGGATAAAAACATTTTTTTTTTCAAGGCAAACGTGTCTTTGTTATTCAGCCTACATTTTCGAATTAAAAAATCGCAGAAGTCATAAACCACGAGTGGATAATTACAAAAGAGTTAACCGGTTCGTGTGAACGCTGGGACTTTCGCCGCTTTCACGCCTCATAGAGTATTGAACGGTAATCATTGACGAAATCTATAATTAGCACACACGCTACTAGTGCACGTAAGTGCTTTATGTCATCGCTTTAGGAAGTAGCGTTTAACAAACTTGCGATTTTGTTCATCCTTAATTCATGAAGCAAGAATGTCCAAGAGATGTATCGATAACATATAGAATCATTAAGTATATTTCGTTACATTTTCCTGTTCTGTAAATAATAACGTTTTCCAAGTAGTATTATTATAAATCAAAGCCTGAATATCGGCTTAGCTTCTGCATGGAAACGTTTCCTCGTACATAACTCGAATACTTACTCCAATGTAGGTATAACATAGATGCACAAGTGCGTTGGTTTGTAATGAAATCTGTCCAGACAGGACACTGCCTCATGTGCAAAAGAGAAGGATATACACAGACTGGTTTGCGAGAAAGAGAAGAAATAACTTCCCGAATACGCGAATCGATTGCCTGGAGACCAAACGACGCGTCGCACCCCTAATGCCTAACTGCTAGGGTTGTCTGCAAGGGCTTTTATCGAATTAGTACTCAATTGAGCTGGGGAGGAAGATTGAGATAAACATGGGATGGTTCAAGTAGTTGTTTTACTGTTATGTCTCGTAGATGAAGTGTCGAAATAAGATAAAGAAGGGGATGAAAGGAAATGAGCCTCCCGATTTTCCGCTTCCTTTTGAACGAATAAACAAGTAGGCAAACGTCAAGCTAGGAACGCCAAACAAACTTAATCTAACGAGGATTTGCACTGAACTTTTGCAGGTTCTAAGGTTTATTACATACTCAGACTTGAAAGAGAAAATGTAACCCGAAAATTCGCGAGGGTGGCAGCCATTGAACCATAATATGGGCCCTCGCAGTCGCATATATTACGAAGCCCTAGGTACCCTATGTTGGTTTATAGATCAATAAACGGCGAGGGGAACCACATCGCTACGTTCCGCAAATGCCCACCCATGTAGATAGGAATAATACAAAAATAACGCTATATTCGAAGACGGTCTGAATAATGTCTTTATAATATTATCCACCTACTAAATTCAGCCCCATTTTCATAATTAATTGTTTAGCTTAGATAATAGTTATACAGTTTTTTATTAGTTGACTAATTAACGTTTGCGAGAGGTGGTTTTAAATTAGTCTGGTGCATACCGAAAGATTTAGATCGTGTAAAAAATGTGGCGCACAGACATTACGCAGTGGTTTCCTCAACCATCCGTGCGATGCTGTACACTTGAAAATCTCTTAATTGCCGATGCTGTTCGGGCAGCTTGACGCTCCATAAAATTTGAGACGTATCTTTGATATACACTCTAGCTTAGACAAGGTCGATGACACTGCACGGTAATTCACACCATATTTGAATTTTAGACTACTTTTTATTTTGGTTGTTCCCATTTTTATTTATACTAATTAGCCAACTTAATGACGATGAGTTTAGAATTTATTTCAGAGTTGTATCTCATTAGTAAATTATCTACTTAACTTTAGGAATTAAAGAACTGAAACTTAGATTCAACTGCAATTTATAACAAACAACAATGCCTTCGTCAGTACCACAAACAGCTTTTATTGATTTTGTCTGGCAAAGGCAACAAATAGGTACAGCTTGTTTATTCATGTTGGTTATATTACCAGTCCTATCTTAATTATTAAGTTGATTTACTATTGAATTTTAATTGCATTTATATTTGGCATTACACTAAAATACATGGTGCCCTTGGCATATTGAGTCGAGGGGACGCCCTCATGCGCCCTTGCCCTAAACGTGCGAGGGTGACTAACTAATATATAAATATATGGAACTGCTAAAAAAGACAGTAGTCATTACCAGAGAAATATTAATAATCCTTGAATGTTCTGTAGACATACTAATGGCGTATGGAAATATGGAATTGGTTTTTTGAATAATGTTGTTTTTTTTTTCGTTTCTTTTACTTTGATAAAGTAAGGAAAGTATAACTAAACTCTTAAACTTACTATACATACTCAACTCCTCTCAGATTATATAGGTACGCGACACAAACAAAATTAATATATTATAATAAGGACATTCTCAATGCTACCTGTTTAAAAGCTTAATCGTTTAATTATTTTTCCCGCGATCTTGATTGGAATCAAGAACATCTTAAACCTTGAAAACTAACTAGGTCTTATAAGCTTTTCTAACGACTGAAAGTTGCGTACCGCACCAGGCGAGTAATTAACGTAGAGTGAGCTTTACAGCAGCTTTAATTAATGACTCGTCAAAGAATATGGAAAGCTGAAGCTCTAGTGGATACTCCACGTACACAAGTGCAGTGAAATGGACAGAATTTATGTCGAGAGATCGATTGACGGATGAGATTTCAATTTCAAGATGGCGGGCTACCGTTAATCAATCGTTCGTTGATGATTTCGATAACTTAAATCGACGCTAGCATTCCACAAATTTTTGTTTAAACAGATGGCAAAGCATGTCTTGTTATTTATGGAATGATCTTGAAATAGCATCTCGTTTTCATGATATATTTCTGACTGAAACGTGTTTAGTTTTCGAAGTGGATGAAAGCTGAAATATGCGTTAAGATAAAATACATGAAACCGGAAAATGTGCCGTCATTTTATAAAAGAGCAACTTTCTGAGATAATTTAAATGTCAAAGGTGATCTTTTATGAGAATACTCCTTGTGAAACATTCGGGCCAAGAGCTAGAGCTAAATATATACCCGGTAACACCGTAACATAGCCGACTTTACCGCGACACTGGAGCGTACGACTGTAGTAACTTAGTGACAATGCACGGCCCTGGAGACCTGCGTAACTTGTAATGCCGTAGTACTACCGCAAGACTGGTTCCACTTTATTATCTGCGCAAAACGTGGAGTACCTTGGCATACACACTCATGATGAAAGTGTAGCGGGTTTAAGGATCCACTGTGTGACTCACAACTTCACAAGTCACGCTTCGGTTCGTCCAACAATGCCCGCGGAAGACAATGGTCTATATCGATTGTTTGTCTCGAATCTGTTGAGGAAATGTTCGTAATTGAATTACATAATCGGGTAACCACGTAGTGTAGAAAAGATTCTGTTAGATTGTAGATGGACTAGCTAGCCCAAAATTGTGAACAGAAATCATCTAATCTAAACAAGTTGCAAGAGATTTTATGTAGATCCTAAAACAATCTTCGGGTAGAAACGTAGATTTTAGTAACTAAGGTCCTCATTTCAAGCCACTGAAAGATTTCGCAACCAGTAAGGCACAAATAAAAAACAAACAAAATACTTCAGACTAAACCAGAAAGGTCGGTGACTCAATGCACAATATTTCGCGGATGGACCAATATCCATATTGTGACCCAACACTAATTCTACAAAATGATTCGACAAGATTCGCTGCCATTGACTCCGATGGTCTGGCTCTGCACTAGCCGGCTTATTAAATTGTGCCTACCTAAGTCCACGACTTATTGAAACTTGAACTGAACGGTTGATATAGCCGAAGTGACGGGGCAATATCTCGTGGCAGCCCGTTACTTTATCCCGTTTACAAGATTTACTGAAGCTGTACGCACTATTTTATTGATTAAGACGTATCGGGCAACTTAACTTCCTGCGAATCGCACTTGACAACATGCCTGTCCTCAAATAGATTTAAGTCAATCTTTGTCTGCTATCATTTTGATCGTATCATAGTGTTCATGTTTACCTATTGCTCATCTAAAAGTCAAATATTGTTAGTATTTGTGCGAACCGGTTTTATCGATACGTTGAAATTATTCTTTAGCAGTTTAACATCATGGTCCAAACTATTGCTCTCATCGTGCATCCATATCTATGGTCTAATTTTATCTTTGCTCTCTGGAACTTCTGCAACAGCGGGTTAAAGCGGGACTATATTTAGGTGTGTGCAAAGTTTACTGACACAAATCGCGATTGTTATATCTGCAACTACATTTCAATCATTTAGACAATCTTTGGTAAAAATAATCAGACTATACACCACACCTGAGGGCCGAATGAATCATGCGAAGTGAATGAAATATCTGATAAAGGAAATCCTATGAATCACAATATTGTTACTTATAAAAATAACACAGTAGGACTTGGAGAATTGTTATCTAATGTTTGGATTAGTCAATCAAACAGACTTCTCCAGTGTATGATTGAAAAGAATAATTGAAATATGTAAACTTCCTTTAAGAATTTGTTTGTGATTCATCAATGGCTCAGGCATTCAAAAACAACTGTACGATCTAGATTGTTCCAGCCGGAGTTAGAAAGATTACAGTTGCTTTCTCCTGTTTGTTTTGATGCACTAATAATATTTGGAGCAACGAACTGAGTTGACGGGAATACTACCGTTGATTACTGCAGTGGGAAGATATTTGCAAGTAAACACGAATATTTTTACCACAGAAACGCAATCCATCTTCTTACTCATCAAATATTCTGGATATGGTACGTTTGTACCATATCCAAAAATGATTTCGTATCTCTGCTTCATCGTTTCTGTTCGCCAAAAAGTATTGGATGCCGTCGCCATCTTGGACAACGAAAAAAATCGATTCATGAATGGAGATCCGTAGTAGAATGTCTTTCAACTTTCTGATAAATTAACAGTTATAAGTTGACTTCAATAGTTACTTTTTGCTAAAGTATTTTCTCTACAAACAGAAAAAAACTTATGAAGCTTGTTTCGCTCTAGATTTAAATGTTTTCCAGGAATTTAAAACACCTTCCTAAACATTTACGTCAAAGACCTATGAAATTAAACAGTGATATAGTTTAACGAATATCGAGGTTTTTCAAAACATCAATGTTTGAATTAAATATTTAACGTACTTATGTGTCGTTTTTTCGATCGACCAATATACTGTAGAATATCCTCTTTGGAAGGTGTAACTTCAAATTCAAAGTCATAAGCCTTGAAAGATTAAGTTTGAATTCAAATATAATGACATAAGAATGTGTTAGTTTTTTCTGAAGGATTCTGTAAAAGGTGCCGATAAAGTAAAGACGTAATATAATAAATAATTCTTAAAAGCTCCCGTAATTTTTCTTTTTTAAATACCTCTCGCAAAACCGTTTATTCGATCCCTTACAATATTGACCATGTTATATTTAATTGATGAACAGAAAATTCCTTATAGCATTGTGTATTGCGTGAGTTTTCCTGTAGAACTCAATATTCCAAGTATTTTAAATAAATGTACCGTGATCTGTTCTCCAACAAAATGTGGTTAGAATACAAGTGGAATTGCTGACTTATTTGTCATGTAGTATAGAGGAAAGTTTAAAGTTTTTCTTGTAGGTATCAATAATATCATAAACTACGAAAATAACTTTTAAATTTTGCTTTTAGCATTGTTACTAGACCTTTATTGGAGCACACAAAATCACGTTATTTTCCGCTTTAAATTTTAAACATTCCCTCAGAAATCACACCACGAGTCATAACCATAGAGTCGTAGTACGTACCCAACACGGCTGATTACGCTCCCTTTGAACATTTTACCCTTTAAAGGGATGTTTGATGTCCGTAAGTGTGGCACCGGTACATCAATTTGCTGTTTTATGGCTCTGCTGTGCCATAAAATGTTTAGTTTTAACCCCCTCAACAGATTTGCATTAAAACAGTGCCAACTGACGCACATCTGGAACGATATTTATGGAAAGACACGAATTTTGTTTATGTGAAATGACTAGTTTTTGGCTAGGTTACCTGCATTCGTTGTTGGATTATTTCCTCTTTCTCTCTCTGCACAAATTCTAGAGACTTCGCATGATCACAATACTGCTCTCAATCGGTTTCATCGCCATGCTCATAAACCAATACATGACCAGCTTTTTCCATGCCAAACCTGAAGAATTGCAAACTAACTCAAGTGAGTTCCGTTTGATCTTTGCAACCCTGTGCTTGACCTGTCGAGATCATCGTATTTCTGCGTCACTAGTTCATGTGGTCTTCATCAGTCCATTTCAGCGTTCCTTTCTGCACGGGCAAAAACATAAATCTGCTGGTATCGGTATGTTGCCCTATACAAATGTAGATAATTAGTAATCAGCAATGTTTGTTGTTTTGCCCTTTGTGTAATAATCGGAACTACATTAATCATTTTGATAAACTATCGAAATAAGTACGAATGTATTTTCTTTGGTAAAGACTGTTCTGGAATTGATAACCGAAAACTGACAGTAAATAAGAATAGCCCCGATAAAAAGGATATTACTACGTAGAGATAGTACCTACAGATAAAAGTACCTAATACTCGGTATGAGTGCTTTGTCACCGAGAATTCGGTATTACTTAATATTCTGGGAATATCGAGGGAGAGAGTATCAACTTATTGGAATAATAAACTTCTTGTCTTGTCTATGATCCAAGTTTCGCTAAATAATTAAAATGACATGATTTCCAGGAGTTTTCAGGATGTAATGCCACTAATCTACCTACCTATATACCTTCATTTAGGTGACTGCATCTAATAACGACTTAATTATTGATTTACCAACACGAAAGCACCTGCCAAGATAGGAAATATTCTACTGCCCACAAACCATTTTAAAGGCCATTTGGGACTCGTTCGTTCTGGAAATGGGCTGATCAGGTGTTTCGTTGGTCGTAATTCTTGTAGCGCCCACCTAGATCACCTGCTACTCATATTTTATGCGGTTCATTAAATCTTTCACATGGCAGCGCATAAATCTCACAAACACTGCGTCGACTTCGAGCTGACATTTCGTCGCACCTAGCCAACACCTTGCTTAGGTTACTGCATATATTCTGTAAAACAGCAAGCGTGGCATTGGCTCAACAAAAAAAAAAAAAGCCATATTTTGGGGAATGTGCGACGTAATTGCAAAATTTAATTCCGCCAAGCCCGTTCCATCATCGGACCACAAGACGAACGGCGATGCGCCACTGGTACATGGTGGACATCCCACCCACACGCACAAAACGTTTTGGGAACGCATTCATGGTGCGTACAGCCAAGGAGTGGAATTCCCTGCCGGAGTCTGTGTTTCCTGATAGCTACAACTTGGGAGTCTTTAAGTCAAGAGTGAATAGGTTACTTCTAGGCAGGCGTGCCACATCTTCGACCACATCATCGCTTACCAACAGGTGAGATAGTGGTCAAACGCGTGCCTATCAATAAAAAAAAAGAAATTGGCCACATTTTACCTGTCAGTGATTCTATTTACACAAACCTTGTCCACATTGCGTTAAAAAAACGAAATAGTAATACTGACGTTCGCTGGAAGCTAGCGACAGACATTTGCCAGACTGAAACTCGAAACCAACACATATTTGTAGAAGCAAGAGTAAATAAAGCCAAGTTCAATAGATTTGCTTATTTGCTATGCACTGAGAAAACAAATTGTTCACCTACTAGTTCTGTCTGAATGGGAAATTACTAGGAAATGCGTAGAAGAAAGTATGGAGACTGGAGACTAGTGGAGACCATCAACAACAATTCTTTCCGAAAGGCTTAACGTGACCAGACGTGAAGATAATAATACGCATTTATTTAAACCTCCAGCTCTGTTACAGCAAGAACGTGACGACAAAAAACAAAGCACTAGAGCAATTGAACGTTTGCCGTATCTAATCACAGAATTCAGTCGACCTGATTCCCATATAGTTTGTGACCTTAAGTGGAAAGTGACGAGTGCACCATGTATGGACGTCCTAGCCCCAAGGTTAGCAGCTATGCACTGCAGATGTCACGACTCTTGGATCGTGAAGTAAGTCGTTGTATTAATAACGGCAAGGTCGATCCGTGGCTTTGCATTTGCGGCATATCTGGATTCCAGATAGTCCTTACTTGACAACTGTTTATCGATTGCTTTGATGTTCATCTATTTGATTGAAGGCTGAATAAGAGACGCAGTTTTATCTGTGTTACTATCTTCTAACGTTTTATTGGTGCTGGGTATCGCCTACGCTTGTTTTGTTAAATAGAATAAGTAGAGTTCCAACAATAAGTTCTATTCCATCTTGCGTTGTTAGTGCAATTTTAATGATGCATGAACAATTTTATGATTGTTTCATTGCTAGTTTTCGAATGATTGTCCAAATTGTTTTACTACTTTTTCCATATTTTCTAATTTATTATGTTGTTCAAAGTTCTCCCAGTTTGTTTGAAATGGCTGTCTAAACATTGGCGTTAAAGACAAGCAGATTTAAATCTAATCAACGATATTAATTCAGTTCCTTCATTTATATTCTCGTCTGCAAGTCGTTACTAATTAGTCTTGATTGAGCGTCCATCTTTTCCTGTCCAAGTAAAAGGGAAACAAGACGATTTAGTTTCTATCCGAGAAACATTCACTTGTAAGTTTTCGAAGGCTTCCTTGAGGAAGAAGTTTCTTGAGCACTTCCTATATGTTGTTGTTGTTTTTGTTACTGTAGAATTACCTAATACCTCGTTTCCCCGGAAGCCGTTTTTTCTTCACAGCTATCGTATATGTTAATTGGAGAGTACAACTTAATCATAGTTTTCCGTACTTAATTACAGCCCGTTTAAGATGTAAGTGTTGCCACAATTGCAAAACATACTAAGTAGCAGTTGTAAATCAGCAAAAACGGAACGTGTCGAGGCCAGCGATCTGCTTACGGTGAAATTTTAATAACTTTAAACTTTCTACGGTGTTGGCTCGCAGACGTGCATCGCATGACTCACTCGGTTCACTGTACGCTCCCCCACCAAAATACGGCAGACGTTGCCATTAAAGCCGGTATTGATTCCCCAAATGTTGGTGAACGTGTAGCTGTTAGGCTGTTACTTAATCGAATCTTAGTTTTGCATAACAATGAGTGCATGAGAATTCATCATCAAGAACAACAATTAAACGCATTTCAAAATGGAGGACGCCATCGTTACATAAAATGAAAGATTGAACGACTTTATAGCACAGATGTAAAATATCATTGAGTCATGAGCATGAGAAACAGAAACTCGAAACAACAACGCTATCTTATTAAAACATCTTAATTTTTTTAGATTACGAGTGATTAAAAACAAAAAAAATCGGTTGACATTTTGAAAACTCTGACCATATGGCGCACATGCGTCGTATTTTTTATGGCGCCAAGAGTTACGAGTTGTTTTACGTACCTACCCGTTATTGCAGGTTCTGTACCATATAAGGTTTTGGAAAGGCGCCATGACACGCTACGCACCGAAGTTACAATAGAACGTTGATTTTATTTCGACGCGACGAGACATATGGCCAGAGTCGGACATGTTAGATTGTATGTGACAGCCATTGTTGCAGCAAGTATGGTGATATCTTTTTAAGGCCCATTGTTTTTTTTTCTCAGTCGATGTCGTTAGGCTCGGCCATGACATGAGTTGACATGACTCACATCCTTTCCCGATACGAGAGAGAAATGTTAGTATTTCTAAATGGTTAAGGTAGTTAAGGAGCATGAATCAATTATGACGCATCCACATACTTTATTATCAACGGTGGACTTAAAGCCGTAGTAAGGTGGCGTGACTAGAATGACCTCATCTTGGTTTTCGGTTGTATGAGTAATTTTTGCCTGTGAAATATTGATTTCCTGTAACCGTCTGTGGACCTTCTTAAATCCATGCATATTCATGAGAAGAGGCGACCCCAAAAAAGAAAGCAACCATAGACAATTTGTGTATTTTTTTGGGGTTCCTAGAACGAACAGGTTTATTCTCTAAATGTTTAGCAGCAGTTTTCCAGTTTAATTAGAAACAGCATGCTCTGATTAGCGGTGCAAGACGCGTGCGGTACGGCTTGGTAACGAGATATGTGCGGGACGTATTTATGTTAACTAACACCTCACCGCAAACCCAATACTTGACTACTTATCTACTTCTGTGCACACTAATTAAGTAGTACATAATTTGATATCTTAGGACACCAAAGGACGATGCAGCGATGGAATTGCGTAACACAATCAATGATTTTTTAGCAACATTTTTTTTTTTTTCGTTATTTTTTTTCCCGCGGGCCGCGGCTTTTAACCGAAACCCGTCTCTTAGAGTCCCATCTATTCATCTATCTTATTAACGGGTTAAAGAAATCCTTCAAAATCCTTCGGGTCTACCTAAACTATTGACTTAGTTTCGGTTACCTTACTGTAAATAACCGACCCATGACTTGAGGGTCTGCAATCCCATGGGGAAAGCGAAGTTAAACTTCCCTACCTAAACGTTAAGGAGGGTCCCAAACTAATCGGTTAACGAAAGGGTATTCAGTTTATAACTAGGTTATCAAATGTTATAGTAAGTGCTATCAGTTGTATTTCAGGTAGGTACGATGAAATTTGGTGGGTAGGGCTTGGTATGGTGAAGATAAAAAATAGTCAGCCTATAGATCAGGAATCAGTCAAGAAATCTAGAAAAAGAAACAATACTTATTTCTTAGTCATGTTTCATAAAATGGTCAAAATTCTGTAATTGTCTAGGTTGAAGAGTACTGGCTAGAATAGCGCCAACATTCATCTTCTTTTTCGACCCCACACACCTTCGTGTCAGTGTTTCTAAACCGCCTCTAGGGCCTCTGACATGTATATTTGACGACCGCCATTTGGTGGCTGGGACCACCGGCTTATATTATGTGCCTTCCGAAGAACAGAATCATCATTTTATCAGACAATCAGGTGATTCAAATCTGCAATGTCCCATAGCCAAACTGGAAACAATTTTACAAAGTATGCTTCCCGGGAATCGAACTCACAACCACCGGGTTACAAGGCAAACGCCTAAATCACTCGACCACGGAGGCAATTAATGCCAACATTCAATGACTAACATTAAAATATTCCATTATCCATTATAAACTTTGGTTCCTCTACTACGCCACTGTATTGACGATCGGTGCATCCGATGACTCTGCACCCAGTTATCGGCTGAAAACCTTGAAAAACTTGACAGCCATGGATAAACAAGGACCGAGCTATTGAGGCCAATTCATAAATATTGCAGTGTAATTTAAATTGTTCGATAACTTTAACTTTAATTTACATTTATTTAAGGAGCTGATATTTAATTCTTTATACTCCTACGGAATATTGTGTAAGGAGGTTTTAAAAAGAGTCTCGAAACTTTGTAGAAGCATTTAGTAAAGCTTGCTGTCGCAGAAATAGAATTAGTTTGGAAGTTTATTCCTGATAGAACCTTATTTAGAAGTTACTCGTGGGTGGTTCGTAAAATAAAGTAAACAGCTGTAGGTACACATTACCTTATTTTGGAACTTTGGCGAATAGGCACTCATCTGGATTTGTTCCGTGCCAACTTGCGCCCTTCCAATTTCCGCCACAATCATGGTGCCTGGTGCCAAGTCGTAGTGCCAAATCTCCTTTAACATACTTCCTACCCCCTTGTTATCCCGGCGCTTTGCCAAAATTTGCTTTTCCAGCATTATCTGCTGTTATGGATCGTCAGAACTTCTCAAAGAAATAACAAAAACATTAATCTCTTTCATACTTATCTGTAAACACTAAAAGGTGTCATAAAAGTTTTAAAGCTCATAAAATTCGAATGATCCGTTTTCGTTTACATTATTATAAATACGAGGTCCTCCTACACAGAATGCGCACATTTTCATGAAGAAAGCCGCATGTAAACATAGTGTTGTTTGAACATGTTGGCTGTAATGGCAGTTTACTGTTTCTTTGCTACTAACATATTGTTTTGCTTCACCCTCGTCTTCGCAAAACAAACGAAACAAAATCATCAAAGGATTTCTTTGGAAAGTTTTTCGACCTTTTTTGTATGTGAGAAGTTATCTACTTAGGCAGCTGAAGATCTTTTCGATAACTCTTACGAGTAAAACAGTTTGAGAATAACCCTACTACAAAGGCCTTTGCCTGGGTAAAATAAACAAATATGGATATTAAGAAATGTCTGTTTTAAGATTTAAACAATAGGTGAACATCCGTTTATCCATGTAGGTATAAACATTATCACGTCCGTATTGTATGGAAGATCACAATGGCTGGTATTGGAATGTAATGATTTGTCCACGCCCTTGTCGGCCGCTACGTTTTCCTTAATTGATACAAACTATGACTAATCCACAACATGGATTAGAATTCCAGCTATATCTTACTTACAGAGTCCAGAATACTCTCGCAAAATATTGTGCATTTAAGTCGCTATATTCGCGAATCGCGAGGTGTTATCATGTCGCCTTACACTACTCCAACATGTTCCACAGGTTTTGTATTTATCAATACACACAGGTAAAACCGGCCTGCAGGTACATTCTGCCCAGTGACGAAATAAGTTACTGACTTCATCTCACGAGAACTCTTTTAATCGTTTAGCACCTCAATAAAAAATAATTTTTAAATAACGAAAATCAAAATAATCACAGACAATTATTTTTATTTGAATTTTAAAGACGAAAAAGTTCTTGTACCGAGTTTTTATAGCACCCATAAAATAATTTTCATTATAAGAATAATAGTAATTATTTTATTACTAGCCTACCGCTATCTACTTCAGGCATGGTATGCCGCAAGGTAGCGTCTTGGGCCCAAAGCTTATTGAAAATTTTATAAACTGACACATATTTCTTCGTTAACTGTTGGTTTGTCATAGATATATTTAAATGACGACTACCTACCACAACATACAAATCATGGATCATTGGTTTGATTTAGTTACCAACCAACGAGTCATTGCCATGAACTAGCACTGAGTAATCTCCCAAAGTAGGTCGAAATAAAAACTAAAAGCTGTTCAAATACTATTCAAGCAATAACGGACGACTCAACCTCGCAGTTATACCTAATGACTTATTCACAATAAACAATTAAATAAGTCGTAAAACAAACACAGGTCAACGACCTTTTCTCTCGATTACTAAACATGTAAAACTGGTTAGCATTATGTCAATCAACAGTATCAGACTCGAATTGTGTTAAAGTATAGGTACCAGTCGATTATGTAATGACGTTTCTGGATCGTTCTGCCGGAGGATTCGTTAAAACAATAGACTTTATCCTCGTGTTGTTATTACTTGCTGAACTAGTATTAGTTTTGTTTGAGAATGTTTTGATTCGCTGTTTTACTCTGTGTGATATCCTATAATAGGCATTGTTAACTATGATAATTATTAAACTAGCATCGCTCGCGTACATTTTTTTTTCGCAATAATGGAGCCTGTTCGTAGGTAACCGTCTTCAGGGCCCATCTATCTATGTACCAGAATATAATCAATATCGGTTCTGCGATTTAGGCGTAAATGCATAACAAACAAGCTTACTTTCGCATTTGTAATATTAGTAAAGATATTCCATCGACAAAAATCAACAACATTGTCAACAAGCTCCCCTTCGGTACGATATCAACCCTGAACAAACATCCTATTGAAACAAAAGATTGTTTCCCTGGCCACAGGATGTATTCTGGTTAGTATACACGCCGAGTTGCCAGCAACAATGACCCCGAGTTTTAATATGCAGCGAGCGTTAGCTATGACTGCGGCCATGCATCACTCATAGTCATCGAGAATAAAGGCTGATGAAAAAAAATACCAGAGACAATTTTTAATTAATTATCTGTATTCGCGCTGTTTTTGCAGCGTTCAGTTATTAATTATTTGACGGTCTTGGTAGTTTGAATTTTTAGAAAAACAGCAAAATGGCTGACAGCAGGACAACATCTTAAGACAACCCTGATTAATCGTATTTTCCTGGCAATAGGTAAGGTGGTGACCAAAAGTCTACTTAGAAATTAGGTACTCATCGATTCCTCACAAAATATTAATGATCAATAAAATTGATCACTTTGCTCATTCTTGAGCATCCTCAACAGAAGAAGCTACAAACAAACATAGACGTTTACATTCTATAGAAAAAATTGAACCACCAGTCACCACTGCTGTTTGTTTGCGTCTTACCTTACATGTGGGCGAAGACAGAAACAGTTAGCTTCCCAACAATGGCGCTGGTACGCATAATGTGCTTGTTACAATGCCGTTAGTTCACTCTCCGCTCGACAAGCGATTTGTAATTGAAGAGGTCGCGGTAACCGTGACGGATTGCGGTTAACTCATGAACTAATGATGGTCCAATGAGAAGGAAATAATTAGATTTTGTTAATGAGTTTGGTACCTATACCATAAGACCGCATTAAACATTTTACAATGCGCTGGCAACTGCAGTGAAATAAAGCAGGCTAAAAATAAATAAATATTGGTAAAATTAATATTACAAGTAGCTACAGTAGGTACACGTGATCTGGAAAATATGGAACAAATAAATGAAAAATCACTATACCTACATGTTGAAAAAGTGTTTGGGATTGGAACGGCAAGTTATTTGGAAATCAAAGATAAATCCGCCATAAGAGTGAACGAAACAATAAATTTGAAACTATGCAAGGCAAGGCGTCTCGATAATTCCTAACACCTTCATTATCCATTGTCTGTTAGTAAACAAATGGGTGACGGTCTATCAACTCCACTAATGCGATGTTTCATAGTCTTCCAATTTAGTTCGCTAGCGATACGAGAAAGCCGTTGGTACACCCACGTCTAATCAGCTACCTAACTTTTAACATTCATTCTCGTCGTTAAATAATGTTTTTTCTGAGTCACTTCTAGTTCATTGCTAAGTTGGCCGGATAAATTAAATCGAAGGAAATCAAAATGATGAATAGGAACTCCTACATGCATACAATTAACGGATTATTGTCATGTTCTACATGAAAAATATCTACAAAAAATACATGAAATAGTTCTAGATAACAGTATCTATAGTTATGTTAAGAGTGTCTGAAAACCTTTGTGAAGCGGTTGATCGAAGTCAATCATCCACGTAAAGGTGCGTAGGCGTCGTATGAGGGCAATGGCCCAATGACAGTGCGTAAATCGCTGATCTTATCACATTCTATCCAATAACTTGCCCAATGACAGTGCGTAAATCGCTGATCTTATCACATTCTATGCAATAACTTTCACTTCTCCGAATAACCAAAAGTTTTGAGGCAAACGACATGTTTTCGTTGAGCTCCTTAAGTTCTGACAAATACGTCTACGGACTGGACAGGTCCATTCAAATCCGTGCAGTTATTTCCTGAGAAAATCATCTCGGACACTATATTACTATTGAATTGGCCTCAAAAGATAATGTCTGGGTAGATAATGTCTGGCTGTATGTATTGTACTTATAGATTGATCTTCTGAAACAAAACAAGTATGATAAGAAATAACAACACCATCTTTTTCTGGATCGTATATCATCAAATGACTTCTCCCGCTCTGGATGGCGCGAGAAGAAGTGTCTCTTATTGACTAAAACCCACCGTGTTCCTTTGCATTCCATGGTCGCGGTAACTCTTTCAAACAACAACGCAAAAACTTTCACATGCATTTTTTAATAATTTTGCGGTATCTTTTTCTGGCGCGTTTATTAAACAGAAAAAAAATATCTTGAGTTATTCATGATTTTATACACAACAACTAACTCCCAATTCTTCTCTTATTTCCAGATACTACAATAAAATGGCCTGCTCAGTAGATGCCCCCTCTCTCAAGGACTTGCCCAAGGTGGCGGTAGACCTCAAGAGCCAGCTCGAAGGCTTCAATCAGAGCTGCCTGCGTGACGTCGACACCAACGAGAAGATCGTTCTGCCCTCTGCAGAAGGTAGGGTCTTCAAATAAACTTAATCAGGAAATTAAAAAGAAGTATTTTGTAGGGCTTGAGAACCCGATTCCACCCAATATTTCTTCTGCACAGCAAGCTTTGAAAGGGCTGATCCGGGGAAAATTATCTTGGTACTGGGTACTCTCCTTTTACCACCTTTCTGGTGTCGGTATCAGGACCGAACATGGTCCAAGTCTGATAACATTCTTATTTGCAAGATTGACAGAAAAAATGCAATGATAATTCACAATTGCAGCAATCTCCTTAATAATGTTTTAGGTAGGTATCTATCTCCTTGATGTCATAGAGGGCGATCAGACACTGTGCGCTCTGTAGGCATAGCACAGAATTTAGTGGGTTTCAGATCTTTCTTGAAGAGATTTCTTAGAATATCTATGAAAAACCAGCGACAGCATCTCATATGTGATTTTTTTGTCAGTGTAGGGAATTATTTCAGAAAAACTGTAATAATATACTTACCAATTGAGACAATAAATCAGATTTTGGTAGGCACCTTAACAAACTGTTCTAGAAGTTACAAACAAACTTCTGACCATATTACGCGACTATTAATCGATGATTAAGGCAATCTAAATTGATCCAATTTAGTTCGTAATTAGACAGGTAACTGGTAGATATAGGACCTACCTATTTTTATCATTGAAGTAGGTATTTAGAATTGTAGTAGTAAGATAATTGAATTAGTAAAGTTAACAAACCCCAATTGTCATTAATTTGACTTCGACGCAGTTGTCTTGATCCAATTTGTTTAATATCTTGTTACTAAAGTTATCGTTGACTTCGCGTGAATGTCGGAAACTAACCCAAGAAAACATCTAGCCTTTGTGCTATTTCAGACTATAATCTATCTCAGTGCCATTTTCATCCAGATCCGTTCAGCCGTTCTGGCGTGAAAGAGTAAACACTTTCGCATATTTTATAATAGCAAAAGATCATCATCATCTGCCTAGCCTTTTCCCAACTACATTGGGGTCGGCTTCCAGTCAAACCGGATTCAGCTGAATACCAGTGTTTTACGTGGAGCGGCTGCCTACCAGACCTCCATAACCCATTAACTGGGTAACACGGTACATCTTGGCAAGACTGGAGTCAGATTTTACTGGCTTCTGACAATCCGTAACGACTGCCACAGATCTATAAATGACAGCCGGGACCAACGGCTTAACGTGCTTTCCGAGGCACGGAGGAAACTCGTTATGCTAAGACGGTCACCCATCCACGGACCAACCTTGGCAAGCGTTGCTTTACCTAAATAATAGCAAAAGATACTTGCCTAATATATTTCAATCTAGGTGTTTGGGTATAACAGCAGGGGACCAAACTCACAATTGCAATCTCTTAGGTGTTTGTCGAGAGCAGCACTAGCTGTGAATCAGGAGCACTCCTCTGTTTCAAGAGCTCGATTGCTCGATATAAAACAACAAAATACGACAAAGAACAACAAAATCATATCCTTTTGTTTTGTTTTGATTTATAAGATAGGAAGAGCTAAGTAAGTATAGAAATAGGCTGTTCCTATTCGACGTCGATTGGGACGTAATTCACCTTATCTCGAAGCCCGGCAATATTGACGCTTCGATTGAAAACAAACATTCCATGAGTAATCGATAACAGAATAACAAAGATTTCAATTTCACAACAGACGTAGCGCAAGAAAAGCAACACAACGCGCTACTTCAAGGCGTAGAACAATTTCAGACATCCTCCCTCAGGAAAACGGAGACTGTGGAAAAAATCGTGCTACCAAACGCACTAGGTATATCACTGGGTGGAATGCCGCGCCTCTAATAGATATAATAGCGAGCCGCAATACGCCTGTGAGACGTGGCTGCTTTTGCTCATCGCATTCCTTCTAATTTTAACTGGGGAACTAAACCAGGGGACGAAGCTAATATGTATTTTACGGGTCATTTGCAGTTATTGTTGATAATTCTAACTACCTTCCTACCTACGTTTTACTAAAATAATAACGCGCATGTGTTTTAGACGTTGTGAGAGTGCGCCAAATCATTCAAATTTCGTTTTTTTTTTTACACTTGTCTATGGTTTTCAGATGTTGCCACGGAAAAGACTCAAAAATCCCTGTTCGATGGAATCGAAAAGTTTGACGCTACCAGGTTGAAGCACACAGAAACACAGGAAAAGAACCCGCTTCCTGACAAAGATGGTATGTTTTATATCATTTCCTTTATCAGCACCAGCACCCTGATTATTCCGCATGTATATGTGCAATAATATTGTAAAATATAATTTATTTCTAATGAATCGTTATGATGAAACCTAATGCGCTTACGAGTGGAACTTTACCAGCCCGATATCCTTATTTTGAATAATCTTATGCAGTTTTAATGACTAAACAAGTCGAAGACTCATTGTTATTAGCTTATCAATGTTTTTGTTACCACTTACGGTCTGACACGCTTTTTATTCCGCGCACTACTTACCGTGTCTGTCAATTGGCATGTAAATGTTGCCTTTCTATGAATGATTGTGTTACAAATCCGGAAGACGCGTTTAATGCTTTTATTTAGTTGTATTTATTATGTTTTGCCTTGCACGATTTGCTTTGCATCAGTTGTTGCCGCGGAGAAACAGCACCAGAATCTGTTGGACGGCGTCGAACACTTCGACAAGACCCTGATGAAGCACACGACGACGGAAGAAAAGAACCCCTTACCGCCTATTGAAGGTTTATTTTTGCTGCTTTATAATAACCTGCCTTTATATAAAAACAATTTTTTTTTTGTGTGTATAATTGTATATTTTCATCAATTCGACGGTCTGTTGTTATCTGTTGCCTTTGCGTGACTACACATTATTTGCACGCTTACTTTCTCTATATGTAGAGAGCAGAACTTCAGGCAGTACCGAGACTATCAATTGGTTTAATAATATAATATCGTCTTTCGATTTCAAAACGCGGGTTCGATTCTCGCAGACACTAAATTGTTATTCTATAGCCTGGTTCGGATGTACGTGATTTGTGTATGTAGGTAACTACCACCTGCAACGTGCCTACTCAAGTTTTACCCCTTTTTCGAAAGCGTCTTGTTAACCAGCTTTAAATATTCGAAGCACTCTTAAAAGTGGCTCAAGCATGTTGGTAGAGATCTTAAGATACTGTGTACCTAAACCCAATGCCCCCCTGAAAGTGAATCTATTAAACCTTAACTGTTAAATTAGTTGTAGTTTCCTGTACAATAATCGAATATCTGCCTCCATACTGAGTGAATAGTCCTAATAAGATGCCAAAGTGATAGTTTTCATTTAACAGATCAACGATACAAGTCTTCTTCTTATTGTGTGGGCAGTAAGGTCTCCCGACATCACACACCCTAGAGTCAGACGATACAAGTCAGTAAAAAGCATAACAAAATCATAAACTAATGCATTTTTTCGCTCACAGCTATCGAGGCCGAGAAGGAGAAGAACAAGTTCTTGAACGGCATCGAGAACTTCGACCCAACCAAGTTGAAGCACACTGAGACGTGCGAGAAGAACCCTCTTCCAACCAAGGACGTCATCGAACAGGAGAAAACAGCCTGAACATCCTCATAACATAACCACCCGCAACTATATCTCGCTAGTATCGCCCGTATTTTAAACTCGATATAAGTCATAGGCCGTTTGCGCTGTCCGTTTTATCAAGTCTCAGTTTTTCATCAAACGACAGAATGGAGTAGTTCTGTTCGATTAGACTTCTGTAGAATGGACTTTGTAAACTGGTCCTTATCATTAGTTTATAGGAACCAAATTTTCTATGTCACTTTTTAACGGTATATGTATATTTAATAAGCGTATTTTACGAGCATTTTATAATTTAATTTATATTGAAAGGAATAATTAAGTATGAATGTCCAGTACTGATTTATTTAAGTCGGGAACACACTGCACTCCAAATAACATGCTACGGTTTTATTTAATTCAGTGTTACTATGTGCTTGTGTTCTCTTTTAAGTGGAGATATTTTTAAGTGATCATGAGAATTATACATCTGCACGTATGTGATGCTCTGGTCAATAAATTAGGAGTGTAGTTACCAAATCTCATTTGGGTCTAAATTAATTTTTTAACTTTATTTCTGCGTTGATATAGTATTTTTGCATTGTATTAACTTAGAAATATGGTAAGAATCATCGAATGTAGTACTGTAACAATATTACTTGCTCAACCATACTATGGTATAAGTATTCGGTCTGAATCAAAAAGAAAGCAATAGTTTTTCTAAGCAATGATGTGAACAATCATAATTTTTATATTGTCATATACAACCATAATCAAACATTTTTCCATTTTTATAATAACGCTGTCGATGCCAATAAACCATTTTTACCGGAAATTTGTATGTTTTACAGACGGTGCTTTTTATAAATATAGATTTAAAAAATGCCTAGTTTTTTTTTTCGTTTTACCAAACCGAAACGTTATTTGTATTTTTAAACGATTTCAAGAAGGTTGTACCTAAAAGATCATATTGAAAACCGATGATTTTTTAGACACGTAAAAAAAACAAATATAGCTCAGATTCAGACATACAGATCTACATAAACTCGCGCCTATTTCCCACAAGGCCTGAAGCAACAGAACATGATGCTTAAGTGTGACTCATTTGAAATAATTAAAAAATCTCACTCGTCATATTATCAGATCACACATTACCTATGATCTTCTTCATCTTAGTCGTTATCTTCATAGTTGATTGTTGTCTAGTCTGCGGTATTGATCACTCGGTGCACTACGCTCTTCCACGCTTCGCTGTCCTCGGCGGTCTTAAAAGCTTCGGCTGTTGATCGGCCAGTGAGCGTCTTTACTCGGTCAGCCCAACGGGTAGGTGAGCGCCCGTGTGGTCTTTTCCCGTCTACTTGGCCAACTGCCATAAGCTTCTCGAGTTTGTCAAGGTTTCTTCGAGTGAAATGTCGAAAATACTTAAGAATTCGCACTATGATCATTATAGAGACTTAGTTAATGGGGAGCCACCCTAAAAGGTAGGAGTAGATGGCGCTGCGAGCGATTGTACCTTGTTTATGTCTGTTATCAAGTGTGTGGTTGCGATTTTCTGATTCGATAAGAAGGAAAGGCATTTCACAGGCAACTCATTCGGTTTACAGCCACAATAATTAAATTTCAAATCTTTCAAGCAACTATCCCTGTACAATACAAGTTGAATAGCTTCGCTACGCTAAACACCCCTGTCTATCACCCCCTGAGATGCAATAATGGTTCTTTCGTCTATGTTCACCCTAACTAAACACTATTACTATCAAGAAAACTTGCTTTGTAATAAGTCATGAGCTTTTTTACTTGTATCCTGTATTTTCCCCTACTCTCCATCTGTCTTTTCCGAATATGCCAGTTTTCTGTAATTGCTACCCTATTCATTTTATTAATTATTTCACCATTTCACGGTTTCTCAACAACATAGGTACATAGGATATGTGGGGTCGTTAGACCTTACACGATAAGAAGAAGAATAACATTCAGTACAAAATACACTTGGGTAGGTAACGTCAATAATGGAATTACATAAAGTAATCCAAAGGCTAATAAAAAAACTAACTACTATTTACAACCCGTCTAAACTTTTTTGAAAATTTGTTTTTTTCTGGATCCAGAATTATTTTCTTTCTCTATGTTGTTATCTATGGTTACCCTTACCAAAGCGAGTTTCAAAAACGGTACAATAACAATATAGTTTGCATTCAGGTACCCAGATGAAATAGCGAGATACTCTTTCCTGCAATGTTGAAATGAGATGCTAGATGAAGTCATGGAATGCGCTCCTAGTTTGGTACATTGTTGCAAAAATGCCGTGGTCTTGTAAATTTTGATTTGCTTCCCGCCGGCTCTTGACGGTTTGCTTTTGGCACGTGCAATTTTCATTATATTTTGGTAAAATACAACTTCGCAAGTTCGCACATACAACGAAGTTACACACTGATGCTGACAGTTGGGATATATTATTTCTGTAAGTGTTTTCATTTTATTTTAGCGTCAAGTTTTGCACGTGTTGTATATCGTAGACAGCAAAACAACCATTTGCATTCGCCAGACGATATAGCTACGATATGGTTTTTTGGATACCTTATCCGTTAACTAACATTGTTTTGTTCACATCTGAATGTGAAATGGGCCGGTTTGTTAGAAATTTTTGGCGGATATGTTGATGGAAGCGGCAGCGTCATTTGTTTTTGTTTACACCTGCAGATTGTTAGCAGTGTACAATGTCGCCTTCCCCGATCCGCTGTCGCGGGCCGTGGAAGATACACAAGCGGTCCTCGGAGCCGGACAGATGGTTGGACGAAATGGGATTTTTCCGTAAACATACAGCTAGGGACTCTAGCTGTCTTTTCCGCGCTGTCTCTGAGAACATGTATAACACTCAGCGATACTTTCATAAAGTTCGCCTGGACTGCGTTCAGTTCATGTCTTCTAAAAGACACCTCTTCGAAGGGGTAGGATATACCAAAATATTTGTCTAATATGTTCATAAACAGGCAATATATTAACATAAATACTTTTATTTTGTAGTCGTTGACTTGTCCATTTGAAAATTATCTCAAAGAGATGTTAAACCCTTCTGAGTGGGGCGGTTTAATTGAAATATCGGCCATGAGCCATCTTTATAGGTAAGAAACTTTTCACATGAAACTTTTGACTACCCACTTCATCATTTATAATTTCTAATATTTATTTTCCATTGACACTGTGCCTAATACAAGCTTCATGAATTCTTGACACACCTTGACTGTTTTACGAATAAGGAAACTAAATTAATGTATCCTTGAATCCATATTTATTTCTAAATTAGTTATTTAGCATACCTTCATTACAAAACAAAAAATTGCAAAATTGCCTCAGTATTTATCACTTGTAAAACTAAAACATTGCAACTTGTGTTAGGCACAAGAGCCTGAGATAATATAACTTTACATTAAAACCTTGCAGACGAGACTTTGTAATATTCGAAGCTAACAAAGGTCCGCAAACAAAAATATGCAATGGTTATGGAGACCCGATATACCTGTTTTACTCACCCGACACTAAGCATTTTGACGTGGTGTACACTAAAGATTTCATTAACACGTCATCCTTTTGCCAGTGTAAGTTTTTTTATTTTGCAATCTCTAAAAATCCTTTTATATCACTAAGTAAATTTTACCCCTGGAAATCAAAATTACCATTTCTTTGTGTGGAGAGATTGTTTTGATTTCACTCATTGACTGACCTGATTCATGGAACTCGACTGTTGCAAGAACTTAGATGATGCAGGCAAAAATAATTGTGCTGTAAGCATAGACGTTACTTTGTGTACTGCATATAATTTGTACTGAATGAGCTGCTGTTACAAAGAAAGATCCTTTTGTAGAATAATTATCAACCCACAGTATTCACACTGCTGGGATGCAATTCTCACCCCTGCGAGAGTGTGTGGGTCTTTTGTTCCAAGGCAGGCTGTTTTTCTCACAAAGTAATTTTATTTTTAATGGACTAGCAACAGGCACTTTTGAATAAAATTGTCAAGATTTGTCAGTTAAATAGATAAAGCTAATTCTGTAGCGCTAGCGACAAGAGCAGCAAAACAGACTCATCAACCCTATCTCCAGGCAGTTGTATGTTTCAATTCTCATAATTTAAAACTGCACCAGTTTCAGTTCATATCATAAATTGAAAAGTCACTGTTTCTCTTGTGTCTATAATATCTAATATCTAAAAATCTTGTATCACTGTGTTTATAATCGAACTCCTCTAAACAGCTTGACCAATGTTTATGAACTTTGTTTGTATATTTGGCAGGTCTGAGAATAGTTCATAGACTATTTTTTTATTTCACATGGCAAAACAATGTTTGCCAGGCCAGCTAGTAATAATGTAAAAATCACTTCCTAATGACATTAATTGCTGTGAAGGTGATCATGTATTTTGTTCACTACTGAGAATATTTTGTTTGTTCTTCACCTTTTGCCTAATAAATTGTTTTAGTTTATTGTCTCAGATCAGTCACAAAAATAATGTACATATTTGACTATACAATAAGCCATGGCTTTGCCTAACATTCTTTTCTTTCCATTTTGGACTTCTCTCGAGTACAGATCCTTAACTGACCTTCCATTTTTAAATAACTATATTACTAATATAGCTTCAGATTTATACCCCGTGACTTTTCAAAACCTAAAAAGCAGCATTATATTTATAGCACTGGTTTATGAAATACTTTACGACGGCGTCTACCAGCTAAAAGACTTGTCTTACGCCGTCGACAAGATGCTCCACGACAAAGTGCCTAGCAACCACATCGAATACTTCATGTCAGAGAATGTGGAACGTCGTAAAAAGCAGAAAGAAAGGGCCAAAATATTTATTGAAGCCGCTGACGATGACAAAGATAGGAGTAATAACGCTCTAGCGCTTAAATGTAAGCATCACACTGAAGATTTGGAACGAGCTAGTCTATTGAAGGAATCTCTTAGCATCTTTGTGTTCAACCGGAGTCTCATTCAACTCGAGAATGTGTGCATGAACTGCCTGAACGTGAACAGCGCGAAAGACTTGCTCGACAATGGAATCACTCCATTTCCTTACAAAGTGGCCAAAGCACTGGACCCTGATATCTATAGGAACATAGAGTTCGATGTCTGGAGCGAGTTGAGACGAGGTACACGTTTTAGCCATGAATGGAATAGGAACGGAAACCCTATACAAACATTTTTACTTTTCGCTAGATTGGAAAACTTTTCAACGACCTTGCGGGATGCATTCGTTTTTCGATCGATTGAACGCTTGATTAATTTGCTCTCTATCTTACTGGTTACCCGTTTTCGTATTGCTCGCTTTCTCTTTCGAATTTCTTGCTATTTCGTTATTGGTTTTCGTACGATCGGAAATGACGAATCATTTTGTATGTAATGAGGGCAGCAGATCAATCTAAAGATGTGTTTTGTCTGGGCGTTTCAGTTCCCTATTCCATTTCATTTTGAGGGAAATATTTTAACATAAAATTAAGCAGTTTGGATACTTATGAAATGGTATTACAGAGATGCGTTACGGCGCGAGATATTCGGATGGGACGACCCTGCAAGTGGGCGTCAAATGTTTGTGCAAACTGCAGCCAGAGCAGTCAGTTCCTTACCACTGCCACATCCAAGAAATGAGGCCGGAATGCGGGCCCTGCCTCGTGTTTATCGAGGAGTTGGGCGAGAAGCGAATAGTGAACTTTGAGCAGTTGGAACCTCTTCCCCTTGAGGAAATAAGACCCTGGGCTCCACCCTACAGATACTCCCGGGCACATTCTCAGTTCCTGACCCTGAGCCAAATGTTGCAGCAAATAGGTTCGACATAGTTCAAAATTATATTTTCTTGACCTTGTTACTTGCGAATGCCTTTTTAAATTAATTTTGTAAATGCTTGACCCCTCACTACTTACTTTGCACAGATTTATTAGCATTCTGCACAATTTTATTCTTAAAATAGTCTTACTCTTGCACAAATTTATTATTTCACTCGACCAGGCAACATCACTCTGAAACAAGGTCTGAGCAAGGCTCGAAACAAATCCAAGGTGGCTTCGGACGACAAGGCTCCTGAGAAAGCTAGCAAGCCAAGCAAAGTGTCGTGGAACGAAGAGACAGAGCTGTCCTTTCAGAACAACGTCGATTTTTCATACCAACACCTGGACTTTCTGAATTTTGAACCAATGCCTGTTAGTTGTAGCTAGACACACATAGAACTAGCTTATGGGTGACTTGTAAGCATATCACTTAACGAACACTTATTTATTACACAAGTTTTCTGAGAAAATCTTGTTATACAATATTTTTCTTATGAAAACCGGGAATGGCGTTCTGAAATAAAATTTTGCGTAGGCGGGATTCTTTCGCAACGGAAGCCTTCTACGATTCAACGTTTGCTTTCTATTTATAAGCCAGTTACGTATTACATTATTTTAGTAATAAAATAGTATTAAGTTCATGTTATGTTCATTCATAAGCCCTATCAAATACATCAAAGGGCTTTGCGTATAGATTTTTAATCAACCCTCAGTGCAATGATGCAAGTAGTAAAATGTCATACGTTTCATTTCTTCATTTACATTTTTCATGCAATTTTCAGTAAGTCTTAAAATAAGTTTTCATTCATAAAATCTACATTTTTTTAAAAATTGGTTCAAGTTTTCGTCTTGAAAAGTTCTGAAAGAGGATTAAAAAGTGACGTGCTTATAAATCTATCCTACAAGTACCATATCGTAGCTATTCTAGAGGTTATCAAATTGGGATATATGTTGCGTAGTTTAGTCAATAGTTTGTGTTGTTGTTTTAGTATTTAGGTACCTAATGCCCATTTTCACTCACTCCAGGTCGCAAAACGCCTTAATAAAAACGCAGCCTTGTGTTTTCATAATAATATGTCTGTATTTCCGAAATATTTATCTGGTGTTTCCTAGTGTTAGAGAAAACTGGCATTCATGTTGTGTATGTAGATGGTGGATTTAGTAAATTACTGACAGAAAAAGTAGATGATTACTTCTTACATCAAAAACATTTTTTATAAACAGCGAAAAACTTGTCTAAAGCTTCGCTCGAAATCATTAAATCTATGTTTTAAACATATTTATTTACTTGTAAAAATGCCCTACAATGTTTTTGTCATATTTTCATAAAACTCTCATCCCGAATAAAGAAAATAAACAATCAGGGTTAGTGCAATATTGCAGCGGGGAACAAACGTCGCGCGCATGCGCGGCTGTGGCCCTCGTCGGCTGCCGAGCTCCTATTGGTCCGCAGAGGGCACCAAAGTAGAAACTTTTATTTTAAAAATTGAGTTGCAATCAATCATTTGATAAGAGCATCTCGGTCATATCGCACGTGTTTCGCGCCAGCCCTTACCACGGATCTGACACGGACTGGTCGTCAGTCTTTTGCTTACCATAATATCTCGTTTCAGTGAGAAAAACATCGCGGTTATTTGTAATTTAGTGTAACTTTTCAATTTTGCCAAAAACTGTCAGTAATTTATGAGAACCGTTAGTGGTAGTGGCCGTGAAGTGGTGTCGTATGTTTGATTGGTGACATGTCCGGGCAGGTTGAAGTTGAAGCACTTCCCCTGATGGTGGACTGCCGGCCGGGAGCGGGCGCTCCGCCCCACGAGCTCGCTCACACTCAGCCCAATGGCGGAGCCCCTGCTGAGAACCATCATACCCAGGTTAGTAGTACTTTGTCAACTTTACAATCAGTTCTATTTTAATGAAATTTCGATCAAATTAGCATTATGCGCGGCGCGGGCCGGTGGCGACTGTTTGGTACCTATATGCTGTACCTTGCAAATATGATACACTTCGAGTTTATTTTTTATTGAAAGCAAGTGCGCAAATAACATTAAAATTTAGATGAAGTGGCATCCAATCATTTTATCATTTCTTTGAACTGAATTCAGTCTCCTGGAAAGTAGTGCTAGCGTGGAATTCACCTCATCTCTATTAAAGTCTTCAAATATTAGAATTTCGGGAAATCCTCTTAGTGATGCGCTACAATCCCCAAGGAATCTACAAATTTCAGCTGTCGGCTTTGCGTTGTTTGTCAGTAACGAAAAAATTTTAAAAACAATAAACTAGTTATTCGTCTGGCAGACGGCTTAAATAAAACGCAGTTTCTGAAACATCTTCAATTGAATCGAAACTCTAGTGATTTCAACGGATGCTGTTATTTCCGCCAACCAATAACAACCGCTAAAATGAGATTAGTCGACTGCAGATTTATTGAGTCAGGACTCAAGTCCACAGGCTTTCTGAAAACGGATGTCATCTTATGTCAATAAACTCTTCGCTTATATAAAACTCACGCTTGCCGTGGGAGTAGGTAGTAACAATAGAACGGCATTTACTAGGATCTGCAACTACGCACTGCAACAATAAAAACTTGCGAAATTTCACTATAGAGGTGATAAACGCGTTTTCGTTCGCGCACATCCTTCCCGTTTCCGTAAGAATTTCGGGAAATCCTCTCTTAGTTAAGAAATTTGCCATGTAGGCTCCTTGGGGAGTATAGGGGAGCACCTATACCCCCCAAGAAGCCTACATGCCAAATTTCAGCGTTCTACGAGCGGTAGTTTCGGCTGAGCGTTGTCTGTAAATCACTCAGTAACAAAAGAGTTGTAGGAATGGTGCTCATCATTTAGAAATACTTCTTCTATGGGACCATCATCACCAAAATCGCGAAAAAAAAATCGACTGCCCCTTACACTTATGTGCGCATAACTTGATTTTACTGAACAGCAGATTGTTTTTCGCGTTTTTGGGTTGTGTATGATGTGTTGAGTATGACCCCTTAGCAGATATTGTATACCAATCCATCTTCCGGAGAGATATGCAGCTGTTAGCATCTTTTTATTTTTGCAGGCTGGTGGTAGCGGCGACATGGGTTCGCATGGCATGGCCTCGCCGGCGTCGGTGCGGGCATCCACTCCGGCTACGGCCAACACGCATACCACCTATACTACCAGTGAGTATTTGTACTATGTCTAGATATTGCAACGTGGAAATATTTTGAAAAGAGGCAGCTCCTGGGGCCATGGCCACAAGGGCTCTTGGAGCTCCTGCCTAAATAATATTGTCAGTCCTCACATTCGCAAGAAGTTGGTAGAATCAACACAGCGTTAATTCGTTGAATTTGTTTTTTTCTAAACGTCCTTATTATTTTATATGTATGTATGTATCTATGTATTTATGATGTATTTCTTTTCCTCTTTGTTTGTCTTTCCTGTTGCACCTGCCATGTTGTCTCTGCACCATCCTAAGGTCGACTGGTAGAAAATGCCTAAGGCATTAAGTCCGCCTTTGTACAGTATTTTTACTAGTGCATCAAGTTTTAATAAATAAATAAATAAATAAGCCGCCTTTGCTATCAATTAAATGCTTTTTCAGTTAGCGTAAATGTATGGAAAAATATGTAAAAAAGGATTTCGACTCCTGGGACAAGTGCCCGCCCCTTTTTCCCTTAGATTTGGCACGATTATACCCCTTAATTTTCTGCATTTCTTTACATCACAATCAACAAATCATACCAAAATCTAACACGTGTGATTTTGGGAGAAAAATAATAAAATGCGTTTTTAGAACATAATAGTAGATTGTTGCATCGAGCAGAAAGTGACGTATAAATGCACCGAGTGTTAGTTTGGCTCTAAAACACGAGTGCAATAGGGAATATGCATGCGATTTTTTTATTTGCAAAATGAAACACTTTTAGCTCTAGTAAACGATCATGAAATTATTTTTGAAATACCTTCATCAGCGATGAAGTTATAAAGCTTCAAAGACTGCAATTAGAAAGAGAAGTCCGATATGAATGTTGACGTCACAGTTCATGACGCCTACGCCGCTGCCATAGAAAACAGCGTTTTCGCGAAAGGGAGAGATATATGTGTTTAAAATAATAATATCTCGTTTGTTTTTCGGGCAATTTTGATTCTATTTTCACTGTTAGTATTATATTTTTAGATAAACTGAATAGATAATAAATATTTTTTTCATGCATATTCCCTATTATAAACATCACTTTCGCGAGGTTCATAACCTGCTTTTCTTACCACTACCGTATAAAAATTGAAATTTAATAAAGTAGAAACAATGTACTAACATTCAAACAACTAATAACAAATACGTTGAAAAAGGTTGCGATTCGATTCGCACCAATTCATTTTTATTTTGGTTGTACATTTTTTGTTCTGCCATTGTTCCTGGGAATAAAATAGCGCTGATAGAAAACTAGTTGGTCATGCTTGTAGCCTGCGATTGGCCTGTTGTGTGGTCAGAATAGCGCGTTGATTGGCTGGTATAAATCTAGTTGACCATGATTGTAAAGATAAACCCTGCGATTGGGCAGTTACCTGGGATTTGTGGCTTTAGGGCGAAAACAATGCAGTAATAGATTTACATACATACTTTACTGCACTGTTTTATTCTGAAGCAGTAAAGTGCTACTTTGTTCTCACTATTTAGGCTAGTTATGATGAAATTGTTGCGTAGTTGGAAGAAAAAACGTTTAAATCGGTTTATAATTGACATGGGGTACTTAACTAACAATTAATAAATATGACCAGAAATGCTAATAGCTACCAGTTAAACATAACAAATTTTATAGAAGTTAATTAATATATTTTGTAATAAACTAATTAATAATGATATCTTATGAACAAAGATATTTAAAATCCTATTACGGAGATAATTAGATCTCATTAACTTAACTACCCACCTTCCTTCATAGTTTTTTGAACATGAATATTTTTTGTAATTTAGTAGCGAGGATCATCCAAGCGTTTTCTCCGGAGTAAAAGTACAATTCTTGTGCTTCTTAGTTTTAATTATATCGAAAAATTTTGCTACCTCTTCAGGATTTTTCATTAAACAATCACTGACTTTAGCTAATTTTCTTTGACATCTTTCTTTAACTTGTACTGAAGCGTTAGCTAGCTCGTCAATGTCTTATTATCGTACCATTTTACGTGGAGCGGCTGCCTACACGACCTCCAAAACATTTCTTTGTCCACAACTCATTAATTGGGTAACACGGGTACTCTTTGGCAACTCGTGTCAATTTTCTGGCTTCTGACTATCCGTAACTACTGCCAAAGATCTACAAATGATAGCGGGGACCAACGGCTTAACGTACTACGGTATGTTAAGATGGTCACCCATCCACAGAACAACCTCGGCAAGCTTTGCTTAACATCGAAGATCGACCCATGCGGCTGTTATTATTTAGCCACGGGCTCATCACAATGATGTCTTGGCTAATCAAAAATACAACGTGTAATAGAATAAACTTAAATTCTGAAAGTAGTTGATTCAGAATCAGCGTCTAAGTCGATTACAGTCATTAAAAATTGTTGTTAATTTTTGATGGGAAAATCTTTTAAATAACCTAAATTAGAACCACTGCGTCATGTGACAAGGAAATTTGGTCCTTAAGGTAGAAGCTATGCCTCTTCTTCATGAATTGAATGACATTTTCATGAAATAACCATTCAATAAGGCTTCATGAACTTAGAGGGCTATATTGATGATTAAAATGGTTATAATCCTTTAGATAAATACGCGTTACGGCCGCGAATCGTATTTTGTTCAACATACTTCACATTGACCGGCAAATTGCAAAAAACATATAAATATTTGAATTTCGCGGGCTACCCTGGTGCTTCCACCCTAACTCAGAGCAATAAAACCTACCTAAGAAGAACAACTGAATTTGTAATTCGCATGCGCACACGCGTAAATAATACAATGCATTTTACATTTGAGGTAGTGCGAGTTAAATAAGTGAATTCAAACCTTAAGTCCAACCAATAAGGCTTATTTAAATGCTCGACCGGCTTTCTATTCAGTTTGTCATTTTGAATTGTTGAGAAATGGCAAAATACAAGACAATGATGTGCTACCTGGTCTGCAAATGTAATAGTAATTAGAAAGAGTGAGACGCACGAATTTACCGTCGCACGCGCTATACCCGAGCCCTTGCGCCCCCGCCGAGATTTAGTCCGGAAGCAATATTCGGTGGATCATCACATCAGCCGGAAGACCTCCAGTACAGTAGTAGTCCAAAGTGTCGTCACAATGATTGGCCCTAGTCATCACATCCATCAGTTACTAGGTAGATATATTTGTGATATTATTTTTTTACGTGCGCGAGAGTGAGTGCTAGATAATAAGATATCCTTGATATCAATTTAATGAACCGTGCAATAAAGTGCAGTGAATATGACAGTGGACACTTTGAAAATTAAATAAACAAGGAGACGAAGAACTAGGTAATGTTCATCACCATCATAACAGCCGAAAGACGTCCACTGCAGGACATAGGCCTCCCCAAAGGGTGGTTGCCATAATCACCACGCTTGGCAGGCGGGTTGCGTTTTACAGAGAACGCTGCTGCCTATTGCTAGGAAGTGTTATTGCGCGTAAAAAGCTCATTTTGTAACTAGTTATTTAATATCATTCCATTTTTCACATATAATAAGTTACGTATTTGAGAAAATTACCACGCCGAAGGAAGCGGGCGGCGCGGGCGCCGTGCGCTACGTCCTTCGTGAGTTAGTGTTACATCATAGCTTATCGGCTGTTATGGTGGTGGTGGACATCAAGACAGGTAAAAAGTCGCTTTGTTTAATTAAAAATGCATCCCCATAACTAAGCCTAATATCCTAGATTCGTGACGATAAGTTTGATTACCTACTTGAAACAATCTTAAAAGTAAACAAAATTATTCAAAGCCGCCAGTTCAAAGCTTGTCCAAGTGTGATGGAAAGTTGGAATCATTATTTGTATTGTTAAAGAGCTATTAATAGTTATTAATTATTACACGGTAAAATCAATATCAAGCTGTGACATGTTCCTAACGCAAAATTTGGTGATATTAACTAACGCGCATCTTATTATACTGTACTCGTCAGCTGGCGGCCGCTCGAGACATTGCATGTGTGTGCGAAGTCATGTAGTAGATTGCACAAACGTTTTACGTTTAGTAAGGATAACTATTTTATAAAAAAATACTAGGTTTGGTTTAAATTAATTAAGTTACTGATGTTGTTTTAGACTTATAATTAAATATTCTAATTGTGGTCTGAGGTATCGCGCTTTATCTGTTTCACGTTGTATAGATTAAGGATTTACAGAACCAAAGGACATTTAAACCAAATAGCTTCTGCCAACGGCTTCGCCCGCGTGGTCTTTAAAGAACATATTCCCGGGATAAAAAGTAGCCTATGTCCTTTCTCAGGCTCTAAGACTATACGTTTACCAAATTTCATTTAAATCGGTTCAGTAGTTTTGGCGTGAAATCACGACAGACCGACAGTTACTTTCGCATTTAAAACATTAGTAAGGATTTACATGTCAGGTCGTTCCTGCCTGCTTACTTGACATAACTTTGTAAGCTACGTACGAATAGGGGTCACATGAAGCAAAGAGCTGTTCTCCTTGGGGTTTGTGTACAAAGGGGCTTTCGTACAGATTTAGCACGATGACGTTATCATTGGTGCTGGTACCGACGCCAGCACACCAAGCTACAAGAATCTGACAAAATTCTTGAATACATTTTGAACCTTATCGCATTAGGATCAAGGTTGGTTGGGAAAATTTTACAGTTTCGGGTACCTACCTTGGATGTGCTAGCGACTGTTCATAAGTCATATCTTGCTACATTTTTTTGGCTTACAAAAACTCTCTTTGAGAGGTAATGCACGTGGTAATTAATACCCGCATTGTAAACAACAATAGTACTAACATTTGAATGAAAACCGTCCTTGTGGCCACGAGATAAAGACGCTTTCAGGACCATTCCTAATGTTGCCATTGTTTTGTACTATTGTTATAAGTTTTTAAGAAAGGACAACAAATCTACCTGATTCTTTACAAATGTTACGGCCAAACTAATTGTGAAACAAACAGCCCTTTACCTGAAGCCCACTAAGTGCGGGAAGGTAAATACAATGTTTAATTAAAATAGAAGTTAGGTAAGCCAGTCTTTTGCAAGGGGAAACTTATGGAAAGTGCTTTCACAATAAACAGCCCTAAAGAAAATGTGAACGCCGAAATTGCTACACAACATTCTGTTTAGACTAGCTGATCCGCGCAACTTCGTCTGCGTCACTAACGCTCCGCTCCTATCAGTCGTAGCGTGATTTTATGTAACCTGTAGCCTTCCTCAATAAACGGGCTATCCAATACCAAAGAATTTTTCAATTCGAACCAGTAGTTCCTGAGTTTAGCGCGTTCAACCACAGCGACCCCCCCTACAAACTCACAAACTATACCTCTTTAAAATATTAAAATAGACTATAGATTCAGGCCAAAACCCAAATTGTTTTGAAACGTTATAATTTGAGTAGGACGTACGGACTTATTATTTTGCCTCTGGTTATTTTTAAAAGCTACAAGGATAATTCGTTTCCACAATCCTCGTGAATACACGTGATACAGCAGGAACATAAATCAAAACACAACTTCACAATGTTGAAAGAAACCGGCATCTATCGATATAGTTAGTGCAGTGGACTATAAATATACCTAATATTTTCAACTACTGTCTGTCTGTCTCCCTATGTAATCCTTTACCTGGGGACCATACATGGCGATATTCGAGAGGGCCGAACACGAGGGGAAGCAAGTTATTGAAAACAAACTGACGGATCGAAATTAAGCTCACCAGAGGAGCATGGATTAAAATTTTGCCGCGGGGGCGTACCGTGTCTGCATGGGGAGATTTAATTCGCAATTGGAGACTAAATGATTGCCGACAACCTTACCTATGTATATTATTCATTTTGGGGGAACGTTATTAAGTCCTAGCTCACTGTTGTTTATTAAAACTGACCCGTGTACGCATATGTGTGTAATTTGAGTGCACTTTGATGTTCTGCGCTGAAGGGTGGATGCTATTGGGGTGCTATTATTAATTAGACTGGCGAAATATATCGATCGTCGGTTTGTTGTGTCTGTTTCGACGTGACTGGACGCAATAAATAATTCTTTGTGCGTGTTGCTCAGGATTGGGATTCCTTGCGTGTCTGTTTCAAAGGCGAGCATATTTGAAATCTGGTTTATAAAATCACTAGCTTTTGCTCGCGACTTCGTTCCCGTTTGAATTTCGGGAAACCCTCTTAGTGCTCCACTACACTCCCCAAGGAACATAAATGCTGAATTGAAGCTTTCTACGACTGGTGGTTTCGGCTGTGCGTTTTCTGTCAGCCAGCCAGCCAGTCACTCAATTAGTCAGTAACGGAAGAATTTTATTATTAGGATGCTGTCCCCCGATACCAGTCTTAGTTCTTCAATTGTAATGTGCAATGAGATGCATGGAATAAACTTTACTGTCGTCCTTGTTCTGCCACTTTGATTATGCTGACGTGGATTTCATTTCGGCTTGACCTAACGCAACGTTGTCATTTCTCAGGCTCTAGACTGTGTACCAAAGGAGATGTTCCAAAATGTATGGAGCCTGGGCCAGGTCCTTGTACACTATACTTAAAAATAGAGAAATACATTTAAAACAGTTCTCAACTGTACAATTTCTTTAAAATGGGATTTTTGCTGGTAAAACACAAGAAATTACACTTGAAATTGCAACGCACAACAAAAACCCGTTATGGCGGTAAGCTTTCATTTTGATTGATTAATGACGTTTGACATTTATTTCTGACATATTTATTAACCGGCAACGAGATGAAAGTGAATGAAGTGACATTATTATGACAGCTGACAGTTATCTTTCTATAATATGTAACTAAATCGGTGCGACGCCATGTTGAAAATCGATAAAAGTAATTTATAAACATCAATTAACTACCACATCAATTAACATTTAAATGAATTACATGTATTTTTCCATTCATGAATTCTATTGGTTTTTTTTTTTATGAGGTAATCTACACAGACCTGGCCCATTTTGAAACATCTTTCATTTAAATCGGTTCGGAGGTTTTGGCGTGAAAGTGCGACAGACAGAGTTACTGCGGCCTGCGCATAGTAGCGAAATAAAAAATGTTGTCGCATTAAACACGTATATAATTTTGTTTTTTTGAAAAAATTAATCCAAATGGTAAGTATAAAAAATATAGAAACAATCGAATAAAAAAATACAATAAAAAATATTACGTATTGGTGAATAAAGGACCTGACCTGACGACATCGCGGTATCATGACGTAGCTCAAATTCTACGCGATTTGAGCATATAAGACCGCCCGATATGAACTATCGGGCAAGTGCACACCAGACACGACACCCGTTTCGTCGAAGGGCCCTGAGCCTGTTCTTCTATATATCACCTCTTACGTGTCCACATCTCCACAGACGCGATGAACCCCGGAGTAGGCGCTCCACCAAACAATGGCGGCTACGCGCACGGAGGCGCGGGGGTCCCGGGGGGCGCGGGCGGGCCGTGCGCGCCCTACGTGTGCGGCGTGAAGAGCGTGGTGTGGTGCGGCGGCGCGCCCGGGCCGCACGCGCCGCACGCGCCTCACGCCGCGCATGTGCCGCCGCCGCCGCCGCCCGGCGTCAACCCGCACGTCTTCAAGAGCGTGCAGGCTAACGGCTCCGACTTGCCGTTGAATGGTGAGTAAAAATCTGTTTCTATTTGTTCTCGCAGAAGGTGGTGCTGCACTCCAAGATACAACAGCGGGGTTAAAAAAGCAATTTTAGCAAGCATTTTAGCAAATCACGCTACCCGTCACTGTGAAATTTTTCCAATCAACATTGAACCTAATGCGTTGGCGATAAAGATGAAAATGAAATTTAACAGATTGTTGTGCGATTAATATTATGATTCTACTAAAGTGTCCTTCTTAGCCCCCCTGATCTTCACTGTCATGCCTCAAAATTTAAAAGCTGGCCATATGAGGCTTTTGCCGCATTTGACAGACTGAAAAATTTATACAGGTCAGTTCACCTGACATTGGTTTCAGACAGGATTTTATTTTAAACTTCTTTAGTTCCAATTTGTCTTAACTCTTAGCTGATCACTGTTATTTACGTGAATCTGTGAAACACTAAAATATTATCATGGAAGAGCTGTGATGATAACATTGTATAGAGAGACTTTTGAAATACAAACTATCCCAGCGATAATACCACATATTTTAGTCACCAGACTTTATACGCTTTATTGTAGATACACCAAAAGTAAAACAAAAGAAAACTTAGAACACATACAATGGGCGGTCTTGTCGCATTTGGCGATCTCTTCAGGACCACCTGGGATGGAAAGTATTTGTCCAGGCATGAAATGGGGCTATCATTGATTAGACTTCAAACCAGATGTCCGTTGTTTATGGAGACCAAGTACAAGCCCACCTCTCCCCGCAGATATTCCGACGCTACGCTTCTACTTCAACCAAGGCATCGACTGCGTATACGGCACGTACGGCGCGCCGCCGCCGCCGCCGCGCCACTACTCGCCGCGCGACCTGGCGGCCGACATGCAGCAAGTGTCGCTGCACGAGCGTCCGCTGCTGCACCCGCTGCCCGACAACCACAAGCACAAGCCCGGCCCGCCCAACGACAAGCCGCAGATCAACCAGGGCAAGGGCAACGGACAGCGACCTCTGCTGGGACCCAGGTCAGTTATGTGTCATACTACGTCTGACCTAGATAGGCCAGATCTGTCCAACGACAAGCCGCAGATCAACCGGAGCTAGGGGAACGGAAAGCGACCTCTGCTGGGACCCAGGTCAGTTATGTGTTGTATGTATGTATGTAAATCGGGCTGGTTTCCGCAACTCCACGACTAAGCGCGTATTTTGCGTGCAGGTGCGACAAATGCATCATTCGATCCACCCCAGCTCCCCAAGGAAGGCCAGCAACGCCTTGGTGTTACTAACTATCTCGTAGAGGGTACCTGGGTTTCCGAAGTACTTTGCCCTGTAATCCGCGACTATCGGGCAGCTTAGAAGCAGGTGTGCTGCTGTCTCATTCTCCTCCATGCAGGCTCTGCAGAGCCTGCATGAGCTGTCAGTGACTCCTATAGCATAGAGGTGTTTATTAAAAAACCCGTGGCCAGTTGTTACGGCTGTGACTGAACGCAACTGTTGTTTATTCAGTCTTAGGGCTTGTTTTGTGAATCGGCCATCTATAGAGGGAAGTGCCTCTTTGGCCTGCCTACACTCACTATGGTCAACCCATAGCTTGTGATGTTTATCTCCGGTGCGTTTCCTTACCAGATTGCGTAAGTACCCGAAAGGCAGCGGCACGATGGGTCCAGGTCCCATCGCTGACAAACTCGACCCCGCTCGGGCGAGTTCATCCGCAGCGTCGTTACCTCGAGATTCACTGTGTCCCTTGATCCATTGAATGGTTACTTTGTTGTGTCTACCAACCTGGTTGAGACGTTGGTGACACTCGAGAGTCAACCCAGATTTCACTGTGTGGCTGTTCAGAGCTTGCAGGACGGCCATGCTGTCCGAGAGTATGCGTATTGAGTGGTCCTTAACTTCCCTGGTTAGGATGTCTGATGCCGCCAGAGAAATGCCCATGCATTCAGCCTGGAACACTGTATTGTGGACCCCCAATGGTGTGTCTATGTGGATATTGAGATCCTCTGAGAAGATTCCCGCACCTGTACCTGTACCTGTTTTTGATCCATCGGTGAAGATCCGCAGCTCGGCGGGGCAGAGCCCCTCGCACCGATGATCCTCATGTAATTGGATTTTGTATTTTTCATCGAAGGTAAATTACTTGGGTACCCGGTCATTGATTGCTTTTGTTATGGGGAGTTCATTGTTGAGCTCCTCGAGCAGAGCGGTGTGTCGTGTATCTCTCTTACGTTATGTGTTATACTACGTCTGCTCTAGACAGGCCAGGCCTGTCCAACGACAAGCCGCAGATCGACCAGGGCAAGGGGAACGGACAGCGACCTCTGCTGGGACCCAGGTGGGCTGTATACTATAGAACATCTTCTCTAAACAATAGTCCCTCGGATGTACCCATGCGTTCGAGGAACTATGGTTGAGAGACTGGCAAATCGAGTCAGGTAGTGGCGCGCAACGTCACATCAACAAACGTGTATTACCCGATAAGTCCCACGAATACGGTATGTATAAAAGTGTTTAGAAACTCTGACACTAGGGGGTGGGGTCGTCAGACCTTACTGCCGCCCACTCTGACACTAGGGGGTGGGGTCGTCAGACCTTACTGCCGCCCACTCGATAAGAAGACGATAGTGAAATTGTGCAGTCATGAAGCTTCAAGTGCCACTTGCTGGCATAGAATGAATAGGTAACATTTGAGTATCCATAGGAATGCCAAAACTCAGTCTGGTCTAACCACATCTATGCTGTGCCGCTTCTTTCATCAACGAAACTCCTCAAAATCAGGTGACTTTATATTTTCTTTACTTTCCTATCTTTGCCAGCTTTGCATTTTTGTTTAATGTGCTTCTCAGCGTGTTTCATTTTGTGCCATCTTATAATTGGCAGCATTTTTATCGCATTTTCATATTGCTAACAGATTCAAGCGCGGCGGAGGCAACCAAGATGGCAACCAGAACAACAACCACAATCAGAATAAACACAACAACAATATGGGCAACAAGGGACCCAACAACCGGTTAGTTGACATTTTTATCTTCTAGTTTAGGTAGGCTACACGGGAATGACATTTTGGGAGATGTTCTTTGTAAAAGAACTACCAAAATAGCTATGTCGTCTGACAAGTATATTTCGGTTTGGTAGGTGTTTAGAGCGCAAAAAAGGTGTGTTAGGGCGATATGCGGCATTCAAAGCACGGAAAGCTGCTAACCATTCTTTTCCTATCTTCGTATATTACAGTACCCTGCCTGTACATAAATATGAAGTGGCTCTTTTCGTAAAAACAAACATGCACTTATTTGAAAAACTACACAGCGTGCGACATAAAAATAAGATAAGCGGTAGACATAAAAGCGGTATTCCATAAGAACCTTCTAGGAATGGCGCCACAAATTTACAATAAACTTCCTAACTGTATACTAAATATTAACGAAATTAATATGTTTAAAAAGCAACTTAATAAGTTACTATTAAATAAAACGTACTACACATTACACGAGTACATGTCAGATAGAAATCTGTCTGTATAATAATAACAGTACATGCTATGGCTGCATGTATGGCATGCTATGGTTATACTTTAGTCCGAATTGTTTTCATTTCTTTACGTTAATTTATTATGTTAACGTACCAACTGACATTACTTTTTGACTCAGGCAATAGTTACGTATTATGATTATTTAATTTTTTTATTATTTCTTTTATTCATTTTATACACATATATTTTACATTTTTAAATATATCATTAAAAAAAAAATATTAAAAAAAAAAACATTTAAAAATATAAAAAATAGTAGCCCACCGTTATCGGGAACAGGGTCCAAGCTACCGGTGGTCAGGGCTCCTGAGAGAGGAACCTCCTCGCTGTACGCGCCGTGTCCAGGAGTACAGGTTTCTGGATCAAGCCCTTGATCCAGCAGTCCAACGAGAGCCTCTTGAGATGTTGGTCGAGGGTCTTGGCAATTATGGCATTGGCCGTCACGACTATCGGCACAATGACTGCAGTGTTCACATCCCACATGTCGACAACCTCGCGAGCCAAGTCAAGATACTTTGTTTGTTTATTTTTCTCTGACTTCACGAGGTTCTCGTCATGAGGGACTGCTATATCATCAATCATTGCGCGACGCTCTAGTCGGTCTATCACTACTATATCAGGCTTATTAGCAACAATAGTCCTGTCAGTGATGATAGACCGATCCCAATACAATTTGCAGTTGCCACTTTCGAGAACTGGGTCGGGCACATACCTATAGTACGGTACTTCCGATTCCACAAGATTGTATTTAAGAGCAAGTTGCTGGTGGATAATCCTGGCTACAAGGTTGTGCCTGTGCAAATAGTCTCCATTAGCCAGACTAGAACAACCGGAAATAATGTGGCGGATGGATTCCCCGGGCCGGTGACATGCCCGACATATGTCAGCCGTACCGTCCTTCACAATATATTTCCGATAGTTGTTCGTCATCATAACTGCGTCCATAATTGCACAGACAAAACCTTCGGTTTCCCCGAAGAGGTCACCAAAACGCAGCCAGGCTACGGACTCTCAGAAGTCTACATCGGGCCCATGTAGGACCCGATAAAAGCGTCCGTGAAGCTCCTTGCTCTGCCATACCTCCTTGCGATGATTAGTATCTAATACCACAGGTTTGCGCCAGTTCTCGTTAGCCAGGGAGAGTGCGGTGAGGCCTTTGTCCACCGCTACCACATCTCGATGCATACCCACGTCGGCCTCTAGGAAGTACTCCCTAAGGCTGCATATCTCGCGGTTGTGCAGGGTCTTAGCATTTAAGAACACGCCACGACCCCCGCACTTCCGCGGGATATACAGCCTCATCACCGATGACCGTGGGTGATGCATCCGATTTGCGGTAAGCGGTGAGCGTACCCTCCTATCCAGGGCGTCAAGTTCCGTCTGAGTCCATTTGAGTATGCCGAAAGAGTACATCAAAACTAGCATGACCCAACCGTTAAATTCGCGCACCTTGTTTCCGCCTGATAAAGATTATTAAGTACTTTGTTCAGGCGGCCAAAGAAGCGCTCCTTCAACGATTGTTTCATGTCAGCAGCACTGATGCCTAACGCTTCCGACATACCCAAATACTTTAAGTTTCGGTTGAGGAGAGGGACCTAAGGTGTATGGAATCCGAGAGTTGGGTTCCCACGGATTCCATAATTTCCCCTCGCTTTACATGCATGACCGCACATTTGTCCAAACCAAATTCCATTCTGATGGCATTACTGAAGGTTTCTGTTACCTTTAGTAGCTTCATCAGTTGCAAGTTGTTAGGAGCAAAGAGTTTCAAGTCATCCATGTAAAGGAGGTGCGATATGACCTGACCACCTCTTCTTAACCGGTAGCCTTGGCCCGAACCCTCCAACAATGTACTGAGAGGGTTGAGAGCCAGACAAAACCACAGTGGACTCAGACTGTCACCCTGAAATATGCCACGCTCGATCCTTATCGGTTCGCTGTTCGTCTGGGTCTGTCGACATCCTGGATAGTGAAGAACCGTCCTCCACTGCCCCATACACGACATCAGAAAGGTGCGTAGGACTGCATCAACTTTGTACAGCTCCAGCACCTTCATGAGCCATGTATGTGGCACTGAGTCATAAGGCCTTCTTATAGTCTATCCAGCATGTCGACAGATCCCTTCGGGAACGACGAACCCGTTGGATAATGGTAATGTCGATGAGGAGCAGCTCCTTAGTACCGCGGGACCCGTTCCTACATCCATTCTGAGAGGCAGACATAATTGAATTACTATCAACATTGTGAAATTTTATTCTTTGACATTACTCTTTGATCTCAATTTATGACATTGTATACGTTTTAATTGTTATTTATGACAGCATGATTTTAGTGATAATTGACGACATTTGTTTAATTTGAGTAATTGGTTTTGTTTGATATTTATGAAATTGTGTACTTGGATTGTTCAATTTGCAATAATAATACCTATGATTTAGATCTATGGAAACTTGTAATAATGATAATTTGGTGAACTATTAGAGAACCACAGGTTGTAGCTATCAGGAAACAGATTCCTGCAGGGTATTTCACTTCTTAGCTGTACGCACAGTAAGTCTTCCCGAAATGTGAATTTGTTGTTGTTTCCAGGCGTAACTCTCACGGTGAAGCACGCGAGCCTCGCGGCCCGCCGCTGTACGGCGCCGGAGAGGGAGAATGTGTACTCGAGCAGCCCATGCTCACCCTGCCGTACATACCCTACCCACCGCCCATGTACCCCATACAGTACTACCCCGTGGAGACTGACCCAGGTGAGACACACTGAACTACCATGCTCACCCTGCCGTACATACCCTACCCGCCCCCAGGTACCCATACAGTACTACCCCGTGGAGACTGACCCAGGTGAGACACACTGAACTACCATGCTCACCCTGCCGTACATACCCTACCCGCCCCCAGGTACCCATACAGTACTACCCCGTGGAGACTGACCTAGGTGACACACACTGAACTACCATGCTCACCCTGCCGTACATACCCTACCCGCCCCCAGGTACCCATACAGTACTACCCCGTGGAGACTGACCCAGGTGACACACACTGAACTACCATGCTCACCCTGCCGTACATACCCTACCCGCCCCCAGGTACCCATACAGTACTACCCCGTGGAGACTGACCTAGGTGACACACACTGAACTACCATGCTCACCCTGCCGTACATACCCTACCCGCCCCCAGGTACCCATACAGTACTACCCCGTGGAGACTGACCCAGGTGACACACACTGAACTACCATGCTCACCCTGCCGTACATACCCTACCCGCCCCCAGGTACCCATACAGTACTACCCCGTGGAGACTGACCTAGGTGACACACACTGAACTACCATGCTCACCCTGCCGTACATACCCTACCCGCCCCCAGGTACCCATACAGTACTACCCCGTGGAGACTGACCCAGGTGACACACACTGAACTACCATGCTCACCCTGCCGTACATACCCTACCCGCCCGCAGGTACCCCTGCCGTACATACCCTACCCGCCCCCAGGTACCCCTGCCGTACATACCCTACCCGCCCGCAGGTACCCCTGCCGTACATACCCTACCCGCCCCCAGGTACCCCTGCCGTACATACCCTACCCGCCCCCAGGTACCCATACAGTACTACCCCGTGGAGACTGACCCAGGTGACACACACTGAACTACCATGCTCACCCTGCCGTACATACCCTACCCGCCCCCAGGTACCCATACAGTACTACCCCGTGGAGACTGACCCAGGTGACACACACTGAACTACCATGCTCACCCTGCCGTACATACCCTACCCGCCCCCAGGTACCCATACAGTACTACCCCGTGGAGACTGACCTAGGTGACACACACTGAACTACCATGCTCACCCTGCCGTACATACCCTACCCGCCCCCAGGTACCCATACAGTACTACCCCGTGGAGACTGACCCAGGTGACACACACTGAACTACCATGCTCACCCTGCCGTACATACCCTACCCGCCCGCAGGTACCCCTGCCGTACATACCCTACCCGCCCCCAGGTACCCCTGCCGTACATACCCTACCCGCCCGCAGGTACCCCTGCCGTACATACCCTACCCGCCCCCAGGTACCCCTGCCGTACATACCCTACCCGCCCGCAGGTACCCCTGCCGTACATACCCTACCCGCCCCCAGGTACCCCTGCCGTACATACCCTACCCGCCCCCAGGTACCCATACAGTACTACCCCGTGGAGACTGACCCAGGTGACACACACTGAACTACCATGCTCACCCTGCCGTACATACCCTACCCGCCCCCAGGTACCCATACAGTACTACCCCGTGGAGACTGACCCAGGTGACACACACTGAACTACCATGCTCACCCTGCCGTACATACCCTACCCGCCCCCAGGTACCCATACAGTACTACCCCGTGGAGACTGACCTAGGTGACACACACTGAACTACCATGCTCACCCTGCCGTACATACCCTACCCGCCCGCAGGTACCCCTGCCGTACATACCCTACCCGCCCCCAGGTACCCCTGCCGTACATACCCTACCCGCCCGCAGGTACCCCTGCCGTACATACCCTACCCGCCCCCAGGTACCCCTGCCGTACATACCCTACCCGCCCCCAGGTACCCATACAGTACTACCCCGTGGAGACTGACCCAGGTGACACACACTGAACTACCATGCTCACCCTGCCGTACATACCCTACCCGCCCGCAGGTACCCCTGCCGTACATACCCTACCCGCCCCCAGGTACCCCTGCCGTACATACCCTACCCGCCCGCAGGTACCCCTGCCGTACATACCCTACCCGCCCCCAGGTACCCCTGCCGTACATACCCTACCCGCCCCCAGGTACCCATACAGTACTACCCCGTGGAGACTGACCCAGGTGACACACACTGAACTACCATGCTCACCCTGCCGTACATACCCTACCCGCCCCCAGGTACCCCTGCCGTACATACCCTACCCGCCCGCAGGTACCCCTGCCGTACATACCCTACCCGCCCCCAGGTACCCCTGCCGTACATACCCTACCCGCCCGCAGGTACCCCTGCCGTACATACCCTACCCGCCCCCAGGTACCCCTGCCGTACATACCCTACCCGCCCCCAGGTACCCATACAGTACTAACGCTGGACCTCTCTTCCAGGCATGATGGGCATGATGGGCGGCATGTCGTACGTAGGCTACGACGAGGGCGGCGTGTACGACGCGCCGCTGCCCGCCTACTACCCGGCGCACTACCCGCCCCCCCAGCACCACCCGCACCACCTGGACCACAAGTAGGCCCCTGGGCGGCTCGTGAGCGCACTACCCGCCCCCCCAGCACCACCCGCACCACCTGGACCACAAGTAGGCCCCTGCGCCGCTCGTGAGCGCACTCTCCATACGGCTTGACGACGACAGCTCTGACGCTTCACGTTAATGGTTCGTCAGTCACAAGTTTCGTTCGCCGGCCGTATGTTCACTCAGCCGCATTCATCTGTGCTCACGACTCGTGCCGGCTACTATAGAGACCGTAATACTTGCACTATCGGACCGTCCACAAGACACCGGCTTTTGTCTGCACAGACATTGAGCTCTGAATACAAAATGGTATTGTATTTCTGCATAGACTTTGTTGTAAGTCTGTGCAGACATTTTGATTCAGAGTTCAAAGTCAGACTAAAGTCGGTGTCGTGTGGTGCTGCTATAAAGTTTGCAAGTACCTTGCATGTAAATATTCTGATTGGTGGAGGAGTGACATACAGCTACTCGCATACTTGTCTGTAACTTGCTAAAGAGTAAGCTGGTAAGTTGCAAATCATGGTGACATTCACTTTTGAGAGTACAATGGCATCCAAGGTACTTGCACCACAATAAGGAGGTAGCCTGCATGCCATAGTGACATTCACATATTAGAATTTGTGATGGCATACAAGCTAGTACCATAAGTTTTGTGCAAACTACAATATACTTTAATAATATCAACCGCTAACTGATATTTGACTTCTGTTTTCACGATTTTTGTTCCCATAAGATTGCTAATCTGTTGCTGACAGAGGTAAAGTAATTGTGAACGTATTGTACACTCATTTGTTAAGCAATCTGCCTCAGAGTATAGAAACGCCTCGTCGCGCTGCAACGTTAAAAACTGCATTGTCAAAACTTTCTATATTTTATCTAGTGTGTCAGTTAGAGCCACCATTTACTGACACTGTCGAACTTATCAACAATCAAAAAGAAAATAAGTAAAAAAAAAGAGCATTTGTTTTTCGAAATTTGTCTCGTCAACTGAAGCATGAAAACTTGAAATAAAATAATAATCTTAGAGAAAATTCGCCACTTTGTCTTTGGACAAATTGTCGGACCATGACAATGCACATTTCGCTCGTACGAACATTGTAACGGCGGCGTCACCACTCATTGTCGGCGGCGAGTCTACTCTGAGGGAACAGCTTCGTATAACTTGCACACACTAATAGATCCAGAAATAAGTAGTATTAATTAAAACATCTAGATGCATTTGCTTATCCACCAAGTTAATTACGCATTTATAGTAAAAAACCTATTCTGAGTACCACTATGATATGTGTGCGAGCTTATTGCAAATGAGTGATGTGAGACTGAATGGTCTAAGTATATAAATGGTGATAATTTTTCAAACAGATCTACACACATACATGACAATTTTTTGAGATTCTAGTTTACTATCGAAGTAATACATTTGAAATTCAAAATCACTTTCAGTTTAAATTCCACTGACCTGTCTCACAGTTGATGTCACTACTTGAATAATAGTCTAAATCTAATATCGACTAGTTATCTACCAGCCTGTTTTATGTCTTTTATAATTTGTAATTCTGCATCTCGTGAATACTTACTGCACGAAGCTTATTGTGCTATGGAAACAATAACCGTCTGATATTGCTAAAGTCAATTATTCGATTAATCGGTCTTTTGCATCGGTACATCTATAAATTATGTCAGCCTGTCTATAACGGAATTCTCTAAAAAAAAACTTTAAAAATGATTGGAAACTTGTAAAGACCAACAATGTTGTCTCTATGCGTAAGTTGTTTTTAGAATAACGCCAGCAATATTGCTTCTGCTTACCACCTTCAAGTGAATATAATTGTTTTGTTAATAGCTTCGTTACAAATGTTAATGTTTGAAATAAATTTATAACTTAATTTAGACATAATTCAAAATTGGGAAAGTATTTCTGTGTCACTTGCTTTTAAGCATTTTTCACTTGAAAGTGGTAAAACTTACTTGATAAGTTTAAATACTTACTGTTTGAATTATACAACCTTTCAGTACAGCTCAAATGCTAAGCATTTAAAAATATCCCCAGGTCCCACTGGAAATACTGATTTAGTACACATAATCTATTTGCCAAGCTCATAGTTAATGTGTAACCATATCTATGAAGTGGGTACTGACAACTGAATATGCACTGAAAACGTCAGAAACCTACACTTCCGGAAATACTTTAAGTTGAACCAAATCTTCAGAATAAATATCGCGCCAAGGTTGTAAATACCGCAGATGTTTCAGTGTAAATTCAGTTGAACAACTTTAACGATCGGCCGAGATGCATTCGATTTTTAATCAAGCTTAAGAGTGATTTTTTTTTTACAATTTTACAGACCAAATTTATATTAAAAATCCATAAGTCTCGGCCGTTTATAACTTAGTCACCAACGAGTCGAATGTGACCCGATTATTGGCAGCAATGGTGACGTGTTTAGCTAACAACGAAAATGCTCATCGAAAGCCAAGTATACGAATTTGTACAAACACTGACTCATTGGACGTTCTGGAAACAAGTCAGTGTTATTCTACGATGCCGGGCTGTGTGTGGGTATCACAAACCTCGTTAAAGTAACTCGCGTCAATTATGTGAACAATAATTCTCGAAAACTCAATTCTATTCGTTAATTTTGAGTATTTATTGAAAATTATTTAGATCCTGTAAGGATAACGAAATTATTGCATTAGATGCAAACACCTACACACAGCACGCCATCATTTATTTGTTATTTATTTTGGTTTGGGACGAATATTTGTGACAATTGGTGTCGTAAAAATTTACATTGTCTGAGTACTTAACATAAGGAGAGAGGTTTTGTAAAGCACGTGAGGTTTGGAACAGGAGTGAACAACATTTTGGAAACTCTTAAAATCCCCATTTATTATAGCGCAACTTCTGTGATCAACTTGGACTGATACCAATTTTTGTACGCAACTTGTATACCAACTATACAGGCTGTTGCAGAAGTGCTTGCTCATATTTAAAAGTCGTGTTCTGTATCTGCTACACAGTAAAGTAACAATATCAAAACGATTTAAAAAAAAAAAAAAAAAACGGCTAAAATGATCAAAATGTCACTTTTCGAGCAGCCTGATGCAGTTGATGGCATCAAATCTGTACTGAACTAAAATAAACGCCACTAACTGCATCGAGACTGATTGAAAAATTATTTTTTGAACTTTTTTGTCATTTTTTTTTAAATTGTTATTGTTTCTTTACTGTGTTGAAGATACAAAACAACATTCTTTATGATCCTGTACTTCTAGAACATCTTGTATAATTATTGTATAGAAAACCATTTTGAAATTTTAAAGCCTGAAGTGTTCATTGGTGCTGCAAAATTGACTAGAACAGGGTTTGACTAGTATTTGTATGTAACGGCATTTTACGGCATTATACATACACACAATGTTGCGTAGTAATTAGGCGCTGGATATCATTCCTTATAATGTAAGGTGAAACTGTAAATTTTAAGGCAATTTAATATAGTTTTTAGTTCTCAAATTTAAGTTTCTGTTTCTTTAGTTTTATAGTCTATCACAACACATGCTCAACGCAATACGCACCTTTCTGTAAGAGCCTGTTCGCACGGCGTATGTCTACCGCGCTGTCATGTCACGAGCCCGAGGTAGCTTCAGTAGCACTGTTACCTGATTTGCAATGTTAGTCGAGTCGTGTGTAGTGATTAGTTTAACTTTCGGCTTAATTTTAGTTTAGTTAGAAATAAGTCAATACGGTTTCACACGCCACAATTTAGAATTCAAACTAAGAGTAGGTTTTCATTTAATATTCCCAGATCTCAGGCTCACGATGTAATCGCAGACCTTATGAATCTCGAAAAATAAAAGAAAACAGCACTTAGTATTAAAGGGTAAATCAAATAATGTGAACACAAGTACCCTACTTTGATCTCATAAAAAACGTCATTCGTAAGAAAAACCTTGGTGCTTGGGTAGTAATTTATTTTTCTATAAGGAATTAAAATTCACTAACATTTTTATAATAATGCGGAAAAGTAAGAAACCTTGTTCCACAACTACTAATATATCATAGATGTGTCATTGATACAATGATCCATGTTTCTCGGAGAAAATGTATCTATTTTTTTATCAATATTTTTCTTAAAATCGCACCTAGTCTCGGCATTTACTATCCTAAGTTATGTGCATTTACCGCGTCTCAGAGGCTGAACGATCAAAGGAGCCAAGTAAATGTAGAACTCCTTTTTCGGAGAGCAACCGTCAGTAGTATGTTATTACGCCATATCTTAATGTAAAATTTCCTCTTCCATCCTGTTTATACTTCACTCAAACCATCGGCTCACAACTGTTGGTATAACCGCAGATTTGGCGTCATCTAACGTCCACTAAATTGACATCTCGTATTTTTGGAATGTTTATATAAATATTTGGCTGTGATTTGGAAGTAATCTCAGAGCTTGGAAAGATTTTGGCCGACTTGTCGTTAGACATGTATGGATGCCTCTTTATTTTTCACTGTTAGATGGGTGATCGACGTACGAACAAGTACGCGTACTAATGGCTCGACGACCTTTTTCTCTACGCGTCTTGTTTTGAAGTACGCGTACTTAGGGTGACACACGAGCGAAAAGGGTCGTCGAGCCGTAAGTTTGCGTACTTGTTCGTACGTCTATCACCCACTTAACCATATTACATGTTAGACCTGTGTCTATATCCCGATATTTCCTTTATTTTGATCGTCTCTTGATCGCTACGGATGTACCTACCTTTATAATTCCGCCCATGATTTTCGATCCACATTATACCATTTTCCCATATATTGACGTATTCAGTATACATGTATGTATTTAGCGTAAAGTACGTAACAAGTTCTCAATGCTTGTATAGACCGTTGTTGAAATTATACAAAAATAACAAAAAAAAGTATTCTTAGGTATGTGTCAGTTCATGTTAATAAGTCATTTTCGGTGTTTCAGTATTAGTTTTAAATCACTAGGAGTTAGAATTTTATGTTAGTCGTTAATTAATGTTTACGTAACTATAGTCTAGTATTACTTTATTTAAGTATACCGTCAGTTACTCTGTAATCTCGTCAGTTAGGGCATAAAATATATGTTTTTTTTTTGTTCTCAGTGTAGTTATAATATGAGTGTGCCAAGTAAAGTTCGATGTATTAAATGTGAATTGGCAGTTGCATCCGTACTCACGATCAACGTGACTGCCAAAGAACAAAATTCTCGTTGTCATATCAGCCTCAACATACAGAAATACAATAAAAAATATCATTGATTTTTGCCACAGTAATTGTGTTGTGAATAATATACTATATGGGTAGATGTATGTCATGACTAAGTGCTCAAAGTTAGCGTAATATCCGCCTTTGAGATGTTATTTGTATTTTTTTTTCCAAATTCATCAAATAAAATGTCTACTGATTTTGAATTTTGTTTTTTATTTCCTTAGCAGTCATAGGTATTTTCGAAATTTATATATATTATGATCATTTACTTGCCCTATCAAATGACGTGAACACGGGCAAAAAAAAAATGTGCAGCAAGAACAGTGTTGCTGAAAGCACCGACCCCTGAGGAACCCCGGCATTAATATCCAGCAGTCCAGACGAGCAGCCATCTATGACCACTCGGATAGACCGATCCCTCAGGAAATCTGCGATCCAATCACACAAACCGGCGGGCAGACCGAAGGAAGGAAGCTTACTAATAAGGCTATCGTGCCAGACCCTGTCGAAGGCCTTCGAGATGTCAAGGGAAACCGCTAGTGCCTACCCGTGCTTCTCTATGGCCTCACTCCAGATGTGAATGGCATACGCTAGAAGGTCCCCAGTTGACCGATTTCGGCGGAACCCGTATTGTCTGTCACTAAGGATATCATTCGCTTCTAGGTATGCCAGGAGCTTATGATTCAGCACGCGTTCCATAGTCTTACAGAGTATGGACGTTACCGAGATGGGTCTATAATTCGACGGGTCAGCTCGACTAAGCAAGTAGGCTGCCAAGGATAACATGCGAACAAAGATCGCATGCCATCCCATTCTGCTGACCTGTACCGCCATACCCGCCGTGTGCCTCTTGGGCTAGGATCGGGCGGGGAGTAAACGGACACAGACTTTACCAGACAGTGGTCGGAACTACCCAGTGGTGAAGAAATCGACACCGAATAGCGGTCTGGATCTGTTGTCAGCAAAAGGTCCAAGCAATTGGCAGAGTGCGAATCAACATCCGGCACCCTCGTTGCCCCCTGGACTAGCTGGGTAAGATTCAGCGCTAGGGCTAGCTTTCTCGTCTCTCGTCCAGTATGGTCTATGCACTGGTATGGGAAGAGCCAATCCTGATGGTGGGCGTTGAAGTCCCCCAGTAACACCAATTGGGCAGAAGGGTACCGTTTCTGAGCCGCATCCGCCGCCTCACTTAGGTGCTGTGTGAGCCCAGTTGTCTCCAAATCACCGCTGTGCGAGCGGTAGACACAAGCGTAGACAATTTTATCCAGGCCTGTGTCCACTAAAACCCACAGCGTTGAGAACCTGGAGTCCTCAAGATTACGGAGACGCCGATAACAGATGTCGTCACGGGCGTACATACATACGCCCGCACGTGGTTTGAAATGGTGTTCCAGGGTAAACCTTGGGTAGGAAAGGTAAGACATGTCTGACGGACATCTAATCTGCGTCTCGGAAAGGAACAAGAGTGCTGGTTTCTCAGTCTCCAGGTGGTGATGGACTGCGGCGAGATTTGAGTGCAGACCTCGAATATTGCTGAGGTGCACTTTGTCTATGCTCATCCATATATTAGTCTATGCTCTCAAGTGCTTCAACTTTTGTGCGTTTTGTAAAAATTTCTATCTACATCTACACTAACATCATAAAGAGGAAAGATTTGTTTGTTTGTTTGTTTGTTTGAATAGGCTCCGAAATTCCTGGACCAATTTGAAAAATTCTTTCACCATTAGAATCCTACATTATCCCTGATGGATATGGGCTATAGAATATTTTCAAAATATTTTAAAAACTTTAGGGATCCGTGTGAAAACTTCGATAATGTAAGGGTGTGAAATAAATACCAAAAAACATCCTTATATCGCGTACGCTGCGGAAACTATTGACAATAAAGCAAAGTGACGTACTGCTGTTTTATAGAAGACATCAATATCTACAAAAAAGTCCGCGAGGGTATATATCTAACTATTATGGTAAAGTCACAATTACCGCTTTTTGTTAAAATTATTCACTCAAATCCCAGTTGGAATGTAATAGTGGTGATTTTGGTATCTTGATATTAATCCTTATCCATTTAAATTACCTATTTGATAATTAAGGTTGATTATGTAGATGTAAATTAGCCTTTAAATTATTCAAAACGGACCTTTCGTTGAAAAGTTACGACGGGTATAAAATACTCGTTAGAAAAATGTTGCGGTATGAGCGAAACGTTGAGTCTATTAAGAAGTAATTTACACATTACCCTATTAAGAGGGTAGAGGGGAGATGTAGTTCGTGGAGTACCAACTAAACAAGCGCGAACGAAGTCGCGGGCTAAGTGCTAGTTTAAGTATAAAAATAAAACCTAATAAGATGGAGAGCAAACATTTTCAAGTTCGCTTCGCTCGCTCTTGAATTTTACAATCTCTGAGTTTCTTGAACTTTCCTGCATGAGTCTAAAAGATACTTCTATTTGGATATTAATGGTAGGAAATAAAAACTATCTGATAAAGGGTACAAAAATTATTCTCTTGCATTCTACACTGTCTAAGTACTTGAGGTTTCCTGCATCAGTCAAATAACTTACTTATATCGTCCCGGGGACCGGGACAATACGAACATCTCTTAAAATCTATCCCTGACTGAAGTTTTATTTACTGTCCTAAGTTTTCTGTACCATAAGAAAATCTCGGTGAAAAAAAAGTATTTTATTTGTTGCGTAGTGTAATTACTAATTTACTCGGTTTTGTATTTGACACTCTCAAGTGCTTGAACTTTTGTGAATTACTACTCTGTCAAGAAAGTACCGGGAAAAGATCAATAATACACAAAATGTCTGTTATTCATCCAAATTTATTTTATCACCTTCAAAGTATGCTCCTTTAGAAACGATACACTTGCGCCAACGAATAATCCATTCATCAAAACATTTTTTAAACGCTGCTTCCGGAATTGAGTTCAGTTCTCGCCGCGAATTCTCCTTTATGTCTTCTATCGATTGAAAACGGGTGCCACGAAGTGGTAATTTGAGTTTAGGAAAAAGAAAAAAGTCAGCAGGAGCCATATCTGGTGAATATGGTGGTTGCTGGATGGTATTTGTTGAGTGTTTGGTTAAAAATTCGTTCACAATGATAGCCTTGTGCGAAGGCGCATTGTCGTGGTGCAAAATCCAAGAATTTTCTTTCCACAAATCTGGCCTTTTTCGTCGAATTTGCTCTCTTAAACGCCGCATAACGCTCAAATAATATTCTTTATTTACCGTTAGACCTTCCGGTAAGAATTCAGAGTGCACAACACCGCGATAGTCAAAGAAAACAGTCAACATGACTTTGACTTTTGATCGACTTTGGCGTGGTTTTTTCGGTTTCGGTTCAGTTGGGGTGCATGGGGTCTGTTACCATCTTAAGACCCAAGCCAACCTCACCTGCTAGCGGTGCACCCTGCTGTCCAACGGACGAGGCTCTGGCGAACCTGGTTTCCCTCTCGTAGGGCTGTGGGGGTCAGACGGCTGGTCGCCCCACGTAAAACCAACTTCAGCCAAATATTAAAATGGACAAGAAGTTGAAAACGGGTACTCGGGCTAGGGCGTCGCCGCATAACGACGCGCAGGCACATCGCCCTAAACCTGCGATAAGTGGGCTAGAGCTACCGTGTCGAGTACGGGCACGGCTAAAGAGGATAGTACCCAGATAGTACCGTAGTGGTGCCTACTCAACCCAAATAGATTACCTGCTGGTGAGACGGTGCCACATTGGCAAGGTTACCAACTGCAAAGTCATCCCAGGTGAAAGCCTAACGGCTCAACACCGCCTCCTTGTCCTGGACTTTGCGGTTGTACCGAAAAAGAAAATGACCGAAAAACGCAAACCCCGCACAAAGTGGTGGTTGCTTGATGGTCCTAGGCAGTCGGACTTCATCGCGGAGGTCGAGCATCTCGAGATCAGTGCTCCGCATGAGTCCGCTCAAGAGATCTGGAGTAGGATCCATTCAGCAATCACCGATGCGGGTAAGCGCGTCCTTGGCACTTCTCGTGGTGGCCGCACCATAGAAAAGGAGACGTGGTGGTGGGATGACGGGGTGCAGGAGGCGACTCGGAAGAAGAAGGTTTTATTTAAACAGTGGCAAGTGTCCAACTCTCCGGATGACAGAGAAGCATATGGAGCGGCTAAGCGCGCTTGCAAAAAAGCTGTAGCCAGAGCCCGCAGCAAAAGTCTGGCGCCCTTGTACGACAAGCTGGAAACTGCGGAGGGGCAAAAGCTTATTTTTAAGCTGGCGCGTGCCCGGGAGAAAGCTACACGGGACATTAGCAAATGTCTCTGTGTAAGGGACGCCCAGGGTAAGCTGCTCTACGATGCCCCCTCTGTTAAGGAGAGATGGTGTACATACTTCGCGGAGCTGTCTAACAAACAGCATCCCCATAACCTTCCTCTCGAACCGCCTCCTAACCTTGGACTTATTTCCCCTATTTCCCCCGACGAAACCCGCATTGCTCTTCGCCACATGAAGAACCGGAAAGCGGTCGGGCCTGACAATGTGCCAATTGAAGTGTGGAAGGCGATGGGCCCACATGGCGTGGACCTTCTGACGGATCTTTTTAACCGCATCCTGATCACCAAGGAAATGCCGAACCAGTGGCGATTTAGCCTGATTATCCCTGTATACAAAGGCAAAGGTAGCGTACAGGATTGTAGTAGCTACCGCGGTATCAAGATCATGTGCCACACCATGAAGCTCTTCGAGCGCATCATTGACACACGGCTCCGTAGCGAGTGTACTGTCTCTGAGTGTCAATATGGCTTCCGGGCGGGTAACAGCACCATGGACGCAGTATTCGCCTTACGGAATCTGGCTGAGGCTTACAGAGAGAGAAGGAGAGCTTTGCATATGGCCTTTTTAGACCTGCAGAAGGCCTTCGACTGTATACCTCGGCAGTCCATCTGGTGGGCACTGCGCTTCAAGGGCGTTCCCGAGGCCTATATTGACATTATCAGAGACATGTACCGCGATTCCGTGTCCTCTGTCCAGACCGCTGTTGGCGAATCCAATGGCTTCCCAATATCTGTTGGCGTTCACCAAGGCTCGGCTCTTAGCCCGTTCTTGTTTAACGTAGTGCTCGATGTAGTTACGGCAAACATCCAAGATAAGCCCTCATGGCTAATGATGTATGCCGATGACATCGCCCTCGTTAATCAGAACAAAGCCCATCTTGAGCGCAAAGTCAACATTTGGAAGGACACGCTTGAAAACGGTGGTCTGAGACTAAATGTGGCGAAGACTGAGTACATGTCCTGTGGCGGCACGGATTCAAATAGGTTCATCCGAATAGATTCGGACCTGATCAGAAAGTCCGATACGTTCAGGTACCTTGGATCCGTGCTGCACGAGTCTGGCAACGTGGACGACGATGTCCAAGCACGTATAGGCGCGGCTTGGGCGAAGTGGCGCGAGGTAACGGGCGTTGTATGCGACCGCAAAATGCCTCCGAAGCTCAAGGGGCAGATATATAAATGCATCATACGGCCTGTCCTACTGTACGGCGGTGAATGTTGGCCAGCACTAAGCAGACACACCCAGGAGCTTCGCGTCACGGAGATGAAGATGCTGAGGTGGATGAGTGGCGTAACGCGATCCGATCGCATACGCAACTCTTTCATCAGAGGTAGTCTTGGTGTCCGTGACGTGGGGGAAAAACTGCAAGAGTGTCGTCTGCGATGGTATGGCCACATCATGCGCCGCCCTATGGAGTACGTTGGTCGGGGATGCATGAATATGGCTGTTCTTGGGGCTAGGTCCCGTGGTCGCCCTCGCAAGCGCTGGTTGGACGTCGTTAAGTCCGACATGAGAGCCAATGGCCTAACTGAGAAGGATGTTCAAGATCGGGCAAAGTGGAGGAAGCTAAGTAGGAAGGCGGACCCTGGCAATAGCCGGGATTAACGCCAGGTAGAAGAAGGTTCAGTTGGAAGGCGCCACTCCGAAGCTTGTTGACTAGTTTGCATGTCAAACTCGTAAACCCACGTCTCGTCACCAGTAACAATGCGTTTCATGAATGTTGGGTCCGAACTGACTCGTTCTAGCATGTCCTCAGCGACTTTCATGCGATTGAGTTTTTGGAGAAAATTCAGATCTTTTGGGACTAGCCGAGCAGCAACATGTTTCATACCCAAATGATTAGTTAAAATGGTACGGATCGACTCGTGAGATACAGAAAGTTCGGCGGCTATCTCTCTCAGAGTTGAATGGGGATTTTCAGTCACTATTTCCTTCACTTTTGCGATGTTAACTTCAGTTGCAGACGTTGACGGCCTACCAGAGCGAGGCAAATCTTCCATCACATCTCGACCGCTTTTGAACGCTTTGAACCACTCATAAGCACGAGTTTTTGATAAAGTCGATTCACCGTAAGCCTTCTGTAACATTTTCAGTGACTCCGAACACGAAATTCCATTGGCGATGCAAAATTTAAGACAAACTCTTTGTTCGATATTTTTGTCCATTATGAAATTCGCAATCCACACTATATATGATATTACTAAAACCAGCACTGTATTTAATATAAATAACAGATGCAACTCAAACTCCGCGCCAAAATGGAAAACAGTTGTGCCAATCTAACAACTACAAAAAAACAAAAATTTGAATTAGGAATCATAAACAAATCATCCATTCCCGATACTTTTTTGACTGAATGTATGTCAAAAAAGTTTCTTCTAACCGCTCGATACTCAAAATTCGAATGCCATGTTGTATAAAAAAATGTAGTCTAAAAAATCAAACCTAATGAGATGAAGTGCAAATATTTTCAAGCTCGCTTCGCTCGGTCTTGAATTTTGCAATCTCTCAGATTCTTAACTTTTTCTGTATGAGGCTAAAAGTTACTTCTACTTAGATATTAATTCCCATTGCAATTTTGACTGACTTTGAATTTTTGTTGTAAGTTTTTGCTTACCTAACTGCAATCAAACATTTCCGAAAGGGTACAAACATTTTCGAGCTCGCTGCGCTCGCTTGTGTATTCTACGCTCTGTAAATTCTTGAGCTTTCTTGCATCAGTTAACAAAGTTACTTATATCTTCCTGGGCCCCGGGAATGTGGGGAGCTACCTGGGCCTTCTGACTTTTTTTTTTTTTTTTTTTTGGGACAATCCCGCCACACATGCCCAACCACTGCAACTCCTGAAAGCCAGAATCAACAGTGGCGACCACCAGAAAAACGCCGAGCCAATAAAACCCGACGAGTCCCGGAGAAGCGATTCAACTGTCTTGGATCCTGCAACGAAATTAATCAGAAAAGTACAGCGGAGGAGTAGGAAAAAAATATATATATAATTTCCACTTCCCTCCGTATCAAGCAGGAGACAGAATAGAACTAGGCCAATAGGCACCAAGGGACAAATACAACTGGGTTAAGCCCAGTTGCCAAGCACCACGGATTATATCTTACCACTTAAACTAATGGGTCCTAAATTGTGAGCTACTTTTGATTCCAGTAATAGGTATGGCAAAATCGCTTGAACGCACGGAAATTTGTCCTGGTTTCAACAAGGTCCGTATAGTAAACTACCCCAGATGTAACCTTAATACTATCTAACATAATATTGCGTTCAGTTTGCCAAAGACTACACTCCCATAAGATGTGTTGTGCGGATTGTTCGTATTCATGGTCAGCTGTAGAACATTGACATAAAGGCGAGGCCACAAGCATAAAGGAAAATAATTTACTCTTAAAATTGCCATGACCTGTGAGAAATTGGGCAACACAGTGATCCACCTCCAGCCATTTCCTGTCCAGCCGCTCACGAACAGATGGAAAAAACTGGTGGAGGTGACGGCCTTTGATGGAATTTTCCCACCTACATTGCCACTCGGATAAAAGTTCCTCCCAGACATCAGTCTGGGGTTTTAGTAATCTAGAGATCTTAGCACGGCCGCGTTGCGGTAAGAACTCTGGGTCCGTAATCTTTCTAGCGTAGTAGTACATTGCAGGCTTCAGTACTAACCGTCTTATACGCCTTGCATAAGAATATCAAAGCCAAACGCTGGCTTTGAAGCAATTTACGTCGTACCGCACCTATGGTGGCCCTATCGGCCCAGACAGGTGCCCCGTAGCACATACAACCCAAGTAGGTAGCCCCATAAATAGTTTTTAAGGTTTGAAAAGATAGACCCCAAGTAGCTTTGGATATTCTCGTCAAGGCGTAGAAGTTCTTTTTTGCTTTCTCACCTACTGTTTTTATATGATCAATAAATGAAAAGTTATTTTCTAATAGCATACCGAGATAGCATACGGATTCTTTTCTTTTAACGGGTACGTTATTGAATTTAATACTAGGCCAGGATTTAAGGTTTCCTTTTAAAATAAGTTGATAGGTTTTATGCGGTGCAAAGGTCAGACGGTTTCGATCTCCCCACTGAGATATTAATCGTAGGCATGTGTCAGCCCATCCTTACTTACTTAGTAATGTAATGATGTCCTAGTTTGAGTTTCACGGAACCGTTTAGAAAGTAAGAAAGAATCAGATTATAGATGTTTTTGTAACAACCACGGTTTTTCATTTTAAGTAGTAGCATCGGCCACCATGCGTTATCAAAAGCGCCAGAAATGTCGAGAAAGATTCCAACCACATATTTATGTTCCGATAAGTTAATAATTTTACGAACAGAGAGCACCGCGTCGACGGTGGATTTACCAATAGTGAAACCAAATTGATTATTATGAAATTTAGGTCCATTCGGTAGTAAGCGCGGAACGATTAGTCGCTCTAAGAGTTTTCCCAAAGATGGAAGTTGGGTTATGGGCCGATAGGACTTAGGGTCATCCGGGGGCTTATCGCCACTCTTCGGAATAATGCGTATAAAGCCCTGTCGCCATATTCGAGGAAAAATACCTTCCGCAATGCATCGGTTATATACTGATAAGATCGCGTCTCCGGCTGTCTTACACGCTTCTATAATCATTCTATTAGATATTTTATCTTCACCGGATGATTTGTTGAGAGGTAGTTTCTTGACAACGTTTATGAATTCGCAGTGGATGGAAGATCTGACTCCGGTGATTCAGGTGGCACCGTGGCCCACGCTCTGATCTGTTGGTGGTATTCATTATCATTTACTGATGAATCGTCTGGTATAAGGGAATCAAGCAGATCATCAGTTGTTTCTTCAATGCCGGTTGTATGTTTATTGTTTACTTTAATGTTTTGAACGTACGCAAGGTCGACAGATCTATTAGCTTTGAACTCGTGGTACAAAGGAGACCACGGACCCTCCTTATCAAGTTTATCAACAATTTTCCGCAGTAAATTACCCTTAGATTTTTCAACAGATGCCCTGTAGCGTGACTTGGCAACTCTAAAAGTACTTAAAGCAAGATTAAGGAGGTCCCCGGTAACCTTACGTTTTTTTAGCTTGTTAAGCTGTCTACGAGCTCTACGAAAGCTTCTACGTTGTTCAACAAGGTAGTCACTCCACCAATCACATCTACGAATATTGGTCATGGATGCGCGACCAATAGCAATGTCAGCACAGTAAGTGAAGGCGTCCGACATTATCTCAGCACTTTCCTCAGCTGACAGTCCGTCGCGAGTGAAGTCTTTGACATGACCAGAAAAAAGTGAGCCGAAGAATTTCCAATTCGCGCCCTTACTTTTATATCTTAAATTTCCAATTAAGTGTGACGAACCTTGAGTAAACATAGGAACAAACTCGTACACGATCAGGCGATGATCACTACAAGACGCGTCAGGAAGGACACGCCACCTATCCAAGCGTACGTCTGCACTAGAAAGTGTGACGTCAATACAAGATTCGCCCATTTGGCTACAAAAAGTAGGTGGTGCGTCTGGGGTGTTATGAATTGATAAATTCATCTCAGCAATAAAATCTTCAACCGCACAACGTCGTTCAGAATCAGTGGATCGAACTTTGCCATACCACGGGGAAGAAGATGCATTTACATCAGCACCTACTATAACTTTGCAGCCCGCGAGCGACCGCAAGACGTGACGGAGATTATGTATATGTGGAGTGATGAGCTATCCCAGTGAGTCGGGATGATGCTGCAGGCTCCAGTGAGTCGGAACCGGATGTCGCAGAGTTCACGGTGAGTTGGAACTATATGCGATGCCCCAGTGAGTCGGGGTGATGAGATATCCCAGTGAGTCGGGATGATGCTGCAGGCTCCAGTGAGTCGGAACCGGATGTCGCAGAGTTCACGGTGAGTCGGAACTATATGCGATGCCCCAGTGAGTCGGGGTGATGGGATCCCAGTGAGTCGGGATGATGCTGCTTGCTCCAGTGAGTCGGAGTGGTGCTGTTGCTGGCTCCAGTGAGTCGGAACCGGTAGTCGCAGAGTTCACGGTGAGTCGGAACTGTTTGCGGTACCCCAGTGAGTCGGGGTGATGATTGAGGTGAGGCTGAGGATGCTGAACAGGAATGCGCGGCTGCTGCTTGCTGGTGGTCGGAGGAACCAGTTTGGGAGGTATGCGGAACAGAGAGTAAAGTACCGCACACCTCAATTGAAAAGGAGGATCCTCCAACCAGGCGGCTGTTGTGCCTGGCGGGCTACTGCCCGATAGTTGATATTCGGGCTGATGTATATGTTCAAATCGCACGGTAAACTCTGCTTGCGCGATGCAGGATTTCAACGTTGTAGTTCGCTGCTAGTCAGATAGATGGCGTCGCGGTTCTTTTTGTTGCGATGTAGATTTGCTCCGTAGGTTTTTCTTGTGGCGGCCTTGATGCCGCTACAGGAGTAACTGGGTCTGAGTATTGAAAGTAGCAGCTCACAACGTAAACCTTAAAGGTAGGCGATGATACTTCCGCCACGGCGCAATGAGGCGTCATGAGATTACTTATAGATGTTACAGTAAAGCCCGAAGAACGCGCTACATAAATTCCGGCCCGCGCACTGCAGTCCAGCTGAACCACCCTGTGACGTAAGCGCGCGTTTTGGTATTGTTCCTGAATAAGCACTATGTCAAGATTATAATCCACAATCAATTTATCCAGCTCAGATGTCGCCACCCTATCGTTATGGAGATTTAATTGTCCTATGGTTAAAATATCCATTATTAGTAGTTAGTGTTTAGGATTAATTGTTCGAGTTTCAGTTTGTAGGTAGTACACTCTTGAGATCCGCAGCGATGATCACACGGTTTTTTAAAGCGCTTGCACGCCACGCAAGTCGGTTTAAAATTTAAGTCGTCATTATGCGGGCAATCATTTGTTTCGTGTGCCTCCGAACAATTGGCACAGGTCGGTTCCTTACTAGCGCAGTGTTTCTTAACGTGACCGAACTGTTGGCAATGCAAGCACCGAACTACTTCTACATCATCAATAAAACGGCAGGTAGCCCAATCAATAAATAACTTATCCTTGGTAGTCACTAAGTGTTTACGTACCGCGGGTTCTATTTCAATGCCAATCCATTTCCGACCGTTATCTAAGGAGCGCCTACGAATAATTTTGGTAGACTTTATAAAGTCATCCTCTTTAATTTGCATCTCATCCTTAATATTTTGGCGGTAAAGCGCGTTTAGAAAAGCGCCATCATCCATTGATGATGGAACATCCTTCACTAACACTCTAGGGCGTCTACCCTTTGGCTTTTCTAGTCGTAAACCAGCGGCCTTGATAGCATCCACAGATTCTAACTTTCTAAGTTGAATTTCATTAGCAACGCGTAGTACGACTCCAGATTTCGCGGTTTTTTTCACGCCTACAATTTGAAAACCGTCGTCACTGGGCTTAATTGCCTTCATGAGCGCTTGTTTTGTCGCGGACGAAGTGTTATAGTCAGCTGACCGGTCCGCGGTAGGGTATGCGACCACACAGGGTAACAGTGGTCGGGACTGCATAATTGCTGGAGCTACTTTTGGCAAACGTAGTTTCAACGAGTCCGCATATGAAAATTTTACAGTTGCTATTGACAGGATCGGGATTGACAGCGTTATTCGACTTGATTTTATCTAATTCGCGTTCCGTATTGGCTAACTTCGTCTCGTTGCATGATGATTTTATGGCCAGCATAGAAACAATGGCCGTGACACGCTGTGTCATATCCATGATAGCTGATTTATTTGCAACATTAATTCGAGAGCCCTGATCATTCACTAGGTCGTTAATTTTAGACAGGTATGACGACGCCTCGGAAACTAAGTCACAATAGTCGGTATTGCTCACATCACTGATATTTAAAATCGGCGAGGATTTTTCCACGGTTTCGAATGTTTGATGAAGCCGTTTGGACTTATCATCGGGCGAAATGTATGATGGAGACATTTCGCTGAATAAACTTAAAAAAAAAATTTATGAAATAAGTTGTTTGAACAATGTAATATTTAGTAGTAAGTATATATATACATAAGGTGGTTTACTGTTACGAGTATGTAAAAGAGCGCTTCTCGCCATCAAACGTAAAAGTTTGGCGAGTTTAGAATTAAGTGACACCTCTGTATTATTTTTCTTTAAATAAAATGTTAAAAAAAAAAAAATAGCGGAGGTCGCCACGGGCGACCTTTGGGTTTTAGTATTTCTACGAAATATTTCTCCGCCGCGATCTGGTGGGTCATCATTTGTTGACATCATCATTGACGGAGAATACGATAAATAAACGTATTAGAACGCGAATGAATGAAATTAAAGAATTAAACAAATAAATATCGATCGATTAAGTTATTTCGCGGTACCCACACACAGAAAAAAATAATTGCACTTACCGAAGGCTGGAGAAATTGACTAATTAGCAATAAAAGAATAGACAGACAGCTTTAAAAACTTACAAAACTCGCACTTAATACACTATGGCACAGCTAGGAACAGTTCACAAGCCTTAGAATAGACACACAATGCAAATTCCGAATTTACAGAACGGAGCGATATACATTCAGTCAAAAAAGTATCGGGAATGGATGATTTGTTTATGATTCCAAATTCAAATTTTTGTTTTTTTGTAGTTGTTAGATTGGCACAACTGTTTTCCATTTTGGCGCGGAGTTTGAGTTGCATCTGTTATTTATATTAAATACATTGCTGGTTTTAGTAATATCATATATAGTGTGTATTGCGAATTTCATAATGGACAAAAATATCGAACAAAGAGTTTGTCTTAAATTTTGCATCGCCAATGGAATTTCGTGTTCGGAGTCACTGAAAATGTTACAGAAGGCTTACGGTGAATCGACTTTATCAAAAACTCGTGCTTATGAGTGGTTCAAAGCGTTCAAAAGCGGTCGAGATGTGATGGAAGATTTGCCTCGCTCTGGTAGGCTGTCAACGTCTGCAACTGAAGTTAACATCGCAAAAGTGAAGGAAATAGTGACTGAAAATCCCCATTCAACTCTGAGAGAGATAGCCGCCGAACTTTCTGTATCTCACGAGTCGATCCGTACCATTTTAACTAATCATTTGGGTATGAAACATGTTGCTGCTCGGCTAGTCCCAAAAGATCTGAATTTTCTCCAAAAACTCAATCGCATGAAAGTCGCTGAGGACATGCTAGAACGAGTCAGTTCGGACCCAACATTCATGAAACGCATTGTTACTGGTGACGAGACGTGGGTTTACGAGTTTGACATGCAAACTAGTCAACAAGCTTCGGAGTGGCGCCTTCCAACTGAACCGAAACCGAAAAAACCACGCCAAAGTCGATCAAAAGTCAAAGTCATGTTGACTGTTTTCTTTGACTATCGCGGTGTTGTGCGCTCTGAATTCTTACCGGAAGGTCTAACGGTAAATAAAGAATATTATTTGAGCGTTATGCGGCGTTTAGGAGAGCAAATTCGACGAAAAAGGCCAGATTTGTGGAAAGAAAATTCTTGGATTTTGCACCACGACAATGCGCCTTCGCACAAGGCTATCATTGTGAACGAATTTTTAACCAAACACTCAACAAATACCATCCAGCAACCACCATATTCACCAGATATGGCTCCTGCTGACTTTTTTCTTTTTCCTAAACTCAAATTACCACTTCGTGGCACCCGTTTTCAATCGATAGAAGACATAAAGGAGAATTCGCGGCGAGAACTGAAATCAATTCCGGAAGCAGCGTTTAAAAAATGTTTTGATCAATGGATTATTCGTTGGCGCAAGGGTATCGTTTCTAAAGGAGCATACTTTGAAGGTGATAAAATAAATTTGGATGAATAACAGACATTTTGTGTATTGTTGATCTTTTCCCGGTACTTTCTTGACAGAGTAGTAATAAACACCTCACAGCGCACAAGCGGGAAGGGAAGTGGGGCCTTCTGACTATGACGGACTTAAAATTTTGATCGCACACACCACAATGATTTTTCTTATTGGGCGTTGCATCTCAGGTTGGGGGGCCAGACCTCCCCCGTCTGAAAAAAACCCTAGATACGCCAATGTCTATATTTACTGTGCTACGGCTCTGTATGTGTCTATGAGACGAACACGTAGCATTAGTAAGCATAAATAGCCAACTCGTTAATGCTTAGTAACGCTACGTTTCCGTTTATAATGATTTTAGATATTCCTCTATAATTAATTGTCAATTGCACGCGGAGTTATTCGCTGCGCAACGCTCGGAAGATAAGGTAGGTGGTCTTTTTAAGAATGTTGAGTATCTCAAAATTCTTTTGGCATTGATAGAATTAAAAAAAAAACATTTTGACCTTGAATCATGAAGACCAACACAACTAAGTAGGTATGTCATTCATAGCTTCTTCGTGTGCTCCACATTTTTCATTAATGCTCCACTGCTCTTGGTTATAGCGTGATATATACCATATAAATTGGCTATCCAACACTAAAATATTTTTTCAATTCGAACCAGTTGTTAATAGTAGTATAATAGATAGATTACCTGTGTCAGAATCAGAACAGGCATTTTGATAAATCTCAAAACCTATCTTAGTGCTCATAAATAGTTGTTATATATAATCATTGGCATTATTTATATCTATCTTATCATTGCTGTTATTTGTTAAATCACCACACACGTCTATGATATTTTTAAACTTATCTGTCGTAAAGAATTACTATTAGGTACCTACCTAAAGTTTAGGTAAGTCATTAAGACTTAAGTCATCATCATCACAAAAGCCGAAAGACGTCCACTGCTGAACATCGGCTTCCCCAAGTCTCGCCACAACAACCGCTCTCGTATGTCTCGCATCCATCGGCTACCTCCGACCCTCACAAGATCTTCACCATGTGGGAGGCCCAGGCCGAGCCCACGCTGCATCTTCCGCTACGCGGAAGTTGTCTTAGTTACGTCATACGAAATCCTAAAGTTCATATTATGTTAGCCCTATATATACCCATAACTCTTTCGTATTTAACCCGCAAGTTTGCTAATTAGCCATTTTGATGGCAGATGTGGTCGCCTAAAAAAACTTCCTAATTATAAAATAACTACGGAACCAATTTTTCATAGTTAATTGGAATGCTTGGTAAACTTTGATGCAATTCGTAAATTTCATGACGCAATAGTATCTAGTATCTAATCTAATTAGTAATACAATCATCTCATCCATCAGGTGAAATAGTAGTCAAACGCGTGCCTATCATTAGTAAAAAAAATATGCAACATCAGGCTGACTTGGCTGATGTTATCTGAGGCAGACGATCCGAAGTCCTCGCGCCCCTCCTTCACTGCCACTTTTAACAAATTAGTTCATTATACTACTCTGTCAAGAAAGTACCGGGAAAAGATCAATAATACACAAAATGTCTGTTATTCATCCAAATTTATTTTATCACCTTCAAAGTATGCTCCTTTAGAAACGATACACTTGCGCCAACGAATAATCCATTCATCAAAACATTTTTTAAACGCTGCTTCCGGAATTGAGTTCAGTTCTCGCCGCGAATTCTCCTTTATGTCTTCTATCGATTGAAAACGGGTGCCACGAAGTGGTAATTTGAGTTTAGGAAAAAGAAAAAAGTCAGCAGGAGCCATATCTGGTGAATATGGTGGTTGCTGGATGGTATTTGTTGTGTGTTTGGTTAAAAATTCGTTCACAATGATAGCCTTGTGCGAAGGCGCATTGTCGTGGTGCAAAATCCAAGAATTTTCTTTCCACAAATCTGGCCTTTTTCGTCGAATTTGCTCTCTTAAACGCCACATAACGCTCAAATAATATTCTTTATTTACCGTTAGACCTTCCGGTAAGAATTCAGAGTGCACAACACCGCGATAGTCAAAGAAAACAGTCAACATGACTTTGACTTTTGATCGACTTTGGCGTGGTTTTATCGGTTTCGGTTCAGTTGGAAGGCGCCACTCCGAAGCTTGTTGACTAGTTTGCATGTCAAACTCGTAAACCCACGTCTCGTCACCAGTAACAATGCGTTTCATGAATGTTGGGTCCGAACTGACTCGTTCTAGCATGTCCTCAGCGACTTTCATGCGATTGAGTTTTTGGAGAAAATTCAGATCTTTTGGGACTAGCCGAGCAGCAACATGTTTCATACCCAAATGATTAGTTAAAATGGTACGGATCGACTCGTGAGATACAGAAAGTTCGGCGGCTATCTCTCTCAGAGTTGAATGGGGATTTTCAGTCACTATTTCCTTCACTTTTGCGATGTTAACTTCAGTTGCAGACGTTGACGGCCTACCAGAGCGAGGCAAATCTTCCATCACATCTCGACCGCTTTTGAACGCTTTGAACCACTCATAAGCACAAGTTTTTGATAAAGTCGATTCACCGTAAGCCTTCTGTAACATTTTCAGTGACTCCGAACACGAAATTCCATTGGCGATGCAAAATTGAAGACAAACTCTTTGTTCGATATTTTTGTCCATTATGAAATTCGCAATCCACACTATATATGATATTACTAAAACCAGCACTGTATTTAATATAAATAACAGATGCAACTCAAACTCCGCGCCAAAATGGAAAACAGTTGTGCCAATCTAACAACTACAAAGAAACAAAAATTTGAATTTGGAACCATAAACAAATCATCCATTCCCGATACTTTTATGACTGAATGTATACCTACCTTTTTTTTTTTTTTTTTTTTTTTAAGGATGGGAAATCAAAAATGACTCCTCCCGCTTTGGGTGAAGCAGAAGGGAGTGTCAGACTCTTACTGACTAAAACCCATCCGCGTTTCTCCCAGTGCCCTTTGCGTTCCAGGGTACGGTGCCTCTTTCGAACGAAGTCCGCAGCCCCAGCAGGCACTAGCCCTAGCGGGCCCCGTCTTTTACGCTGACAGCTCTTTGAGGCACGCGTGAAACACAGCGCGCCGTCCACCCGGGCCTGGTTCTGATCAGACGGCGAGCCACCCAATGCTCGCCGTCCGCAGGCTCGCGCTTACGGTGGCCGAAAATCGCCCTGCGACTCCCGACGCCCGGGGCGTCTTCTTCTGTTGCGGCGGCTGGGGCGTGAGGTTTCCCTTTCTCTCACACGTTCGGCTTCCTCCTTTGCTAGCATTACTGCTTCGCAGAAGGAGGTGACCGCTTCCCATGTCTCCTCGCTTCGGACCATAGCCTGAACCAGGGCCGGACGCGAGAGATCGCCGCCGCCGATCGCCTCGGCGAAGACACGGCGGTGCTCCGCCCAAGCAGGGCAGACCTCAACCGTATGCTCCACCGTGTCCTCCGGGCGATCCTCGCAGTGTTGACACCCGGGCGTATCCTCCCGCCGTATTCGAAACAGGTACCTCCCGAAACAACCGTGTCCGGTGAGTACCTGCGTCAAGCGGAAAGTAAGGACGCCGTGGCGCCGCTCTAGCCACTCCTCAAATTATATACCTACCTACACAATAAAAAACTGTCTTTTCAAGCAGGGTTCCGAATGTAAGAAAACCTTATAGGATCACTCGGATGTCTGTCTGTCCGTCTCCGCTTCTCAGCTCGCGGGCCACCTCGCCCCTTTGTGCCTTCGCGGCCTCGCGGGCTTAGATTACACTCTAGGGTTAGGACAGACAAGACTACGTGGAGTCGGTTGCCGGCGAGGGGCTGTGTTGAGGTCTCTGGCCTCAACACCACGTTCAACACTGCCAACTACCCGGGCTACTCTCTGGAACATAAGTTCAAGAAGCAGACTGGGGTCTGTTTGTGCGTCCGCGATGACATTTTTTGTCGTAGTCTCCGTTGCTTTGTGAAATCGGGTTTTTCTGCCATTTGGCTACTTGTGGACACTGGCGTGGAAAAATTTATCTACATCGGCGTATACCGATCGCACAGCGGTGACCAGGAGACAACAGCGCTGTTTAATTTCCTCGTGGAGTCGACCGACGTAGCCCAGCAACGGAACCCAACAGCGAAGCTCAATATTCTGGGGGACTTTAACGCCCACCATAAAGAGTGGTTGTTCCCGTACCAGAGAACTGACCATGCCGGGTTAGAGGCGCGCAAGTTTGCAGTAACGCTAGATCTAACCCAGCTGGTGAATGTGGCAACGCGGGTACTGGATGTTGACGGCCATACACCCAATTGCTTGGACCTTCTGCTGACAACTGATCCGGGCAGTCAATCAGTATCAGTCTCAGCCCCGCTGGGAACGTCTGACCACTGCCTGGTGAAATCCGTGTTGGCCTGCTCTCCTCCTGATAAGAGTCCTAGAGGCACGAGACGAGTATGGCGATACGAGTCAGCAGATTGGGATGAGATGCGACACTTTTTTGCGTCATATCCTTAGCGGCAAATATGCTTCTCCTCGGGTGACCCTTCGTGCTGCGCTGATGTGATTGCAGACGTGATTCGGCAGGGGATGGAGTATTTTATTCCATTCTCCGACATCCCGCTCGGTCACAAATCCCGGCCTTGGTATAATGCAGAATGAGCCCACGCTGAGACACGTAAAGAATCTGCTTACCAAGCCTGGATCAAGGCCCGCGACCGAAAGGCTAAAGCGCGTAGGGTTCGCGCGAGGAAAAAAGCCTTTAATTCTGCCGCGAAGTTTTGCAAGTGGGTTTTTCGTAGGGCACGTTTTGACCATGTCGGACGTATCGGGGCCAAACTAGCATCTCACCCTCCGGGTAGTAAGCAGTTTTGGTTCCTGTCGAAAGCGGTCGAAACGAATTTCTGTCGACCCACTTTGCCTCCAATGCTAAAACCTGATGGTTCGCTGGCTCACTCTGCAAGAGAGAAAGCAAATTTATTTGCAACTCTCTTTGCAGGCAATTCGCGTCTGGACGCTGGCTCCAAGCAACTAACCAACTTTACCTCGTTGTGACTCTTCGATGCCGGAGATCAAAGTTCATAATAAAGAGGTCTGTAGAGTATTATGCAAAGATGTGAATAAGGCCAGTGGACCTGACGGCATTCCAGCAAGAGTGTTGAGGCAATGTGCACCTGAATTGTCTCCTGTGTCGACACGCCTGTACCGCCTCTCTCTTGTAAAAAGAACGGTGCCGAGATCATGGAAGCTTGCGAATGTGCAACCGGTGCCCAAAAATGAGACCGTGCTGACCCTGTGCATTACCGTCCGATCGCCATTACCTCCATCCTATGCAAGGTTATGGAAAGGGTTCTGAACAGTAAGCTGCTGAACTACCTTGAAGACAACAATCTCCTCAGTGACCGTCAATATGGCTTTCGCCGGGGACGGTCAACTGGCGATCTTCTTGTGTATGTCACGCACTGCTGGGGCGAAGCCATTGAGAGACACGGCGAAGCACTTGCCGTGTCGCTTGATATCTCGAAGGCTTTTGACAGGGTCTGGCACGCAGGTCTACTCATCAAGCTTCCTGCTTATGGTATCCCAGCTGGTTTTTGTTGCTGGATATCAGACTTCCTGAGTGAACGGTCGATCCGAGTGGTCGTTGACGGCTGCTCCTCTGACCTCATGGCTATTGATGCCGGAGTTCCTCAAGGGTCTGTTCTCTCTGCAACTCTTTTCCTGCTGCACATCAATGACCTACTTCAGCCTGGTCTTGTTGGGTACGCAGATGACAGTACGGTTTCAGAGAGATACTTGTCCAGCGCAACAACCAGTGGGGTTGAAGTTTGTTCCTTGAGAGAGGCCATGGTAGAGCGGACAAATTTGACCTTAAGCGTTGTCTCCCAGTGGGGTGATAACAATTTGGTCACTTTTAATGCCACCAATACACAGGCGTGTCTTTTTACCGAAAAAAGGAGTCGTTTTGACCAAGCTCCTACTTTTCGGGGTGCATCTGTTCCTGTGACTGATCGGCTCGAGCTCCTAGGCATGAAGTTGACATCCAGTCTCAACTTCGGCGCCACCATCGAGTACAAAGCCCAAACTGCGGCCAAAAAACTTGGTATCCTAAACAGGGTGAAGCGATACTTTAGGCCTGGACAGCTTTTAACACTATACAAAGCACAAGTCCGATCCTGCATGGAGTATTGTAGTCACCTTTGGGATGGCTCAGCTAAGTATCAGCTTGCCGCGCTTGACTCGGTGGAACGCAGAGCTAAGAGGCTCATCGGCGACGTAAAACTGGTGGATGCCAAGCTACATAGCTTGGCTCATCGCCGTAAGGTTGCCTGCTTGTCGGTCTTCTACAGATTGTACTTCGGTGAGTGTGCCCAAGAACTCCACGACCTCATCCCACCGGCCCCCTTCTACTTACCATCGGACATCCAGACGCACTGCATCTTGCCATCCCTACCTTGTGGCTATTCCAGCAATTCGCACTAAGCGTATTCAAAGGTCTTTTATAATGCGCACAGCAAAGGAGTGGAACTCTCTGCCTGCGTCTGTGTTTCCGAAAGTTTACAACCCTAATCTCTTCAAAGTTATAAAAAAAAAAAGCTCCCCGACGGTGAATCCCGATGTCAATCAAAATTCAATGGCTCAATGTACTACATACTTGTATTCTCGCTTATATTATCTCGAACTTATTTCAAATTTCCTACAATAGGGAGAGTCGTCTTTTTCTATTGGAGGCCCAGCTGGCTGGACATAGAATAATAGAACCCTTGATTTTGACACAGGATAATAGAACCCTTGATTTTGCTAAAACAGCCAAAAAAAATCAAGATTTATTCGGTTTATAAAGTCTAATTAAGTGAAAAGAACCAAAAGCTCTTTTAGAATTTACGTACAAGTTAGTGCTTAAAATCTATACAGTGAAAACCACATAAGTTTTCGTTGGATTTCTTAAAATTTATGCATTTATCAGTCAGTCAGAAACTAGGGGCACCGATCGATCGCTGGGCCCTGAGCACCTGCCCTGAGTGCAACGTACAAAAAACGGGCCTGAGAATAGGGAGCTATCATTTTCGAGCTCGCTTAGGCTTAGTCCGCCGCTGGTGGCCTCTTCCACTCCCCGAAGTGCATTTCTGACTACGGCCTTGTGCGACGGAATCGTAGCATTAGTGCGCATATAGCGTCAGCACATTCTATGCTTAGTAATGCTACGTAATGATTTTATGTACGGATTTTAGATATACCTATATAATTAATTTCTAATTCGACGTTCAACGTTAATTAGTGCGCAACGCTCGGGAGACAAGGTAGGTAGTTGGACCTTTTGGGACTCTTTGCTTGTTTATTGTTGTAACTAATTTCAGATATTTTATAGGCCTTTAGCATGGATAAAGTCCAATATATGTTTTCAAAAATTGTGGAGTGACATCGGTGTTTTGTTGTGTTTCACGCGCGCCTCTGAGATATCAGCATATAAGACGGGGTCCGCTAGGGCCAGTGCTGGCCAGGGTTGCGAAATTTGTTTCACAGTCACCGCGGCACTTGAACGCAAAGGGCACTAGGAGGAACACAGATGGGTTTTAGTCAGTAAGAGCCAGACACTCGCTTCTACTCAGTCCAGAGCGGGAGGAGTCATTTGATGATTTCCCATCCTTAAAAAATGCTCTCTTCTAGTCATATCAGTCTCTAAGATGGCCCAGAAAAATGTTTAAGGAACCTGTTTAAGATTGTTTTGAACCTTGATCTTCCTTAATAATCAAGTGCATCAACGAACTCATCACAGTCACCACAGAGACCTTATGATAATCAGAGTGCCTATCTTCTAAAATCTTCAGTAATAGGTAATATAATAAACCAGTTCTTATTTTTAAACTTAGCAATATTTTTTCTGCTTTAGGATACGTTTAGTTGCCTACTCTGTCCCAATCCTGGACAAAGGCTTCCCTTAACTTCTTCCACCATTCGCCAGCCTGCTCCTTCTCAGTTCTGGCCAAACTTTTTTAGATTTTTCAAGTACAGATGCTTATCAATTTGAGAGATTTTTGATAAATGTCAAAAGCTGTTGTTAGTGTTCTTAAATATTTGTTTGTTGTGTTTTTTTTTATCTTCCCTAGTATTATGATAAATCACCACACAGATAGGATCATTTTGCTGTCCGTCCGTCCATCCGTCCGTCTGTCTGTCAAGGCCCTTTATCTCAGGAACGCGTGGAGGTATCGAGTTGAATTTAAAACCATATACTCAGGCCTACAGTCCCTTGAAGCAGAAATTTCTATGGTAAAGTAAAAAAAAATACCGCCGTTTCCCTATCCCGCAAAAAACGTATAATTTTGTTCGATAATCTCAAGGGAATCAAATTTACGGTATTTTTCATTGACCTAGAACTACGAAATTTGGCAAGTATCTAATATCGGCATAGGCTACAAGTATAAGGAAAAATGAAAACTATACGTTTGTAATTAAATCCTAAAAAAATAGTCTTTATTTAAAGTAACATGCAATGTACCTAAAATTTGTGCGGAGCCCTCGGTGGGCGAGTCCGACTCGAACTTGGGCGGTTTTTTTTAGGCCACATGGTTTCGACTTTTTTTTTTTATAAAATTGACTCTTCCCCTCTTATCTACGAAATTTGCATAGAAAACGAATATCTGGCCTCGCCAGTGAAAATTTGAAAACATTTCACGTTTAATATATTGGTACGGAACCCTCGGTGCGCGAGTCCAACTCGCTCTTGTCCGGTTTTTTATCTATTTAACACTAATCACCACTGTCATCATCAATCACATACCTCGATTGCCGGAAGGACAACGCAATTAATAATCGTAGACTTTACAGTCTGTCGTCTTACTTTTGTGTTGCTCGTTATTATAAAATCATAATATTAAGGCTTGTATATTTGCCAATGACCTTGTGCATACAAACGGAGCTAACTACACCTCGGCGCACCACTCCACTGCTCATGTTTTTAATTTTTTACAATAAAACAAATACATATTTTAAAAAAGTAACAAAACCAAGTTATTTTCGTTTGTATTGCACAGCAGTAGATATTATTTTTTCAGTTTTTTGTTAAAAAATGAAGGAGTAAAATGGTTTCATCTCAACGATTTGGAGTTGATCTGGTGATTTTTTTTCCTATTATGTGATACCAATACATAAATTCTGGCTAAACCAAGTTACGTGCAATATGATATAGATTACTACCTATTTTTTTTTTTATGTAATTTCTCAGTAAATGCCGAAAAAAAACTGCTTCATCTGCACGCTATTTTTAAGCCTTTTCGAGAGAACACCCTTAACTTAAATTAATCAGAGCGCTACATCCGCCACGCCGATTTGAAGCAAAAGTATTCACGGCAAATGTCAGTAATTTCCGTTCAGTATAAAACACTTACAACAATTTGAAATAGCAGCAAATTTTCAGAAAATTCCTTTTCTGTATTCACCAGCTGTGTCTTATGTCCAGATGTCGGTAAAGATTCAGAAGATCACGGAGCCCCTGATCCTGGGAGAGGGTCCGCACTGGGACGAGGAGCAGCAGGCTCTGTACTTCGTCGACATTCCAGATCATAAGATCCACAAGTATGTGCTCGCTACCGGAGTGCACACGAAGACTAAAGTGAGTGAGTGTTTTATCCAAATAATCCTTGTGAATTTGACAGAAACTATTCAAACAAAACTCAGGGTATTTACCTCGTATCACTTTATCCATCAGATGCTTACGTGAATTTCATAGTGCCGGTGGAAGGCACTAGTGACAAGTTCCTGGTGGGGATGGAGCGCAAGTTCGTGGTGGTGCGCTGGGACGGGCTGGAGGGCTCCCCCGTGTCTGTGGTGAAGGAGGTCGGAGAAGTGGACCGCGATGTGCCCAAAGCCAGGATCAACGACGGAAAGGCAGATCCCAGGGGACGGGTGTACGCAGGTCAGTTTTGCTAGGGTCTTTATTCTGTGTAAGAATGAAAGTCAAACCTATGTCGTACGCTTTTTAATTTTTTGCATACTAGCTTTGTAGAAAAAAGCTCACGAAGTGAAATTTGTACGGCAACACAAAGAAGGCCGACACTGTCACTGTCACTCCTAAACGTTTGACGCAATAAAACCTGCTGGGTGTGTAAAAATTTTGAGCTTCTCTCGCTCTTGCATTCTGCACTGTCTATTTCTTTCATCTTTCTTCCTTTTGAATAATGGCTTGCGACTGCCGTCACCAGAACGACAGGCGCAACACATAATTATTTGAGTTCATCTGTGAGGTGACACCACATTATACGCCTCGGGTGTCACCCATGCTAACTGACTGGCCCTAGCGGGCCCCGTCTAGGACATGAATCTAACTTAACCAAGTCACGGTCCCTCTATTCCTGATTTCTTCGTGCGCTCTTGCATTTCAGTTATCTGCAAAAAAGAATTAGACTCATTGGCAGAATGCGCTCTGCTTAAACTGAAAGTTTAGCCCTGACCCCCTAAGAGGACTATAAGAAGTTTGGTACAGAAGTTCGACATTTTGCCGTTGCAAACTGCCGTCTCTAATCTAACCGCTACCGCGGTAGATATTTTCGCTACGGCCTACGGTCGTTTCAGTGACTTAATTACTTACGCGGTCAGCAGGAGTTCTATATCCTGTTTGGATGTATCTTTTCTAATCAACTTTCTGCTTCACCCAACTCCAGGAACCTTGGTCATGGATTTTCCCGGAAAACTTGAGATGAACAAGGGCAGCCTGTTCCGCGTGGACGGGTCCAAGGTCACGAAGGTGGCAGACAGGATCAGCTTGTCCAACGGTCTGGCCTGGGACCTCAAGGAGAAGGCCATGTACTACATCGACTCTGAGGAGAAGAACGTCAGGAGATACGACTATGATGTGGAGACAGGAGACATATGTGAGTTCAGATGGATTTTTCACTGTTTTTGTCTGTTTTCGAGAAATCTATTTTTATTTCTGATTTATTGGAGATGGGTTTTTTCTTGTCTCTAGTCTAGGTCAGATATTTCATACAAGATATTAGTCTCAAAAATATAACCTGAGGTTGAATCGCGGCTGTGTTATCAACATGACAAATTTTCTTTGCTCTTTCAGCCAATCTTAAATACATCTTTGATTTCGAGGCCAACAATGTGGAAGGCTCGCCCGATGGTGCAACCATAGACACAGATGGGAATCTATGGGTCGCGTGTTTCGAAGGTTCAAATGTCATCAAAATTGACCCCAGGACCGGCAAATTGTTGCAAAAAGTCCCGATTCCAGCATCACAAGTGACATCGGCTACTTTCGGAGGTCCCAACTTTGATATTTTGTTCGTTACCACCGGCAGTTTAAATATTAGTGGACCCCAGGAACCCCCATGTGGGGCCACTTTTATGGTTACTGGCTTGGGTGTCAAAGGATTACCTAATGTTACTTATAAGCTGTAATGTTATTTAGTCTTGCTTTATACTATTTATTGTATACGAAAATTTTGTTTTTTGTTTTTTGTGACTAGTAGGTACATATTTTACTACCTAACTCTTAACTGTTTTATAAAGTGGACCTGTAGAGACCGCTATTAGACTGAATATTATTTTAATAAGTACCTACTGCGACATTTTTAACGTTTGTAAAGACAATACTTTCTCGACTTGTATTTATTGTTAAACTCATGTTTTATGAGCACAGTCACACAGTGCATTGAGGAACTATTTAAATAAAATATACGTGTCCGTTGTTAACAACACTTTTTACTTAGGTCGAGGTGTGCACCCAGTGTTGTGATGTTGTCCTATTCCTTGTTTTGGTTAGGTGACGGTGAAAGTAACAAAATGCTTAGTCAAATAATATTATTTTGTTAAAAACTGCAAACACAGTGGATCAAGGACTTCCGGGGTATACGTAAGTAGCTGGCGGTGAACTCAGGATGCGGTCAGAAATAAGAAATAATTTATTTTGCAATGTGTTGTCATTGCGTTAAGATTTGAAATACCACAGGGATCTCACCTGGGACCGATTCTTTTTTTGATTTTTGTCAATGACATTGTTCATTCAATACGGCACTGTAAATGTTCCATGTTTGTGGATGACTTGAAATTGTACAGGGAAATGAAAACAGTCTGCGACGTTGTATTTCTTCAGGAAGACTTGGATGCGGTGCAAGAATGGTGTCAACTTAATATTAGGTCTTTACCTATGAAATTGCCGTTCTGCAGTACTGGCCATTTCAAATCAAAATAATTTTTGTTTGGCTAAGAATTCTAATTTCAAATTAATTTTATTTTAATAACATGTTTTTTTTTTCCAAAAGTAGTAATTTGTTTATTGATTAGTGTTACATTTTCATCGCATTTCAATCTTTTTCGTCATGGATACGTTAAAAATTCGAGTAATTATGGAATATGAATACCGTCGTGGCAGCAACGCGGCACAAGCGGCACGCAACATCAACGACGTTTACGGAGCTAACACTACAAACCAACGCACCACCTGTTATTGGTTTGCTCGCTTCCGTTCTGGAAATTTCGACCTGAAAAATGAACCTCGCGGTCGTCCGAAGATTTTGATCGACAATGACAATTAAAGGCGATTGTGGAAGCTGATGATACACAATCTACGGCTGAATTAGCAGCAGCTTTCGACGTTAGCGTCAAAACAATATTGGTCCATTTGCGTCAAATTGGCAAGGTAAAAAAAAGCTTGACAAATGGGTGCCCCACGAACTCAATGATCGCCAGCGCGAAGTACGCGTCGAGACGTGCCTTGCACTGCTCAACAGACACACAAATGAAGGAATTTTGAACCGCATTGTTACCTGCGATGAAAAATGGATTCTGTTTGATAACCGCAAGCGCTCAGCAAGTTGGTTGGATCCTGGTTCAGCACCTAAACAATGCCCTAAACGAAAACTTACCCCTAGAAAAGTGATGGTCACTGTTAGGTGGTCTAGCGCCGGTGTGTTTCATCACAGCTTCTTACCAAACGGGGTGAGCATTACTGCAGATGTGTACTGTGAAGAACTGAACACAATGATGGAGAAGCTGGCACATCTCCAACTAGCATTGGTCAATCGCTCGTCTCCGCTGCTCCTGCACGACAACGCGCGACCTCATACTGCACAGCAGACGGTCTCCAAGTTGCAAGAACTGGGGTTGGAAGCTCTCCGTCATCCGCCCTACTCACCAGATCTTTCGCCTACTGACTACTACTTTTTCCAGAATTTGGATAACTTCTTGGCGGGAAAAAAATTCAATACCCGAGAGGCAGTACAAAATGCCTTTGAAGAATTTGTTGCCTCCCGTCCAGCTGATTTCTTTAAGAAGGGCGTCAATAAACTGCCACTGCGTTGGCAAAGATGCATTGATTGCATGGGTGATTACTTCGATTAATACAAATAAAAAATACATGAAAAAAATTCGTTTAAATTTTTTCATACAAAACGGCAATTTCATAGGTAAAGACCTATTATGATGACTCTCAATGCAAGTAAATGCTATCACATGAATTTTACGCGAAACAAACAAGTACTATCATTATCTTATGCGTTGGATGGTTTTCCTCTGCAAAAGGTTGATACCATTCGTGATTTGGGTGTCCAACTCGACAGCAAGCTAACTTTCAACAATCATATTGACACGATTGTAGCCAAAGCGTCAAAAATTTCGGGTTTTGTGAAGAGAACTTGTTCGGAGTTTCGGTCCACATCGACACTAAAAGTGCTTTACAACACCCTTGTCAGAAGCATACTTGACTACGCATCTCCAGTTTGGAATCCCAAATATCGTCCATATTGACAGGATGGAACGTATACAGAAGGCTTTCACCAGGTACTTACGCTTTAGATGCCCTAATTGCTCTCCTGATGCTAATTATTCCCAAAGGCTTAATCATTTCAATATGTTATCACTTAAACAACGTAGAAGCACTTCAGAATAGCTCTTGTTTAACAACATTATCCATAACCTGGCGGATGTACCTGAGTTATTATCAGAAATTAATATATCTGTACCTAGACGTACTGTCACTAGATCTCTACGCAAATTAAATACCTTTGCACCGTCCTCATCAAGAACTAACCTTGGTCTCAAAGGCCCCTTGAATAGATTAATGGCTAATTATAATAAAATAGATATCTGCAACAATATTGATATATTTACAGACTCATATTCCCAATTTCGCAGAAAACTTATAACTAATAGCGACGAATCATAATTTCATAACCTACTTTTTATTTTTTACTATAACATTTTTTTTTGTTTTTTTGCTACATGTGCCTGCCACTTTAACAATAATTTTGGAATATTCTCATACTGCACTCGTTATCGCATTCTGCCATTTTGATCGTAATGTTCCAATGATAATTTTAATTTTTGATTCAAATTTCTTTTGTGAATTGGTTTTTTACTTAATGTTTTGTTCTTTGTTTCTAATTTAGTTTTTCTATCCTCACGTTTAAAGAATCTTGTTAAACGTATGTATAAGAAGCAATTTTTTACGTAAGTGCTGTGTACGCCTGTAAGTGACTAATTCACCATAACTCAATACATTTCTTATTTTTATTATGTTAATGCCTCAAGTGAATAGGTCGTTGGAGTACCTATCAAATAAATAAATAAATCACTGACAAGGTTGAAAAGGGTTATAAATGCATCACAGTGATTCTAGACCTTAAAAAGGCTTTAGACACTGTATCAGTCCCCATCCTTGTGCAGAGACTTGAAGCTATTGGGATAAGAGGTAAGGCTCTCCCCTCTTTGACAGTTACCTTTGAGGTAGGAGACAGCAAGTTAAAATAGGTAACTTGAATTTTTAGGAGCAAAACATTGTTTTCGGTGCGCCGCAGGGTTTGCTCCTCGGCCCACCAATCAAGTCGGTCAAGTTCAATGCTGCTAAGACCCAAGCGTGTCTATTTTCCGCCAAAAGGAGCCAATTCCACCCAGCTCCATCTTTCCGAGGTTTAACCGTGCCGATAACCGACCAACTTGAGCTTCTTGGGGTTACATTAACATCTACTCTCAATTTTGGCCCTTACATAGAGGCAAAAGCTCAAGTAGCTGCTGGATTCTAGCAAAGGTGAGACGATACTTCACTCCGGAACAGCTGCTTATACTCTATCAAGCGCAAGTTCGATCGTGTATGGAGTAATGCTCTCATCTTTGGGATGGATCTGCCAGATACCAACTTGATGCCCTTGAGTCAATTGAGAAACGAGCCAAGAGGATCATTGGCAATGAGAGGCTCGTCGCGACGAAGCTCCAAAGTCTTGAACACCAACGACGAGTTGCTAGCCTGTCGGTTTTTTACCGGTTGCATTTTGGGGAATATGCAATGGAATTGCATAATTTAATTCCGCCAAGCCCGTTCTATCATCGGACCACAAGACGAACGGCGAAGCGCCACCGGTACACGGTGGATATCCCACCCATACGCACAAAACGTTTTGGTAACACATTCATAATGCGTACAGCTAAGGAGTGGAATTCCGTGCCAGAGTCTGTGTTTCCTGATGGCTACAACCTGGGAGTCAAGAGTGAATAGGTTATTTCTAGGCAAGCGTGCTCCATCTTCGACCACATCATCGCTTACCATCAGGTGAGATAGTGGTCAAACGCGTGCCTATAATAGTAAAAAAAAAAAAAGCGCAAGTTCGATCGTGTATGGAGTACTGCTCTCATCTTTGGGACGGATCTTGCAGTAACGCGGCAGTGATATCAGTTTTCTGAAGGCGTTATTATATTGGACGCGCAGCGCACTGACGGCACGTTTGGTACTGTTGACCCAAACGCATGCATGTATGCTTTATGTAGCGCCAGAGCTCATATTTTTTTGGTTTTACCTACGAGTACATTGCCGTTTAGATCTATAGACCGGATCCGGGGCTGTTTAGATTTATGTATGAACTAAAAGAAAGAACCTCCTCCTTTTTTGGAATTTGGTTAACAAAATAAACCAAATTAGTGACTTCATCCGCAGAAAACGGCTGTCGCAGTATAGTGGTTATGAGGATTTGTGTGTGAGATAGACCCCGTGGTTTTCAGTGACATGTTTTTGTCCAAGACCAAGTGCGGGGCCCCCATGCCCCCCATGCCGGGACCCGTAGCATTTGTTACTCTTGCCTTGCTACGTGTTCAATCCGGCACTGCAAATTACATTAGGTATATTATATACGGTTGTTTATTTTTTTTCATAGCGAATTTCCTATTTATCTTACCTCAACACGAATACTACTGTGCTTCCCCACAGCAAGTTCATAGTAAGTTGGTGCGCAGTCTGTGACCGCAGTCATTTTAGTGCATCTTTATCTTGATACAGAGCGCGGTTTGCGAAATTATCGTACTGTTTACTCGAATTACATTAATAAAATAACGTTTCGAGACACCGTGATAGTCGTGATTAGGGTTGCTACCTTTTTTTGCGCGAATAAAGTACATTGTTCATTTAAAGTAGAAAAAAACATGTCAAACTAAAGTACGATTTATTTTACTTCATTATTTTCCTTATAAACATGTTTTTCGTTACTTTTAACAACTTTTAACAAACAATTAATTCATTATTTTCATTTTTAGGGTTCCGCACCCAAACGGTAACCAACGGAACCCTATTACTAAGCCTGTGCTGTTCGTCCGTTCGTCTGTCTGTCAGTCAGTGGGCTGTATCTCAAGAACCGTAATAGGTAGACAGTTGAAATTCACAGTGTGTATTTCTATTGCCGCTAAAATAACAACAAATAATGAAAATTAAATTAAACTGAAAATTAAAGGGGCTCCCATACAAGAAACGTGTACGGAACCCTTCGTGTGAGTGTCTGACCCAAATTGGCCGGTTTTTTTATCAGATTTAGAGACGCTTTGTTTCTTTCATCTTGCCATTTGCTATTTACCACAGAAAAAAACTCTAACGTGGCAGGAATCGATAGGAAAATAAAATTACTTTATTATACCAATCTGAAAGATTATCATCAGTCTTATTAAATACTTATTTGCTATAATTTTTGTGCAATAGACAATTCCGTAAATCGAGCGCATCATTGACACACGGCTCCATAGCGAGCGCACTGTCTCTGAGTGTCAATATGGCTTTCGGGCGGGTAACAGTACCATGGACGCAGTGTTCGCCTTACGGACTCTGGCTGAGGCTTACAGAGAGAGAAGGAGAGCTCTGCATATGGCCTTTTTAGACCTGCAGAAGGCCTTCGACTGGGTACCTCGGCAGTCCATCTGGTGCGCACTTCGCTTTAGGGGCGTTCCCGAGGTCTATATTGACATTATCAGAGACATGTACCGCGATTCCGTGTCCTCTGTCCAGACCGCTGTTGGCGAATCCAATGGCTTCCCAATATCTGTTGGCGTTCACCAAGGCTCGGCTCTTAGCCCGTTCTTGTTTAAAGTGGTGCTCGAAGTAGTTACGGCAAACATCCAAGATCAGCCTCCATGGCTAATGATGTATGCCGTTGACATCGCCCTCGTTAATCAGAACAAAGCCCATCTTGAGCGCAAAGTCAACATCTGGAAGGACACGCTGGAAAACGGTGGTCTGAGACTAAATGTGGCGAAGAGTGAGTATATGTCTTGTGGCAGCACGGATTCAAACGCCATCTGAATAGGTTCGGACCTGATCACAAAATCCGATACGTTCAGGTACCTTGGATCCGCGCTCCACGAGTCTGGCAACGTAGACGACGATGTCCAAGCACGTATAGGCGCGGCTTGGGTGAAGTGGCGCGAGGTAACGGGCGTTGTATGCGACCGCAAAATGCCTCCGAAGTTCAAGGGGCAGATATATAAATGCATTACACGGCCTGTCCTCCTAAATGGAGGCCAGTGTTGGCCAGCACTAAGCAGGCACACCCAGGAGCTTCGCGTCATGGAAATGAAGATGCTGAGGTGGATGAGCGGCGTAATGCGATCCGATCGCATTCGCAATTCATTCATCCGAGGTAGTCTTAGTATCCGTGACGTGGGGGAAAAACTGCATGAGTGTCGTCTTCTATGGTATGGCCACATCATGCGCCGCCCTATGGAGTACGTTGGTCGGAGATGTATATGAATATGGCTGTCCTTGGGGCTAGCTCCCGTGGTCGCCCTCGCAAGCGCTGGCTGGACGTCGTAAAGTCCGACATGAGTGCCAATGGCCTGACTGAAAAGAATGTTGAAGATCGGGCAAAGTGGAGGAAGTTCAGTCGGAAGGCGCACCCTGGTAATAGCCGGGATTAGCGCCAGGTGGTAGAAGAAGAAGAAGAGACAAATCCATAAAACCTTTAGTAAGTACCTACTACGTATCTGATGTGTGGTTCTGTTTTATTTTATTTTATAGATTTAGGAAAATTTACATTTTCACACAAGAGAGAGTACTTACCAACAAAAATAAGACCAATTAAAAGTTTTCATAGACGCAAAAATACTTACAACCAACCTTTTTTGTAATTATGTGAAATGAATCGCTGAGAAACCAAAATATGCGAAATAAAGTATTATATACTTTATTGTTTCTTAAAGTATAGAGTACAATTACCCGAAATAACGTACCATACTTTATAATAAAGTTCGGTACTCCCTCTAATTATACTTAATCTGTACACCGTTTTTTAGGGTTCTGAACTTCTGTACGGAAAAACGGAACCCTTACAGGATCACTCGGTGGTCTGTGTCTGTCCGTCTGTCACAGCCGATGACCGATTCTGTTGAAATGTACAAGAAGGTATACTAAAATCTTCTGCGACTCAAATACGAAGGCGCTACGCTAAAAAATATTTTTTATTTAAAAATAGGATTTCTTTTTCCGAAACTGAAGTGAAATTTTGTGAAAGGACTCATCGTAAGGGATTTTTTAAAAGTTAATTTTAAAATATTCCATTCTAGAGGTATTAAAGAAAATTGACCATTCCCCCCTTATCACCAAAACTATTGAGCCTAAAATTTTGAAATAAAAGTTGGTTTTTACCATACCTTGAGTTTCTTGCACTTTCTTCTCCGTAGAGATCTAAGCTTTGGAACGTGCACTTAGCTTCATGTTTTCGACAGATCGACCTCGACAGTTCAAAATTGCCTTTAAATGGATTACTTGAAACAAAAGCTTTTAGTTTGAGTTTACCTACTAGATTACACGAAAACCAAAACCAATAAAAATCAATGATTACAACAAGGCAAGCAGCAAGGCAGGCAAGCAAACATGCTAAAAATAGTAGGTAGGGTAAATGTAGGTAATGGGGAACACTTAAGCGAAAATGAAAAAAAAGCAAATCTATGAATCAACTATTTATTACTCTGTTCTTATTATAAACTTTACTTTACTAACTATCGATTGAGATCAACTTTAATCACTTTGGTTTATTAGTATTGGTACAATAGAATTAAAAAAAAAAACTTTGATCCCGATTGTCAACTTGAGTTGGCAATGGTGATCAACACATATCGCAAACATAATTGTGCGCAGTATCCCATCCAGTACAGTCGGCATGAGCCCAGAGCCCACAAGAACGAACTTGCGGCATCTACAAACAAAAAAAAAAACTGTTTTACCGAGATTAGGTAGTGTGGGCAATGGGGATCACTATGTAGGTAATTGGGATCACCCGACTCAGATTACCTACATAGGCAATAAAACGGAAAAACTGCAATTTTTTTGCCGAGAAATTATAGGTAATAATAACAATATGGCTGTTGAATTGCATGCTAAAATGCTACGACTATTACACATTACAGGTACAGAAATAAATATTTGTTATTTTGTAACTTACCTTCGTATTTCTTAACTCGAAAAATTAGATGTAAATGGCGCGAAATCTTCACAAACCCTTTACTCGCCAACGCGTCGGCCGAACTGAGCCAGTCACCGCTCGCGCACGGGTGTGACGTCATGCTAGCGTGTACTTATGTTTGGATCGGTCGGTCGCGTTCGGTTTTTGTTATTTTGAGGTGATCACCATTGCCTACTGACTCCCATTGCCTCCATTTCCCCTACCTGTTCGTTCGGAACCCTTTGCATTCGAGTTCGACTCGCCCTTGACCGGATTTCATGATGTTACCTATCTAATCTGATTCAGTATCTGTGATTTGATACCCAGCAATCATATTGCACAATTTTTAGCACGCGATAAAATGAAATGTACCTACTGTATTATTAAAGATCAGAAAAGCTAATCTTTTCGACGCAGAGCTCAAATATTTTTGAGCTCGCTGGTGGGATACTTACCCAACACTATTTAGTGTTGCCGCCCCGGGCCCCGAAAGGCTTTTTCAGCCACTGGTGTCCTCCCTGATGAGCATATCGGCTCTAGTCAGGACATAGTCAGACTACGGCCTTGAGCGCCGACACATTTTATGCTTAATAACGCTACGTAAAGATTTTTCGTCAAGATTTTTGATATATATAGGTAATTTTTTATACAATCGGAGTTAATTAGTACGCAACGCTCAGGAGATAAGGTGGGTGGACTTTCACTTGACTGTTGTAACTAATTTCAGATATTTATAGGCCTTTAGCATGGATAAAGTCCAATATTTGTTTTGAAATATTTTATTAAAAATTGTGGAGTGTAGCGGTGGTGGTTTGCTGTGCTTGGGCGGAGCACCGCCGTGTCCTCGTCGAGTCAATCGGCGGCGGCGACCACTCGCGTCCGGTCTGGTTCAATCCATAGTCCGGAGCGAGGAGGCATGGGAAGCGGTCACCTCCTTCTGCGAAGTAGTAGTGCCAGCGAAGGAGGAGGCAAGCGAGAGGGAGAGGGCAACCTCACGCCCCGGCCGCCGCTACAGGCGCCCCGGGCGTCAGGAGTCGCAGGCCGATTCCCGGTCACCGTAGGCGCGGGTCTGGGGACGGCGAGTGTTAAGTAGCTCGCCGTCCGATCAGAACCAGGCCCGGGTTGACGGCGCGCTGTGTTCCACGCGCGCTTCAAAGACAGGGTAGGAGACGGGGCCCGCTAGGGCTAGTGCCGACCAGGGTTGCGGATTTGTTCGGAAGTCACCGTGGCCCTGGAACGCAAAGGACATTAGGAGGGACACCTAACCGATCCTAACCGATTTTGATAAAATTCTATGGGAGCAATAGGGCAGTATAATATTATATCCTTTCAGACAAAACAAGAATTTTTCAAATCGGTTTATAAATGACGGAGTTATGAAGTAACAAACCCAAAAAAAAAAAAACATTAACATGTTATTTTAACTATAGAATCCTTATAGATTTTCCTGTTATCTTTAAGTAAAGATCTATTATATCCACTTTTTTTTTAAACGAAAAATGACCATTGGCTAAAAATTCGAAATTTTAGCCAATGGTAATTTTTGTCTATTTCCTTAAATAACTTAAAAACCATATTTTCTTTATTAATTATGAAAAAATATAAATAAAACCCTCACATAAGCCCTTTCAATTGATATGTCACACGATATTGTTGAAAAACTTTTCTTTTAATTTTTCTAGTTTGATCCCCAAAAGTGGTCCTCATACTAAAAAAAATGAATTACGAAACGTTTCCATGTTTGAGTCACAGAAGTCCATATGTGTACCAAATTTCAACAGAATCGCTCCAGTGGATCCGGAGAAAAGTGGCTGTGACAGACGTACAGACAGACCGACAAACAGACGGACAGACAGACAGACACCCGAGTGATCCTATAAGGGTTCAGTTTTTTGTTCGGAATCCTAAAAATTCAACCGAATTAAACCTCCTTTTCTTGAAGTCGTTTAATAAGATTCCGAAGAATTGAGAATCTCCTCCTCCTTTTTGAAGTTGGTTAAAAAACCAGTGCTTATTTAAACTGGCTAAACTTGTTTAGCTCGTCCCCGCCATTTCAATCGTGGGCTGCTGTGGACACTGTTTTATGGCACCAGTCACCACCTCTGTACTACTTATTATATTTATTTTATTTAATTTTCAAGTGTGTGTGTTTTGTTTGTTTGAATGTCATATCTTGGCTATTATTATGATAAATCACCACACAGATCTGTAATATTTTTATGCTTATCAGTCTGAAGAACTGTCATTTTTAGGGTTCTGTACCCAAAGGGTAACCAACGAAACCCTATTGCTAAGCGACCGCGGTCCGTCAGTCCGTTCATCCGTCCGTCCGTCTATATTGCATAAACCGTAATAGGTAAACAGTTGAAATTTTCACAGAGTATGTATTTCTGATGCCGCTATAACAACAAATAATAAAAAAAACGATTGTACAGAACCCTTTACGCGCGATTCCGACACGCACTTGTCCGGTTTTTTATCTATTTTAACCACAGATATAGGTGATTTTAACACTATCGCCGCTGTCATCGTCAATCGATTATCGATTATCGAAAGGACAACACAATTAATAATCATCGAGTTTACAGTCTGTCTTTTTAATTTTGTATTATGTACAAGTTATTATAAAATCATAATATTGGCTAAACTTAAGAAGAGCACTACATCTGTTCACGCCGATTTTAAGCAAACGTCTGCACGTTCGTCTTAAATCGGCATTAAGTCAGTATTCATAGTAAATATCAGCAATTTCTGTTCAGCAAAAAACACCTTCGAACAATTTCAAATTGCAGCTGTGTCTTATGTCCAGATGTCGGTAAAGATACAGAAGATCACGGAGCCCCTGATCCTGGGAGAGGGTCCACACTGGGACGAGAAGCAGCAGGCTCTGTACTTCGTCGGCATTCGAGATCTTAGCATCCATAAGTATGTGCTTGCTACCGGAGTGCACACGAAGACTAAAGTGGGTGAGTAATCAAAATAAATAATCCTGGTGAATCTGACAGAAACTATTCAAACCATAGATATAAGAAACAATTCAAACAATAACCCAGGATATTTATGTCTATTCTTTTATCCCCCAGATGGTCACGTGAGCTTCATAGTGCCGGTGGAAGGTACCAGCGACCAGTTCCTGGTGGGGATGGATCGCAAGTTCCGTGTGGTGCGATGGGACGGGGCGGAGGGCTCGCCGATCACTGTGGTGAAAGAGGTCGGAGAAGTAGACCACGACGCGCCCATTACCAAGCTTAACGACGGGAAGGTGGATCCCAGGGGTAGGGTGTACGCAGGTCAGTTGCTAGTAGAAATGTCGATGTAGCTTCGTTTTCTTTGGAGTCTTTATCCTGTTTGTAAGCCTAAAAGAGGACTTGCGCCACAGATAACTAAATAGTTACTTGTGCTTTGTTCGTTCAGTGCTAATAAATAAACTTCGCCGAGGGGGAAGGGGATGACCCTTCGAATCCAACCTATCCAAGTCACAGTTACTCGAAGTTAAGCGAACTCCTGGGGTCTAAACCCGAGTTCGCTACGCACTATTGCATTCCAGTAATCAGCTAAAAAATGTTGAACTCAATTTGCTGCAGGCGGTCGTGATAAAGTGAAGCCTTCCCTGAGCGAAGGCGTGAACGGGCCTGCCTTATGTGCTTGAAGGTGAGGTGTCTGTCCAGGATGACCCCCAGGTATTTGGCTTGCTTCTCCCAAGGGATTGGCTTGCCGAAAGGTACGGTTTGACTAAAAGTCTCGCAAGACGAGTACGAGGCGGTCTGGCACGCCGAGTTGGTATAGCTTGTAAATTATGCCATTGTGCCGGACTTTGTTAAATGCTTTCGCTATGTCAAAGAACAAGGCACCGGTCATCGAGCCACGCTGGAAGCCAGCGCTTAGGTGTTCGACGATGCGGTGGACTTGTTGGATGCACGGTTCGAAAACCAAACTGCTCGTCAGGGTTAAGACTCTTTGCTTCGGCAAAGTCTTTGAGCCGCTTATAAATAAGCCTCTCGTAGATTTTACCGAGAACGTTGAGTAGATTGATGTGTGAACGTTGAAACACTGGTATTCAGCTGAATCCGGTTTGACTGGAAGCCGACCCCAGTGTAGTTGGGAAAAGGCTAGGCAGATGATGTTGAGTAGACTGATGGGACGGTAACTGCCGGGATCAGACTTGGGCTTGCCTGGTTTGGGGATACCGATAACGGTGGCCTGTTTCCATGCTTGGGGGAACATGTTATTGTTTAATGCTCCATTGAAGATGGCAGTCATTAGCACTATGAGTTGGGCGGGGAAGAGTTGGAACACCTTGTTGGTGATGCCGTCGGAGCCAGGGGCGTTCCTAGGCTGAAGCCTTTTGATGATATCCTCCACCTCCTCGGTAGTGACGGGGGGTAGAGGACCATCAGGATCTTCGACTGGTAGGAGGGAAGCTCTACGTTCGATTTCTGCATTCACCATATCGAGGTGAGCTTTGTCTACTGGTTGAGAGCTGGGAGAACATTGGGCTCTCTAGGCTGTCAGCCAGACATTCCGCTTTATCAGAGTTGTCGAATGCGACACTCTTAACTGGGCGGACTGAACCGAGTCGTCTGGTGGATGTCGCTGCGTCCCCGCATGGGAGCGCGGCAGCCGGTGTCGGGGCAAAGCCCGAAAGGCCTCCTCGGCCCGTAACGGTACGGGCCGGTCGTGCGCGCGCACTGCCTTATATATCGCTCGGCGTTGTCGCTCAGTTGTTTGTTCACTGCTTGCCCGTTGTACTCGCAGTTTACAAAGTAATGAAGGTGGCGCTGTCATGTACAACGAAGATGTGTACTTATGTTACAACTTTGTTAGTTCATCCCCTAACAAAAGGGCATAAATGGGGTTGGAAGTTTATAGAAACGTTCGACAATTTTTGCCGTTTCCGTTTTAATTTTTGGTTTTCTGTTTTCACCAACTTCAGGAACCTTGGCCATCGACTGGAAGGGTTCTCCCGGCAAAGTCGAAAGGAATAAGGGCAGCCTGTTCCGCGTGGACGGATCCAAGATCACGAAGGTGGCGGATGGAATCAGTGTCTCCAACGGTCTGGCTTGGGATCTTAAGGAGAAAGCCATGTACTACATCGACACGTACGAGAAGAACGTCAGGAGATACGACTATGACGTAGAAACGGGAGATATATGTGAGTTAAGATGGAATTTTTACTGTTTTGCCTGTAGCTATTCAAGAAATCTACTTTTACGATATGAATCGTGGATTTGTTACTAACATACACATTTACCTTTCTCTTTCAGCCAATCTTAAGTACATCTTTGATTTCGAAAAGAACAATATAGAAGGTATGCCCGATGGTGCAACTATAGATACAGATGGGAATCTATGGGTCGCCTGTTGGGGCGATTCAAGCGTCATCAAAATTGACCCCAGGACCGGCAAGTTGTTGCAAAGGCTCGTAATTCCGGTATTACAAGTGACTTCAGCTACTTTTGGGGGTCCTAACTTTGATATCCTGTTCGTTACCAGCGCCAGTTTCAATTTTACAGGACCTCAGCCCTACCCAAGTGGCGCCACTTTCATGGTGACCGGCTTGGGGGTCAAGGGATTACCCAATGGTACTTATAAGCTTTAATGTTATTCGATCCTGTTTAATACAATTTATTATGTACCTTTGTATAACATATTTTTTTACCGTACCTACTTATTTTAATAATTCAATCAAGTTTATAAAGTGAACCATCGCTATCAGACATAGTATTATTTTAAAAAGGCGGCAAAAAATCTTACAGGTGTCAACACTGATACTACACTAAAACTTGTTTTGATACTTGGATTATTTTTGTGGATCCTTGGGGTTAAATTTAAAAAAGTGCATTTCAATGTAGGTATTTATTCTTTATAAATTCTTACAGAGCAATACAAAATACTAAAATAGATACACAAATACACACATATTAAATATACACATTAAAAGAAAATAAGTGTCATTTTTTAAAAATCAACATCGAAAAAGTAATCACAGCGACAAGAAGTGTTCCCTAACAAGTCTTTTAAAAACAGGCAGCGATTGCGCGCCCTTAATTAACACTGACAATGCATTCCACAAACGGGCAGCTTGGACTGAAAAAGGTACCTATCTACTTTTTAAATAAAACATTCGTGATAACGTTTGTTTACAATACTGTTTTACGACGGCAACCTAGTGATGTCCTATTGTTTTTTTTTTTTGAAAAGTACCATTATCCTTGTTCTTGTAAAACATACAAAATGCTCTGTCAAATTTATTGTACTATTCTGTTTAAACTGAAGAAGTTGATCGAAAGGATAACCAAACACCGACTTCCGAAATTAAAGTTTTTATTTTTCAGTTTTTAGTGGTTCACATGTGCTTACCCTATCACAACGTACTAGTGTGATGTTATGTTATGTTATGAACTGGTGTAAACAATAGATAGACAAACATGAGATTTCAGAAAAATCGGCCCATTTGCTATCATTTATTGAGGAGTTCCGTTGCCTATCTCCGAAGATCTTCATCAGATCTTCACCAAATTGAAATGAGACCACTCCGAAAAAGTACTTACTCTTTTATAGCTTGGAGTGTGCCTATAAAATTTGAAGAAATCTCTTATAAATAAATCCTCTATTTCTCCAGGATCTCATAATCAGATTGATGATCATAGGACCCTCTGGGAAGAAACATTAAAACAAAAAAAGCCATCTTCGAGTAATCGGGGAACATACATAAAAAAGGTTCCGACGAATTGAACCTCCTCCTTTTTGAAATCGGTTAAAAAGTGTCAAAAACGGATTATACATGTAGGTACATATACACATAAGATTATGTGTATTTGTACCTACATGTATATATTTTTTTTTTAATAAAAAAAAAGTGTTCATTCATGAAAAAATGCATTCAACTATTTATTATTCTTACTTCTGCCAAACTGCAAAGCAGTTTGTTGGCAGATGTAGCTCCTTTCATCTATCACATGCACAGTAATGGGGACAAGTTTATATTTTCTCCACAGTGAGGCTCTGACAATATATATTGACATTGTACTTGCTAATTTTATTTTTATAGCATCTTATAAAAATAAAATTAGCAAGTACACAGCTATCTATATCGACGGGAAGGTTATTAAAAATTTCATACTAGCGACCCGCCCCGGCTTCGCACGGGTGCAAATTATATAGTAAAACCTTCCTCGAGAACCACTATCTATTAAAAAAACCCGGATTAAAATCCGTTGCATAGTTTTAAAGATCTAAGCATACATAGGGATAGACAGGACAGCCAGACAGCGGAAGCGACTTTGTTTTATAGTATGCAGTGATAGTGAAGTACGACTACGGCTTTTCATCTACAAAGTCTAGTAAAGAGAAGAAGTTAATAAAAGAAGAAGCCAAACTAAAGCCTTCCGATAATACGCCTTGCGAAATGGGTTTTTTTACTTTCACTGAACGACAAGTTTGACAAGGGTTATAAATGCGTCACGGTGATTCTAGACCTGGTGAAATCCGTGTTGGCCTGCTCTCCTCCTGATAAGAGTCCTCGAGGCACGAGACGGCGTGGCGATACGAGTCAGCAGATGGGATGAGATGCGACACTTTTTTGCGTCTTATCCTTGGCGGCAAGTGTGCTTGTCCTCGGGTGACCCTTCGTGCTGCGCTGATGTGATTGCGGAGCTGATTCGGCAGGGGATGGAGTATTTTATTCTATTCTCCGATATCCCGCTCGGTCACAAATCCCGGCCTTGGTATAATGCAGAATGCGCCCACGCTGAGGCACGTAAAGAGTCTGCTTACCAAGCCTCGACCAAAGCCCGCGACCGAAAGGCGCGTTGGGTTCGCGCGAGAAAAAAAGCAAAAGCCTTTAATTCTGCCGCGAAATTCTGCAAGCGGGTTTTTCGTAGGGCACGTTTTGACCATGTCGGACGAATCGGGGCCAAACTAGCATCGCACCCTCCGGGTAGTAAGCAGTTTTGGTCCCTGTCGAAAGCGGTTGAAACGAATTTCTGTCGACCCACTTTGCCTCCAATGCTAAAACCTGATGGTTCGCTGGCTCTCTCTGCAAGAGAGAAATCAAATTTATTTGCAACTCACTTTGCAGGCAATTCGCGTCTGGACGCTGGCTCCAAGCAACCACCAACTTTATCTCGTTGTGACTCTTCGATGCCGGAGATCGCAGTTCATAATAAAGAGGTCTGTAGAGTATTGTGCAGTTTAGACGTGAATAAGGCCAGTGGACCTGACGGCATTCCAGCAAGAGTGTTGTGCACCTGAATTGTCTCTTGTGTTGACACGCCTGTACCGCCTCTCTCTTGTAAAAAGAACGGTGCCGAGATCATGGAAGCTTGCGAATGTGCAACCGGTGCCCAAAAAGAGAGACCGTGCTGACCCTGCGCATTACCGTCCGATCGCCATTACCTCCATCCTATACAAGGTTATGGAAAGGGTTCTAAACAGTAAGCTGCTGACCTACCTTGAAGACAACGATCTCCTCAGTGACCGTCAATATGTTTTTCGCCGGGGACGGTCAACTGGCGATCTTCTTGTGTATGTCACGCACTGCTGGGGCGAAGCCATTGAGAGATACGGCGAAGCACTTGCCGTGTCGCTTGATATCTCGAAGGCTCTTGACAGGATCTGGCACGCAGGTCTACTCAGCAAGCTTCCTGCTTATGGCATCCCACCTGTTTTTTGCTGCTGGATATCAGACTTCCTGAGTGAACGGTCGATCCGAATGGTCGTTGACGGCTGCTCCTCTGACCTCATGGCTATTGATGCCGGAGTTCCTCAAGGGTCTGTTCTCTCTGCAACTCTTTTACTGTTGCACATCAATGACCTACTTCAGCCTGGTCTTGTTGGGTACGCAGTTGACAGTACGGTTTCAGATAGATACTTGTCTAGCGCAACAACCAGTGGGGTTGAAATTTGTTCCTTGAGAGAGGCCATGGTAGAGCGGACAAATTTGACCTTAAGCGTTGTCTCCCAGTGGGGTGATGACAATCTGGTTACTTTTAACGCCACCAAAACACAGACGTGTCTTTTTACCGCAAAAAGGAGTCGTTTTGACCAAGCTCCTACTTTTCGGGGTGCATCTGTTTCTGTGACTGATCGTCTCGAGCTCCTAGGCATGGAGTTGACATCCAGTTTCAACTTCGGCGCCACCATCGAGTACAAAGCCCAAACTGCGGCCAAAAAGCTGGGCATCCTCAATAGGGTGAAGCGATACTTTAAGCCTGGACAGCTTTTTTTTTTTTTTAAAAAAAACTGTTTATTTCAATTAAAATACAGTTTTATACAATTCTTAACTTAATCTTTAACAAAAATAGAAAAGATTTTACAGTAGATTATATTTTAGATTTTATTTTTTTTAACCCTTTACAAAGCAAAAGTCCGATCCTGCATGGAGTATTGTAGCCACCTTTGGGTTGGCTCAGCTGAGTATCAGCTTGCCGGGCTTGACTCGGTGGAACGCAGAGCTAAGAGGCTCATCGGCGACGTAAAACTGGTGGATGCCAGACTACATAGCTTGGCTCATCGCCGTAAGGTTACCTGCTTGTCGGTCTTCTACAGATTGTACTTCGGTGAGTGTGCCCAAGAACTCCACGACCTCATCCCACCGGCCCCCTTCTACCATCGGACATCCAGACGCACTGCATCTTACCATCCCTACCTTGTGGCTATTCCACCAATTCGCACTAAGCGTTTTCAAACGTCTTTTATAATGCGCACAGCAAAGGAGTGGAACTCTCTGCCTGCGTCTGTGTTTCCAAAAGCTTACAACCCTAATCTCTTCAAAGTTAGAGTGAACAGGCTCCTTCTGGGTAGGCTCGCTCCATCGTAGTCTTTGTCTCTGTCATCTCTGACATAGACTAGAGTCAAGAGCAAACCCATTACAAATAAATATAAAAAAAAAACCTGACAAAAGCTTTAGACACCGTAGGTATCGGTCTCCACTCTTGTGCAGAAACTTGAGGCTGTAGGGATAAGAGGTAAGGCTGTCTCCCTCTTCGACAGTTACTTCCGAGGTAGGAGACAGCAAGTTAAAATGGGTAACTGGCATAGTGAGGAGCAAAACATTGTTTTTGGTACCTACCCCGCAGGGGTCGGTCCTCAGCCCATCACTATTACTAATGTATATTAACAAACTCTGCAACCTACGAAACAAATAAGGATAGGTCGTTAAAACATATTGAGGGTATTTGATAAACATTTAGAAACTCATCCAAGAGTCCGTTTGCTAAATATTAAGCTTAGTGCCAATTTTTGTAAAAGTCAAGTGTCCTCCCCTCTGCCAGCTAAACGGTGGTTTTTGGAATCGTGAATATATGTATGGTAGTAGCATAGTATGTAAGGTACTTAAAAGGATAAAGAAATTATCATGGGTAGGTAGGCTTTACAAGTTTTACATATTTATTTATTTTTTTACTTGAGGAGCTCGTGGCTAAATAAAAACAGCCACACAGGTCGATCTTCAAGGTTAAGCAACTCTTTCCGTTGTTGGTCTGTGGATGGTGACCATCTTAACATACCGAGTTTCCTCCTTGGCTCGGAAAGCACGTTAAGCTGTTGGTCCCGACTGTCAATTGGAGATCTTTGGCAGTCGTTACGGATAGTCAGAAGCCTGAAAATGTGACACCAGTCGTGCCAAGGAATACCGTGTTACCGAGTCAACGGGTTGTGGAGGTCTGGTCGGCAGCTGAATCCAGTTTGTCTAGAAGCCGACCCCAATAAGTTGGGAAAAGGCTAGGCAGATGATGATATACTATTTTTTTACTTGAAGAAAGAAAATTTCTTACAAATTCTGTTGAAAATTAATTGGATAAAGTTGTTAGTTACTTAAAAAGGCCTTTATTAAAACAAAATATATACACTTAAAATAAAAAATCCTCACTAAAATAAGGCGTCAAAAAATTCGTCCGCATCGCTGTCCACTGGAAGTGAGCCCAAAAGACTGGCGTTATTGCCACGTTGTATGGCAATGCTTAAATCTTCTGTCCGAAGTAAAAGCCAGCTCTTGGGTCTCACGGCTCAAAAATATAATTGCCAACAAATTTTGCGAACCATGTAAAATGCACCATTTTAAGTCCGCAATTGTGACGTGCAACTACGGAACCCTACACTGCGCATAGTTCGACACGCACTGGGCTAGTTTTTAAATAATCATATATGACGGAGAAAGAGTCTCCATAGTGTTTTTTAAAAAGCGTGACGTCAGAATTGCTGACGTCACAATTGTTGTTTTCATGATGATCACTCATTTTCGGTCTCTCAAGGAAAACTTCAGTTACACTTTATAAACTTCGTTTATTCAACGGGCAGCGTAATGACGTCACAGAGAGGTCCGTACTGTACGGCGGTCCGAGTGCGACTGACTGAGCGCGGCAGCGCGCTCTGTGCGGCCGTATTTATAGTGTGGCGAGCACGTGTTCATAATTTCTAGGTTAAGTATTGAAATTACAATGTTGACATTAATTTTACATCGTAATAAACTCAAAGTAATCAACTGATGATTTATAAACTAATTTTAGGACAATAAAATGATTAAACTTGGTGTGGTTGCGCCGATACGGGCATACTGACAGGCGGTGCGCGCTCTGCACCAGCCTCGTTGCTTCTCGTAGATTTTTGCGGGTTCTCGTAGATTATTTATTCTGATGGGCCGTGGTTTGGCTGTACTTGCAGCTGTTCTCGTGAGGACGACGGGATGGGCTCGTTTGGTCCTGCAGCAGGATCTCGGTGAGTAGGCGATTCGTTTCCCGCCGATACGGTCAACTGATCACCAGGTTGTGGAGCGCGGCGCAGCTGATCTTGGGCAACCTTTGGAGGTTGTCCTCTACCGATAACTTTCTTTACCAAACATTGGTCATTTTCCAGTATTCTACAGACTTCATACGGTTCGCTGAATTTAAGGTCAAGCGAGGTTTGGTTGCGAGGATTATTCTTAACCAATACGTAATTTTCTCTTTTGGAAATGGTGGATTTTGGCCTTATGTAGGTTGAAGCGTTGTCTGTCTTGTTCGCTTGAACGAATAATTTTTTGTTGCACTTCGAGAAAACGTCAATGGTGACTATGACGTACTGCTGATCATCTGGATTGCCCAGCTTCTCAGTTATGTCCATATGAATAACTTGGAAGGCAGCTGTTAGTTTTTGTAATGGGTGTAATTGGGCTTGAATGGCCCCAGATCTTCCCTTGGATGTTCGGCATATAACGCAGTTATCCACAAATCTTCGAACAGTAGAACTCATTTTGTTGAACCAATAAGTTTCTCTGATCTTCTGTAGAGTCTTTTCCCAGCCGGGGTGTTTCAGTGCAGTGTGAAAAGAGTTTATAATGCTCCATTGTAAGGACTTGGGAACGACGGTACTGAGCTGCTGACCGAAGACAGGATCATTGACGTTCTTCTTTAAGACATTGTCCTCCAATACATAGTCTTCTACTGGGTTATTGTCACTGAGGCTGTCCATTATTGGCCGCAGTTCATCGTCTCGTCGCTGTTCAATTTTGAGCCAGTTCAAGTCTCTTGTCATAACATTGACCGCAAACTCAGTTGGGTTTCTACTAAATAAGTCAGCATATTGGAGACGTTCACCTTTGCGGTACTCTACCTCGAAGTCGTAGTTTTGTAAGAACGCCCACCAGCGATGAATCCTCGGCAGGAGATCCCTTTTATGTTTTGACGCTTTTAATGCGTTGCAGTCAGTTATCACGGTTTTTCAATTTTCGCCCATATAGATACTGGCGAAAATGTTTTATAGCGCGTACCACTGCCAGTGTCTCCAACTCGTAGGAGTGGTAGCGACTTTCAGCTTCCGTGGTTCTTATTCTCATAAAAGCAACCGCATGTTGACGTCCATCTGTCACCTGAACCAGTACTGCCCCAAATCCGAGGCTGCTTGCATCGGTGTAGAATAGCATGGGTGCCTCTTCTTGGTATAATGTTATTGCTGGAGCAGACGTTAGGCATTCGATGATTGTGTTACGAACATTTTCGTGTTTGTCTGTCCATGCCCATTTTGCTCCTTGTTTCGTTAGTTCGTACAAAGGCACCATTACACGAAAAAAATCGGGAATATACTTCCTGAAGTATCCAGCCAGATCGTTGAACTGTCTGACTTGCTTGACAGTTTTAGATACTGGGGCTTTGACGAGGGCCTCTACTTTTCGTGGACTCGGTCGCACTTGTCCATCGGAAACTACGTTCCCGATGTATTTGATGGACTGTTTGAAGAAAGCGCACTTGTCTGCGTTGATAGAAAACCCCGAGTCTTGCAGTGCTAAGAGGATTCGTTCCAGGTGTGAGATTCCCTCAGGGAAATCTGTACATTTACTCAACACGTCATCTACGTAGACTTGTGCGGCTGTTCCCAGCAATGATATCAAAGCCCTGTTGATGCATCGTTGGTAAACCGAACAAGCATTGCTCAAACCAAACGGCATGGTGAGGTATTCATAAAGGCCATCTTGTGTGATGAACGCGATCTTCTCTATGGAGGTCTCACCAATGGGAATCTGGTAGAAACCGGCCGCCATATCAAGGTTTGTATAGAAATTACCATTTGCCAACTGGTCAATCTGATCGGAGATCAACGGGAGTGGATAATGGTCACGTAGAGTATTTGAATTAAGTTCTCGAAAGTCCACACAAAGCCGATCGTCACCATTCTTTTTCTTGACCAGGATGATGGGACTTGAGTAGGGAGATTTGCTTTTGCGAATGATGTTATGTTCCAAAAGTTCTTGGATTATGGTGCGAACCTTCTCTCGTTCCACTGGGCTGAGGCGATATGGTCTTCTTTCCACGAATTTATCAGGGTTTTTCAGTCTGATTTCTAGCTCGCCCGTGTTCACCCGAGTCTTGAGATATCCACGGATAAACAGGTGTTTGTATTTGTTCAGAAGTCGTCGTAGTTGCATAACTTCATCTTCATTAGTTAGATCACAGTCCAAGTTGTTGAAGAGACAAGAACTTGTACTTACATGATTGATAACTGTTTCACGAATTAGCTTCGTCCCGTTGATGTGATTATCACACTAAGATTAGTGTCATGGATCAGGTTCATGCCCACTAAAATGCATAGTCCTGCAATAAGTAAAACTCAAGCTCAACACTGATGGTATCTATGACGCATACAGTCGTATGTTTGGTTAACGATAGTGCGGGGAACTGACAACCCCTTTCAAATAATTGACTACCGGTCTCCTTTGACCAGGTAAGGTTGTAGCAACCGATTCTCTGACAATTGAGCACTTCGCCCCGCTGTCAAAGATGGCTTGCAAAGTCCTTTCACCTTTCACCTATTTTGATGGTGATAGGGGCCATTTTATGGCTTGCTACGCAGTTCACGTTTGAAGTCAACGAACGTTCACGTTTGAAGCAAGTTTCTTAAGTGTGGCCTGGTCTGTTGCAATAGGTACAAGAAGTTGTTTCGTTTCGTTTTTCGTTCGTCGTGTTTGCGGCTGCTGTTTTCGAATCCTTATTGCTAGCTTCAGGTTTAGGCTCCGAAGGTTTGAATCTGCAGTCGTTAGTGGAGTGGTTTGTCTTCTTACATATACGGCAGCTTGTTGTTGATGGTGTATTGTCCGAAAAACGTGGACGTTTGTTGTATGTTGTGGAACTAGAGCTCGGATGACTCCGCTTCTTCCGTATGGATGTTGCAATTGAGATGAGCTCAGGGACAGTGGTTGCCCTGGCATTCATCAGTTCAATGCGTAAGCGCTCGTCATTAACACATCCAATCACAGCTTCCATAGCGTGTTCGTCTCCAAGTTTGTCTTTGGTGACTCTTCGCCACAAGATCCAGGCACGTGATAAGAACTCCGCAATGTCTTTTGTTGCATCATAAACATGTTTTCTAAACATGACGATGTCCCGAGAGTATCTATTTTCAGGTTCAAACGTGGTGATCAGATTTTTCCGCAACTCTTCCCACGTTGTAGTAGTCACCATCCAATCATCAATTCACATTTTTGCTCGCCCCTTTAACAGGTTGCAGACTTTCATGCGGACATCGAAATCATCAAGCTTGTATACTTCAACCGCTGGATCTATATGTTGGCACCATTCTCGTACACCGTGTGGGTGTCTGGATCGAATGATGGTAAATAGACGTCCTTGATCCTTATTTTTGCTTCGGCAGGTGGAGCACATAAGCGCTCCGACATTTTCTGCATCGTCTCCATCATTTGCATCAGGAATTGTGGTGGTATCCCTCCCAACTGCATTCCATGGCTAAGGTACTCTTGTGGTCTTGATTCCAGTACGGTTTCCATTGATGCATTGGTAACCAACACAGGTTCTTGATGCTGTATGTTGGTTTGTTCCAGTTGATCAGGTGGAGGAGCTGATGAGGAAGCGTCTTGGGTAGGAGCTTCTTGCAAACACACTTCTGATGACGGAGAAAGAGTCTCCATAGTGTTTTTTAAAAAGCGTGACGTCAGCATTGCTGACGTCACAATTGTCTCATTTTCGGTCTCTCAAGGAAAACCACAGTTACACTTTATAAACTTCGTTTATTCAACGGGCAGCGTAATGACGTCACAGAGAGGTCCGTACTGTACGGCGGTCCGAGTGCGACTGACTGAGCGCGGCAGCGCGCTCTGTGCGGCCGTATTTATAGTGTGGCGAGCACGTGTTCATAATTTCTAAGTTAAGTATTGAAATTACAATGTTGACATTAATTTTACATCGTAATAAACTCAAAGTAATCTACTGATGATTTATAAACTAATTTTAGGACAGTAAAATGATTAAACTTGGTGTGGTTGCGCCGATATATAAAATCTTCAGACAGAACTAGGGTTTTCCAGGTAAATGATAATCGAATATTTGTAGAAAATTAACCGTGTTTGATTCTTGTTTGATTATGTCACATCACTATTGTTTTGACCTATTGACTTTCCGATAAGGCTAAGTGCTCTAAGTTCCGATAACCTAGCATCGGAAAGTCAAAAATACAAACGGTAGATCCGAGCCGATAATTTTTCGTATTTTATTTCAGATTTTTGGGCCACATGTAGGCATAAACTACAGTTACTTAGATATCTTTTAACGTATACGTTTGACCTAGAGGTCAAACCTACCACTCGTGCAACGCTTACCATCATGTGAGATAGTTCTTACCTGATGGTAAGCGATGATGTGGTCGAAGATGGAGCACGTTTGCCTAGAAGTAACCTATTCATTCTTGACTTAATATACTCTCAGGTTGTAGCTATCTGGAAACACAGACTCTGGCAGAGAATTTCACACCTTAGCTGAACTAGCTAACTATGAATGTGTTCCCAAAAAGTTTTGTGCGTGTGGGAGGATGTTCACCATGTACCGGTGGTGCATCGCCGTTCGTCTTGTGGTCCGATGATAGAACGGGCTTTGCGGAATTAAATCATGTAATTCCATCGCACACTCACCAAAATGCAGCCTATAGAAAACCAACCAGCCAGCCAGGCCAGCAACTCGGCGTCGATGCTCAAGATTTCGACTCGACGAGCCTATCATTACCCATGATCCTCTAGGCTCGTTTCTCGTTTACTCGAATTACATAAATAAATGCTAAGGTGCTAGGTATAGAAAAGTCATTCGAGAGATAACGTTTCGAGATACCATGATATTCGTGATACCGTAATTTGCGCTATCGATCCAAACCTTCCTATAAATGCTTAATCTGTACACCGTTTTTTAAGTTTCTGAACTTCGGTACGGAAAAACGGAACCCTCATAAGCTCACTCGGTTGTCTGTGTCCGTCCTGCTGTCATAAACGTCACCGATTCTGTTGAAATGTACAAGTACCTATACAGCCTAAGACCCGTATTACAGAACCTTACTCAAGTACTACTTAAACTGCGTTCAACCGATTACTGCTTGAGCGAAGAATCTCGACTTAAGCATTCAGTTTATTTTAGAACTATCCTCAAACTAAAATCAAACGAAACTACGCTTGAGTAGAGATTTTGATCTCTGATTACGTGAGTAAGCAATCATTATGGTAACCCTAAACAATAGTTTGTTTTTTATTGCAATTCTTTTTTTTTCGCACGGTCAAAACCGGAGTAGGCGGACGACACGACGTTACTGACACTGACAGCCACCCTTAACCCTTCAGAGTAGGTACATATTATGTTCTGTGGACAGCAAAACTGCTGGACAAATGTGGGATCATTGAAACAGGCGCAATCTGGGTAAAATGGAGCTGAGAGTTTTGTTGGTATTGACAACCTCAGCGAAGTTTGCGAGAAGGCTGACTCGATACATTTTTTTTACTGGTGGTAGGCTTCGGCCGATGGCTTGTGACCACCCACTGGGCAAAGACGTACCGCCAAGCGGCTTAGCTGTGTTCCGGTACGATGCTCAGTGTAGCCAATTCAGAGGAGTTGGGTCGAAATAGTTGTTCCAATGCAGGCAGACCAGCCAGGCTAGCCCTGGCATGGGCGTATCGGGAGACTAGTCGCGGAGGGTAGCGGGATCCGAGGCACGGTGCGCCGCTGGCCGACCGCAGATAGTTGGGGGCCCAAGTAGTGTGCTAGCCACACATGAAAGGCTGCCCCGCCATCTGACGAAAAATCCCGGAATGCACCATCGTGCTGGTTGGCGACCAGATGAAAGGGCCCGATGGACATTCCCGGGGGGGCTCGGGCGTCCCCGCAGTCTCCAGACTAGTCCCCCAAAGATGTCGTCCTGTCAGGGCGTGCCTGAAGGTTAGCAGCTTGGAACCTCATTTCACTTCCTTCTCCTCAACCTCCATCACTTAAATGAACAGGAATAAAAAGAGAAAAGCTGTACAGCGGCAGCACGTCCTTTCGCATAAAGTGCACCTCTCTAATATACGAGGTCTGCACTCAAATCTCGCTCCACCACCACCACCTCGAGACCGAGAAACCAGCGCTCTTTTTCCTGTCGGCAGATCGGATGTCCGTCGGACGTGTCATACCTGTCTTACCCAAGGTTTACCCTGGAGCACCACTTCAGACCCCGCGCGGGCGTATGCATGTACGCCCGGGACGACATCTGCTATCGGCGTCTCCGCTACCTTGAAGACTCCAGGTTCTCAACGCTGTGGGCTATAGTGGACCCAGGTCTAGACAAAATTGTCTACGCATGCGTCTACCGTTCGCACGGCGGTGATTTGGCGACAACTGGGCTTACACAGCACCTGAGTGAGGCGGCGGATGCGGCTCAGCAGCGGTACCCTTCTGCCCAATTGGTGTTACTGTGGGACTTTTATGCCCACCATCAGGAGTGGCTCTTCCCATAGCAGTGCACAGACCATGCTGGACGAGAGATGCGAAAGCTAGCGCTTGCGTTAAATCTTACCCAGCTGGTCCAGGGGGCAACGAGGGTGCCGGATGTTGATTCGCACACTGCCAATTGCTTGGACCTTTTGCTGACAACAGATCCAGACCGCTATTCGGTGTCGATTTCATCACCACTGGGTACTTCTGACCACTGTCTGGTGAAGTCTGTGTCTGTCTACTCTCCGCCCGATCCTAGCCCAAGAGGCGCCCGGCGGGTTTGGCGATACAAGTCAGCAGATTGGGATGGCATGCGATCTTTCTTCGCATGTTACCCTTGGCAGCCTACTTGCTTTTCTTCCACTGATGCTACGTCGTGCGCGGATGCCGTGACGGATGTGTTGCGGAGGGGAATGGAGTACTACATTCCGTTCTCTGACATAGCAATATCTGGCAAAGCTCGTCCTTGCTTTGGTGCCGAGTGCAATCGCGCTGATGTGCATAAGCACGCGGCGTACCTGGCATGGGTCGACGCTCGTACGCGCAAAGCAAATGACGTGAGTCAGAAGAAGAGAGCCTTTAACAGGGCTGCTAAGTCCTGCAAGAAGGTGTTGCGGAGGGCTCGGCTTGACCACATTAGCCGAATAGGGAACAAACTTGCTTCATACCCAGCAGGTAGTAAGGCTTTTTGGTCCCTAGCTAAGTCGGTCGAATCGAACTTCTGCCGCCCCTCACTACCACCACTGCTGAGACCCGACGGGACGCTGGCCCACTCCGCTGAGGAGAAAGCGAACTTGTTTGCTTCTTTGTTTGCGGAATCTTCACGTCTGGATCCTGGTGGCGCGACGCCCTCCGCCTCTCCTGGTGAATGCGAGTCGAGTATATCGAACATTCGCATTCATCAGAAGGACGTCCGTAGGGTACTGCATAACCTAGACGTGAACAAGGCTAGTGGTCCCGACGGGATACCGGCAATTGTTCTGAAGACTTGTGCGCCTGAGCTGTCTCCGATCTTGACACGCCTATTTCGCCTTTCGTTCGAGACTGGAAAAGTGCCGAAGGCTTGGAAGCAAGCTAACGTGCAGCCCGTGCCCAAGAAGGGTAGTCGAGCTGACCCGTCGAATTATAGACCCATCTCGGTAACGTCCATACTCTGTAAGACTATGGAACGCGTGCTGAATCATAAGCTCCTGGCGTACCTAGAAGCGAATGATATCCTTAGTGACCGACAATACGGGTTTCGCCGAAATCGGTCAACTGGGGATCTACTAGCGTATGCCATTCACATCTGGAGTGAGGCTATAGAGAAGCACGGGGAGGCACTGGCGGTCTCCCTCGACATCTCGAAGGCCTTCGACAGGGTCTGGCACGATAACCTTATTAGTAAGCTTCCTTCCTTCGGTCTGCCCGCCGGTTTGTGTGATTGGATCGCAGATTTCCTGAGGGATCGGTCTATCCGAGTGGTCATAGATGGCTGCTCGTCTGGACTGCTGGATATTAATGCCGGGGTTCCTCAGGGGTCGGTGCTTTCGGCAACACTGTTCTTGCTGCATATTAATGATCTGCTTAAACCCGGTACCTTTGGGTATGCAGACGACAGCACTGTTGCTGAGAGATACGTGTCCGACGCTCGACCTGGTGGGTCGCAGATCCGGTCTCTCCGGGAGGCAATGGTTGAGCGCTTGAACGTGTCCTTACAGGCGGTCTCTGAATGGGGCGATGCCAATCTGGTCAAGTTCAATGCTGCTAAGACCCAAGCGTGTCTATTTTCCGCCAAAAGGAGCCAATTCCGCCCAGCTCCATCTTTCCGCGGTGAAACCGTGCCGATAACCGACCATCTTGAGCTTCTTGGGGTTACATTAACATCTACTCTTAATTTTGGCCCTTACATAGAGGCAAAAGCTCAAGTGGCTGCAATGAAGTTGGGGATTCTGGCTAAGGTGAGACGGTACTACACGCCGGAACAGCTGCTCAAACTCTATCAAGCGCAAGTTCGGTCGTGTATGGAATACTGCTCTCATCTTTGGGATGGATCTGCCAGATACCAGCTTGATGCCCTTGAGTCAATTGAGAAACGAGCCAAGAGGATCATCGGCAATGAGAGGCTCGTCGCGTCGAAGCTCCAAAGTCTTGAACATCGACGACGAGTTGCTAGCCTGTCGGTTTTCTACCGGTTGCATTTTGGGGAATGTGCGACGGAATTGCATAATTTAATTCCGCCAAGCCCGTTCCATCATCGGACCACAAGACGAACGGCGATGCGCCACCGGTACATGGTGGACATCCCACCCATACGCACAAAACGTTTTGGGACCACATTCATAGTGCGTACAGCTAAGGAGTGGAATTCCCTGCCGGAGTCTGTGTTTCCTGACAGCTACAACCTGGGAGTCTTTAAATCAAGAGTGAATAGGTTATTTCTAGGCAAGCGTGCTCCATCTTCGATCACATCCTCGCTTACCATCAGGTGAGATAGTGGTCAAACGCGTGCCAGTCAAAAGTAAAAAAAAAAAAAAAATACATTTGCTGCCAAATACTGCAAATAAAATTAGAATGTGTTGCACCCGCATTCTAATGAAAGACAAAAAAGAAATAAATGAAAATAAAGAAGTCTCAGGTAAAATTAAATGTTTCACGACATCTTGTGAAAACCCGTACTTCTTCTTAAAGTTTTCACAATTATAAGGGTCCTGCGTATCTCTTAAATATCTCAGAGGAACATTTAAGTTAAATGTTCGATTTGTCTCATTATTAAAAAATATATTATATATATTATATTATAATAATCTACTTCTGTAAATATATCCATGTTGATTAGGTACTCGATTTACTTCAAATCCTCAAAAAATTTGATGAGAATCTATGCTCAAGCGTGGTCTCGACTACACTTGCGAAAACAAAGATCAAATCTCGCCTCAAGCAGTGATTCTGAGCTGATTGTGATTTTAAAATAAGGACACATTGAGTGGAGCTCAGTCAAGCCTCAAGCACTGTTCTATAATACTTAAAAAATGTCATTTGAAAGTGACGTTGCTCAGGTGATTACTGAATGTAGTTTCTCTGTTCAAGTCAAGTTCTAAAATTAAAACTCCAACTGAGACTAGTTTTAAGTAATGCTTGAGTCTTGATTGTAGTTCTGTAATACGGGCCAGTATGCTATATATAATCTTCTGCGACCCAAACACGTAGGCGCTATGGTAAAAGGTTTTTTTTTTTTTCAAACTTAGTGAATTTGTATGAAAAGACTCATCGCAAGGGTATTTTTTTTTTATTTGATTTTAAAATATTCTATTCCAGAGGTATTAAAGAAAATGGAATGGTCGATTTTCTTGAATACCTCTGGAATGGAATATTTTAAAATCAAATTTAAAAAAAAATACCCTTGCGATGAGTCTGGTTTTTACCATACCAACCGTATATGGAGTTTCGTGCACGTTCTACATAGATATCTACGCTTTGGAACGTGCACTAAGCTTCATGTTTTTGACTGACCGACCTCGACAGTTCCAAATTATCTTTAAATGGTTTACTTGAAACACAAGCATTGAGTTTGAGTTTATGGTTTACCTATAGATTACAGGAAAACCAATAAGAAGACATCAATGATTTCGACAAAGCAAACAGCAAGGCAGACAAGCAAAGATGCTAAAAAATTAGTAGCTGAAAATTCGGAACCCTTTGCATGCGAGTCTGACTCGCCCTTGACCGGAATTTCATAAAAATGCTATCTAATCTGTTTTAGTAGGTATCTGTGATTTGATATCAATTACATTGCACATTTTTTGGCACGCGATAAAACTAAATGTAGGTACCTACTGTATTGTTAGAGATCTTTTCGACGCAGACTGCAAAATATTTTTGAGCTCGCTAAGCTGGTGGTGGTGGGAATCCTAACATTATTTATTAGTTTTGCCGCCCCGGGCCCCGAAAGGCTTTTTCCCCCACTGGTGGCCTCCCCGATATGTATTATAGGTAGGTATATATAATTAATTTCCAATTGCAATTGGTAGGTGAACCTTTTTAGACTGTTGTTTGTGTATTGCTAAGTAACTAATTTCACATTGCTTAGGTATTAGGTTTTTTGCCTGGATAAATTCCAATAATTGTTTTCTAAGATAATAATTATATTATAATAAAAAACAAATATAGAATTTTAAGTTGTTTAACCAGATGCCAAGGCGCAACAGATCGGTAACAGTACCTTTCTGGTGCACCTTGGCATCAGGTGCGTTTTGACATAGTACAGTTCACTCCTAACTTGTTAAGTGAAACATTTTAGCTCTCTAGGTTCCCCTAGTGATATCCATCTTTAAGATGACCCAGCAAAATATTTATAGTAACAGTAATATTTATTCACAGAAATATTTGTACATTTTTTCACAAATAAAGTGCTTAATCTACTGATATTGTACATAACAGTATTAGCGTTTGGGGCCGAACTAGGCATAGCCTGTATTTCAGCTCTCAACGACGAAGCCCTTTTTTTTAGGATGGGAAATCATCAAATGACTCCTTCCGCTCTGGGCGGAGCGGAAGGGAGTGTCAGACTCTTACTGACTAAAACCCATCCGTGTTCCTCCTAATACCCTTTGCGTTCCAGGGTACGGTGCCTGTTTCGAACGGTTTCCGCACCCCAACGACGATCCCCCTGAGGTACAAATAAGTACTTCAATTATGTATTTCAGTGATTCCACGCTAAAATGTACGTGCCTAATACAAGATAGAGAAAAATAATAATAAAACAAAATAAAATAAAAATAAAACAAAGAAGAATTCAGAAAAATATTACAAGTTGGATGACAAACAAAATAAGGTTAGGTAACGTGTGTGAATAGTACTCTCTTTGTATAGGTGGAGGTGTGCATGAATGAGCGTGAGAGGGTGAGTGGAATTGCGGAAAAATTGGGACTTGTGATTGATTTTTCAATGTTTACTATGAATAAATAAATAATGGAATAGACAAATAAATATTTAAATGAGTACTTATACTTATTTATGAAGGTAACTGAAGCAATTTTTCTGTCTCCACATACGTGAGTTTTTGTAGGTTATTACTTACTTTAATTTTGCAGAACTTTTGAGTCAACTACATACTTAACGTATACTTTGAGAATTTTATTTAGCTTGTTGAAGATGTAGGGGCCAATAAACTGAGCAAATCGATTGCTGAATTTGGTTTTGAAAGAAATCAATTGGGGGCAAACCAAATGTTTTGTGCGTCTTTTCAATATGAGTAGATCGTAGTTCAGTTTCTTATGTTGCGTCAGCACTTGATTTAAAAGATAGAAAAAAACGTGTTTTAAAGGTGCAAACCTTGAATATGGCACACTGAGTAGCCTCGACGGGTTTTAAGGTGGATTTAGGGTATCCCACCACGCTGTAATGCAGTAAGTTATGAGGGACTGGCAGAGAGCAAAGTATATCTGCTTCAGCACAGTGTTCGGCGACGTGTCGGAGAGTCTTAAAGACGAAAATTAGTTTCCTAATCCTACCACAGAGGGTCTTGACGTAGTCTTTAAAGATGAGGTTGTTGTCTATAATGTTGTCTGTAAATTGTCTATAGCGATTATAATGCCAAAGTATTTTATTGTTTTAACATGTTCCAGTTTGGGACATGAACAGTTTACTTTAGAGACTCACTCGAGCGGTATGATTTTATGACGCTCTTGATAAATATCTGTGTTTGACAGTATACTGAAACAGATATACTTGGTTTTATCCACATTTAGTGTCAAAACATTGTCCTCGAGCGATTCCCTCAGAATCAAAACCAGATTGAGGAGCATCAAAGGTCTCTTCCCATGTATCGGCACAGAACACGAGAGCAGTGTCATCTGCTAAAGAGATTATTTTGCCGTGGGGAAGCTTGAGTGAGACTCGTGGAGTCGTTTATACAAGGCGTTTGCATCCTCGTCCAATTTCAGGAGGTTGTCATAAAAGACATAAATAAAATCAATTGAAAGTACGGTAGCGGGATATGATTAATAAGCGCTGCTTTTTTTGTTGTTGAAAGTATTTCAGAATGAAACCCTTAATTCAATACAAAGAAAACAGAATCACCGACTACGCACACAGCGACAATGCAGCTGTATGCGTGAGTGTCGACGTCTTACCTACGAAACGCTAGCTCGCGCGCGACCGAGACATACCTACGCGACGACCGGTACATAATTTTACCTAATTTTATTTCGAAAATCACCTACATTATTGTCATAAATTTCGCTTGATAATTAACTCATTTTTGAGCATCATTGGATTACGGAAATCTTACTAAAGACAGTAAGTAATACTAGTGCGCCAAAGAAAAGTTCACTGACCTGTTATCAGATGACTAATAAAATGTTAGTTTTGCTATATCCTTCAACCTAAAGTTTTCGGAGTGATTTTGTTTTATTTGTGGATTAAATTGGTTGATTTGAAATTTTCCTTCTTACTTAACGGGCTTCAGACCGAGTAATAATACCTACCTTAGTTGGTGTACCGATCTACTAAGTCTAAAATTGTTTTCTACGTTTGACGGGAATGGGAAGACGTGTTAGTTAAGTGTAAGTACGTGGTGATACTTTCGACTCTTAGGTATTTTTGACGTACCTAGTTAAAAATTTTAAATCAACTTATTTACACTAATAAAATTGACAACGTATTTAAAAAATGTACAAATAAATAAATTACCTACTTGGTCAGTGGGTCTTATTAACCCGGAGGTATTGTTCAAAGTTGCCACCATCACATCACACTTTTCGCACAATCGAGTACAACGTAGCTGGTTTTCCTTTAGCTTACGTAACACATTCGTTTTTAAAGTGTCGAAAGCACTAATGCTCCTTGCACGTAATTCTGTTACACTTGTCACTGGCCAGGCCACAGGTCCTCCGCGACCGATCCAGTGGTCACCAAAACTTTCGGTCAAGTACTCGCGTACTTGCGGAACGGGTGCTGCAGTTCACGTTTCAGTAGGCAAAACACTGTGGTGTGGTGCACTCCCCAAAGTGTTGACCAGCCTCCCGCGTGCTTGCCCGTGGGTCTCGCTGGAAGTATTCCAGGATGTCTTCCTGCAAGGCGACAAGCAGGTCTACGCTGCCGCGAGCTTGAGCATGCCGGGGAACCTCAAACTGCCGATGATCCCGCAGTCTCTGCGTAGTAGCCATCATGACGCTCTGTGATGGGGTTCCCGAGCAGGAAACATTTTCGTAAACATCCGGATGGCTCCACGTAGTCTCTCTCCACTGTTGGCATACAGGCGGACCATCTCTACCAACTCGACATTTGAATAATTGTCCGTCATCTTGCACTTTGTACCTACGTCCGAGAGCGGAATTCGCAAAGCGCACGCGCGCTTCGGCGACATCAAACACACTGTTAGTTTCGGGGCCGCGGAGGCGGAGGAGCTAGGAGATTGCGCGGGAGAGTACCTGCACCGTGATTGGCTGGGGTGGAATTGATTACCTACGAATTTATTGAATGATCGTTTGCGTATGCGTTGTGTATGTATTGTTTGCGTTTGTTTGTGTGTGAAAGCGTGGTTATAGGGCTAGTTACAGACGGGCCGCGTATAAATACGGCTGGTACACGCTTACGGATTTCCGTAAATAAGAAAAAAAAATACCTACCCATTTTATTGTTGATTTGGGTCGAGAATCATTAGCATAATTACGTCCTTGAATTTGACTAGAATGCAAATCAACATCTTGTATATACGAGAAATAAAGTTGGTCCCAGGATACTGCCTTGTGGAATGCCGTACGTAACTAGAAGGTCCTCACTAATGGTAATTGGTAACTATCCGAACACTCTGGAGCCGCCCGTACAAATAATTTTTAAAAGGTTTAATTGTGTACCTCTGATTCCAAGTGCTTCTAGCTTATTGAGTAACATTGGGACAGAAATCGTAACAAAAGCCTTGGCCAGATCAAGGAATTTTCATTTTTTTTGTCAAGATTATTGCTTACAATGTCTATAAGAACATTTACAGCCTGATCCGCTGATTTGCCTTCGCGAAAACCGTATTGATTTGTAGAAAGCAGATGTTTAGTTTCTAAATACCTCACGAGTCTCGTATTTATCAGTCTCTCCAGAAGTTTTGACAGAGCTGGGAGGATTGAAATTGGCCTGTAGTTTTCGTTACGACCCCTGTCACCGCTCTTATGAATAGTGCTAACTACAGATTTTTTTAAGCCGTCGGGGAAAACCCCGTTCTGAAGGCTAGATTTAAATATAAAGGTAAGCGGAGCAACCAAAAACTTTTTAAATGATTTTAGTAAAGAACTGTTTATTTTGTCATGTCCTGTAGCACAGTCTATTTTAAGGTCGGCAATGAGACGCTCCACCTCTTCCTCACTTGTACTCTCCAAAACGAACGAGCTTAGTTGTGTAAGAGCATGAGAGCTAGTCGCAACAGCGCTAATACCCGCCCTTTTCTGCTCGATCTTTCCAGCCAGTGACTTACCCACATTCACAAAGAAGTTGTTTATTGCATTCAGATATGATTGAGAAGAACTTGAAAGGGACAGAAGCTCATTTGGAAGGTTTGTATTTTTGGAAGTATTTGTGATTTGTATTTATTACCTTCCATAATTGTTTGTTATCGTTTTTCGCCGCTCGCATCAATTCTTTCTCGTAAGCTCTTTTGACTGTTTTTTAATAGCTTATTGCAAAAGTTTTTAAAACGCTTGTAGGTTGTTTTGAGGGTTTGATTGTCTGGAGAAAGTCTTGATTTTCGGTATAATTTATCTCTATTTTTCATGCAGCGCAGAAGGCCTTGTGTAATCCACGGCTTTATTATTCTTTTCCGTCTTGACAGAGTTATTACTTTCGTATTTTTTGCTCTAAAATAAAATAAAAAATATTTATTTCAGACAAAAAAGTCCATATATTGGCAAGGTTGTAACAGAATTTTGCTTATACTAATGTTAGTAATTAAAAAGAAGTGGCTACATACCACCGTACCCCTGCACAGTAGGCTCACCGGTCCCGCAACACATGGAGTTAAGGTGGATGCTCCAGGGTGGCCCGCGAAATTCAAATATTTTTATGTTTTTTGCAATTCGCCGGTCAGTGTGAAGCTGTATGTGGACCAAATGCGATCTGCGACCGTAACGCGTATTTATCTAAAGAATTATAACCATTTTAATCATCAATATAGCCCTCTAAGTTCATGTAGTTCGAAAGAATGATTATTTCTGAAATATTCATTCTTTCGAACTACATGAACTTAGAGGGTTCATGTAGAACTATATATATATGTATGGGGAACTTGGAGAAGTTCATGTAGTTCGAAAGAATGATTATTTCTGAAATATTCATTCTTTCGAACTACATGAACTTAGGGGGCTATATTTATGATTAAAATGGTTATAATTCTTTAGATAAATACGCGTTACGGTCGCAGATCGCATTTGGTCCACATACAGCTTCACACTGACCGGCAAATTGCAAAAAACATAAAAATATTTGAATTTCGCGGGCCACCCTGGAGCATCCACCTTAAGTGAACCTACTGAGCAGAACAGTATCGGTTCTCTCGCCAATCATCCTCAGGACACTAATGGATTCTTGAATAGTTTTGGTCAGGTAATTGTGTAAAGTTAGGATTTGGTGAGTCATAAATAGGTGTTAGGTCAATATTAAGGTGTTTTAAACTTTCAGTGTCAACTTTTTGAATGGATGTTACAGAGACTTGATTAGTCTTTTTGAAGTTCAGGTTAAGAAAAACAGGGTAATGGGCAGGCAAAGAAGCGGTGAGAACGATAGTTATCGCAGAGCTATTCGTTTTTAGTAGGGCATGGTCAATGCATGTATCACTTTCGCTAAGTGTTATTAGAGTATGGGCTGGAAGAAGGCCAGAACCTGACTACCTTATAGAACCTGAATAGAATTGTTTAAATGCCTTAATCAACTAACTTACCACAGTAACCTTATGATAAATCAGATTATCACATAACCTTACAGCCATAATATAAAAAGAAAGTAAGAAAAAAATAATTTGCGCCAAGCCAAAACCCAAGCAAAAACCAGTGTTAGTTTAAACTTAACAATACTCTGTACATCTGTACTCGGTACCACTTCAGTAGGTAAGCATAAAAGTATCAGCAGATCTGTGATACTTTTATGCTTATTAATCTGAAAAACTATCATATCAAATTATCAAATCACAGAAATTCCTGTCCCCTATTCACCAGCTGTGTCTTATGTCCAGATGTCGGTAAAGATACAGAAGATCACGGAGCCCCTGATCCTGGGCGAGGGTCCACACTGAGACGAGAAGCAGCAGGCTCTGTACTTCGTCGGAATTGCAGATCTTAGCATCCATAAGTATGTGCTTGCTCCCGGAGTGCACACGAAGACTAAAGTGGGTGAGTGTCTTATTCATATTATCCTGGTCTCAATCTGACAGAAACTATTCAAACAAAAACCCAGGACATTTATCTCTATCCTTTTATCCCCCAGATGGTCACGTGAGCTTCATAGTGCCAGTGGAAGGTACCAGCGACCAGTTCCTGCTGGGGATGGATCGAAAGTTCCGTGTGGTGCGATGGGATGGGGTTGAAGGCTCGCCGATCACTGTGGTGAAGGAAGTCGGAGAAGTAGACCACGACGTGCCCATCACCAAGCTTAACGACGGGAAGGTGGATCCCAAGACCGGAGGTCGATAGTGGACGACTCATCCACTATCGACCTCCGGTCTCCGGAGGGGAGTGATGTAGCGGCATCAAGGCCGCCACAAGAAAAACCTACGGAGCAAATCTACATCGCAACAAAAAGAACCGCGACGCCATCTATCCGATTAGCAGCGAACTACAACGTTGAAATCCTGCATCGCGCAAGCAGAGTTTACCGTGCGATTTGAACATATACATCAGCCCGAATATCATCTATAGGGCAGTAGCCCGCCAGGCACAACAGCCGCCTGGTCGGAGGATCCTCCTTTTCAAATGAGGTATGCGGGACTTTACTCTCTGTACCGCTACCTCTAAAGTCCCATAGTTGTTCATAATGATGAGTACAATGACCCCTTAAGAGGTATTGCGTTTATTCTGTTACACGTTGTATAAAATACGTCTTACGAAGCTGAAATATCCCAAGGAGGTTCCTTGGAGAGTGTAGGGGGGCGGCACTAAGAGAGGAATTCCAGAAATGTTTACAGGAACGGGAAAAAACGGGATACCTATGTGCGTACGAAGTCGCTAGCAAAAGCTGGTTTATAATAAGTACCTTAAAACTTGTACGGAACCCTCGGTGCGCGAGTTCGACTCGCTCTTGACCGGACCTTTTTTTGTCTGTAGCTATTCGAGAAATCAACTCTTGCGAGATGTTAGACTAAAAAATATAGCCTCAGACTAGAACGCGGGTTTGTTACTAGCATTCACGTTTACCTTTCTTTTTCAGCCAATCTAACGTACGTCTTTGATATGGAAAAACATAAAATAGAAGGCACGCCCGATGGTGCAACCATAGACACAGATGGGAATCTATGGGTCGCCTGTTGGGACGATTCAAGCGTCATCAAAATTGACCCCAGGACCGGCAAGTTGTTGCAAAGGTTCGTAATTCCGGTATTACAAGTGACCTCAGCTACTTTTGGGGGTCCTAACTTTGATATTCTGTTCGTTACCAGCGCCAGTTTAAATGTTAGAGGACCTCAGCCCTACCCCAGTGGCGCCACTTTCATGGTGACCATGGATTACCCAATGGTACTTATAAGCTTTAATGTTATTCGATCTTGTTTAATACAATTTATTATACACCTTTGTATAACATATTTTTGTTAGGTACGTATATACATATCAATTCAATCAAGTTTATAAAGTCAACCTTTGGACACCGGTATTTCACCTAGTATTATTATAAAACGTACTGTGGTATTTTTAAAAGTAAATTTTATTTATTGTCAAAATGGTGTTTTTCTAAACAGACTGTTTTGAGCAACAAGGTCAACTCAAATAAAACATACGTGTGTTTATAACATTGTTATACTTAGGCGGCAACCCAGTGATGTCCAAATGCTTTTTTGGTAAGGTACCTGTGTCCTTGTCCTTGTAAAAAACACAAAATGCCTATTGCCACGTCCAACTTTACAAATTTGTGAAAACAATTTATTTACTGAAGAAGTTGACCGAACGGATAACAAAGTGTCGAAGACGAGAAGCCCAGGAGCATTGAATGAGATTGAACATGATGACTAGGTACCCTACCTACATGATTTTTTTATTTCATAAGCACTTTTCATCTACAAAGTGAAGAAGTTTATATGGAGAGGCCAAACTAAAGTCTTCCGATAATGCGCCTAGCGAAATGGTTTTTTTTTTATATATTAGAACTAGCTTCTGTCTGCGACTTCGTCTGCGTAGGTAGACTTTATACCTGGCGCGCAACTACTTTGTCTCATATTCTCCATGGAAATACACCTCCATGATTCTGGTAACCTGATTGTTGAAGAAATTCTATCTTCAAAAACTCAAACACTATTTTTGTATAAAATAACTTTATTATACACACGGAATCCTGACTACAATTTCAACCGACTTGCTTCGTGGCTCCGTGATCACTGCCTTGCACTGCCTCTACAATTTTTAAAAACGACTTTCGCCCCACCCGGAAATGAAGATAACGTTCAAACCGTCATTTCGAAGTGTTGCCAAAGTAAAAATAATACATTGAATTGCCATGACCAAAATACATTTACAATAATACTTCATATTTTCTTTGACAGTGTTGCCACAGTGGATATTATGCTTCGGTATTAAAATACATTTTATAAAAGTTGAATCCAAACTTCCATAATAATCGATGAGTCGATGAAATTCATAACTTATTTTAAATGAATGAAGCAAATCTATCCATAAAATGAGCAACATTTATTTGAAATTAAAACATGAATTTGAAACAAGCTAACAATTCGTCCATCCTGATAAATATCGCGTCCTCGCGAACGACACAATTAAGCAAAAAGATATCATATGAATTACATAAACTTAATACATACCACATTTCAAAGAAAATATTTTACTATTCTAATATATATATATATATTTAGAGTGCAAAACGCACAATAGCTGAAATATTTAAATTAGCTTAAAGCCATCCCAGCCACTGCGCACTCTGCACTCCAAAAGATTGCTCTCTACACTTACGCATATAGCATGAGTGTATGATTCACATGACTACGTGCACCTAGCACTTGAAGTAGTTCTCTCTCTACACTTGCACACATAGCAGTGTATGAATTAGCATGACCATGTGCACATAGCACTACAAGTAGTTGTGTATTTACACTTTCGCACATAACAGTTGATGGAATAACATGACTACGTGCACATAGCACTACAAGTAGTCATGTATTTACACTTTTGCACATAGCAGTGTATGGAATAACATGACTACGTGCACCTAGCACTTCAAGTAGTTTTCTCTCTACACTTACGCACATAGCAGTGTATAAACTAGCATGACTACGTGCACATAGCACTATAAGTAGTTCTGACTCTACACTCTCGCACCTAGCAGTGTAAGGGTTAATATAACTACGTGCACATAGCACTTCATGTAGTTCTATCTCTACACTCTCGCACATAGCAGTGTATGGATTAATATAACTACGTGCACATAGCACTTCATGTAGTTCTGTCTCTACACTCTCGCACATAGCAGTGTATGGATTAATATAACTACGTGCACATAGCACTTCATGTAGTTCTATCTCTACACTCTCGCACATAGCAGTGTAGGTGTACCATTTGCGTACTTCGCACTTATAACTCAATAATTATTCTAAACAAAATATATCGAATAAGCTCAAATCATTTCTCACTTCTATCGTTCATAACAAGGAAGTTCATTATTATACTATTTATATATTATTACGCACAATAAATATACTCACGCATATAGCAGTGATAGTGTACTTCGCACTTTTAATTTAAGAAAAGTATATAAACTCAATCATTGTTCTAAAAACAAGATTTGTATATCTAATAATCTCAAATCATTTCAAATACATTTTTTTTCAAATACATCAAGTATGTTCTATCCTTCGTAACAAGTAACTTAATTATTATACTGATTACTAAATACCAAACAATACATATTCATATTTATATTGATTTATATAAATAACATAATATAACATTTTATTAATCATCTGTACTCTCGCTAGTTGATGATTCACTACCATTATTATTAAAACAAAGCCAAGGGTGTATTTTATCGATAGAGAATATACCCTTATACTTTGAAGCCCCCCTTTTTTTTACCTATCGTGATCTAACACTTTTGTTACTTTGTACGGCCCTGATCATTTCGACAATAATTTTTTACTTTTACCTACAGTATGTGCTGCTCTTTCTACTCTTACCAAGTCCCCAATTTTGAACTCTAATGGCTTTTTTCTTTTTTTGTCAAATCTATTTTTCTGTTTTTCCTGCGACTTTTTCGTATGTTCATCTACTTCATCCCTAATTTTACGTAATCTTTCATAACCGGTGCTGATTTCATTTTCATTATGTGTGTTTTCTACTATGTCCTCATCTATTTCCGAAACTAGACTTCCTTCACTAATCCCAGTAAGCCTTAACCCAAACAAAACCTCAGAGGGGGATTTTCCTGTGCCTTTGTTTACAGTATTGTTTAATCCCCATTGTACCTGTAATAGTCGGTCATCCCAAAGTCTTTCGTCTTTTCCATGATTTTGTGAGGCTAAAGAGTCTAAAATTGTTCTATTATAACGCTCCACCTGGCCATTCGTTCTAGGTGAAGCAACTGCATTCTTTATGTGATGAACTCCTACTTCATTAAGAAAACTTTTAAATTTAGAACTCGTAAATGATGTCCCTCTATCGCTAATTAGCCGTTTTGGCAAACCAAACGTCCCAAAATAGTCCCTAAGAACCGTGATGGTTGAAGTGGACTTCGTATTTTTAACAGCCTTCAAAACAATAAATTTTGTGAACGATTCTACAATCACCAAAATGTAACAATTTTTCCTTTTCGACTTTACAAATGGACCAACATGATCAACATGAATGGTGTGAAAGGGCGCATTTTCCTTAGGTATAGGATGCAAGTAACCCTGCTTCTTTCCCGCCGGCAATTTATTATGAGCACATTCTAAACAGGCGTTCACATACTTTTTAATAAACTTACGCATAAGAGGAAACCAATAATGTTGTTTTATTTTATCCAATGTCTTATCAAATGCAAAGTGGCCTATTTCATCGTGGTTTTTCTGGAGTATTTGCCACCTACAGCCCTTCGGTACCACCCATCTTAACCCGTCCTCAGATACTTTATACACTCTCTCGCGCTTAAGGACGAAATTTTTACGTATCTCTACTAAGTCATCAAATTCTTTATCAGAAAGGATTTTCTTAATGCGTTGTATTTTAGAGTCCTCTAACTGTACTGTCGTTAACCAATCATCGGTTATCGTCATAATGTCGAAAGTGTCAATAGCCTGAATTATCCCTGCATTTTCCGTCGTTGGATTCCTACTCAATGCGTCAACATGAATCATGCCCTTGCCAGATTTATATATAACATTACAGTCATACTCCTGAATCAAACTCCACCATCGCGCAACTCTCGGTATCATGTCTCGTTTTAAAAACGTTGCCCTGAGCGAGTTACAGTCTGTTACAATAGTGAAGCTTAACCCAAGCACGTACGTTCTGAACTTGACTAGCGCTGCAATTACTGCAAGAGTTTCTAACTCATATGACGAAAAATGGGACTCCTCAGGGGAAGTATGTCTACTGTAATAAGCAACCGGTTTGAAAACTCCATCGATTTGTTTTTGAAGTAAAACGCTACCTATGCCGTGTTTGCTTGCATCTGTATGTATTTGTGTTTCAAGTTTGGGGTTGTATAACGCTAATACGGGCCTTGAAATAAGAGCAGTTTTCAATTTATCAAACGCATCTTCTTGAGCTTGAGACCAAACCCAAACAGAGTTTTTCTTTAGTAATTTCGTAAGAGGTCGAGCTATTTCACCGAAACCTCTGATAAAACGCCGAAAAAAACTAGCTAGGCCAATAAACTGTCGGACATTGTGTACGTCTTTAGGCTTAGGAAACTTTTTGACACAATCAATTTTCTTAATACCCGGCCTTACACCTTCTTTGTAAATTTCAAAACCTAGGTAGTCAACGTGATTTTGAAAGAAGTAACATTTTTGTGGTTTTAACGTTAGTCCCGCCTCACTAAACCTTTGAAGTACAATTTCTAATCTTTTAATACCTTCTTCAAATGAACTACTGGGTACTAAGACATCATCCATATAAGCTAATGCAACATTGTAGCGTAAATTGCCCAAGACCAAATTGATAGTTCGCTGAAAAACAGCCGGTGCGTTAGCCAGCCCAAATGGCATTCTATTAAACTCAAATTGACCATCGGGTGTTACAAACGAGCTTTTATTCCTACTCTCTTCAGTCAATGAAATCTAATAATAGCCGGAGGCCAAGTCTAAAGCACAAAAGTACTTATTCCCTGCCAAACGATCAATCTGGTCCTCAATACGAGGTAAGGGGTAATGTTGTTTAATCGTTTTTCTATTCAGGGCGCGATAGTCCACACAGAGGCGTTTATCACCAGTTTTTTTTTTTTTCACTAACTAAACAGGACTAGCGTAAGGAGATTGAGACTCTCTTATGATGTCATATTTTAAGAGTTCTTCTACTATAATCCTAACTTCTTCTCGTTCTGAATGACTCAACTTGTATGGTCTATATACGACTGGCTCTGTATCTTCTAACAGAATATCCATTTCCGCGACCGCGGTTTTACCTAGTTCAGATAAGTCTTTGGCAAAACAATCGCGGTACTGGTTCAAAGTATTTAATAACTGAAGTTTCTGATCGTTGCCTAAATTTACATTAATATTGAGGTCATCCAATGTAAATGAAGGTTTACTGACGTGGTTATTAATACCTTTAACGTTATTATTAATTTGAATAGCACGGGCCAAGACTTGGCCCTCTTTAAATTGAATTAACCTATTGTCATAGTTTAGAATAGTTAAATGACCGATACCGTTTTTTATACTATAAGTACCAATTTCTACACGGTAGTTTAAACGATAACCATTTTCAACGAAAACATTTCCACAAAAATTCATATCGGTAAACACCTTAACAGAAATACAACCTTCAGCTCTGATAGTTTTGACAGATTTTAAAGTCAGTCTTGTAGCATTTTTCATTCGTTTATCCGTAATCATCAACTCTTTATCAGATTTAAATACCCATATGTGTGGTTGCTCCGTAGCAGTCTGACCAATAAGTAGATCATAGTTTAAATAACTATCAGGAACAACAACTGCCTCAACATCCATTTTAGCGTTGTTAATCATTAAATAAATCTTAGTTTTACCTAAAGCACTAACATGTATTACCAAAACCTTTTAGAGAAGGCAAATTATTCACTTGCCATTTTTGACGTGGTATAATTACTGATATGATGGATTCTTTTACCAAAGTACACTGACTACCAAAATCTACGTACCCTGTCAACTGCACATTATTAACGATAACTTTCTTAATGAATTTTTCGTCTACTCCTAAGTCAATACTATTGTCTAGTCATAATGTCTTAACTTCGGCTCTATCTACCCAAACGCTCTTATTGCATTTAGGATCGTCATGACCAATGCGTTTACACTTTTGGCACTTAACAATAGGTTTCTTACATCCCGATACGTAATGGTCCGTTTCATGACAATTATAACACGCTGAAACTCTAATCAAATTACTTTTTACAGGTTTACGCGCTTCGTTAACAGAACGTACCGGTTTCTTGTTGAACCTATCTGATCGTTCATGTTTGACACCCCTCAAATAGCCCAGTAGTTTATCAGAATCCGTAAAACCTACTGCCTCTGCTCCGAACCGAACTGATCTATCATCTATTCCATAGACAATGCAGTCAACAGCATTCCTACCTATTATATTACACCGATTTAAGGTTATTAACTTTTCATAATAGTACTCTTCTAAATCATCTCCAAACTTTGCCCTTATAGCTAACATTTCCGTAAGCATGTTTCCATAATTTTCATGTGACGGAAAAGCAGATTTAAGTTTTTTGACCCACTCGTCCCATGAGATCAATACTGATGACTGTCCTTCGTACCACTTTTTTGCAGTACCAACTAACTTTGGGAGAGCATAGTGAGCGGTCTGTTGACTATCCCAGCCATAGATCTCTGAGCATTCCTTGACTTTATTCAGCCAAGTAGTAATTGTTTGGTTTTTCGATTTAGGATCGAATTCTGGAACTACATTATTATTAGTAAATCTTTCTTTACTCTGTGGATTTACGGCTAAGATTGATTGTAAGGACTCTTTGATGCATTTTAGCAATTCATTATTAACATCGATAGATGGAGGCTGCGGCGTAACAGACGTCAAACTTTCATTTGTACCAGAGCGGACTGAACTTCGAGATCTATTCACGCTTTCTCTATGAGGAGTTTGCAATCTGTGACGCCTCTGCCTATTACGACTACGGCATATATATCTACTTGTCGGTTCATTTATTTGCCTGTCTGTTGATGGCGTACTTGATGTGCGACGCCGCAATGGAGATATCACGACTGACCTGCTTCGACTTCTTGCCTGCGATTCAACCCTTGGAGGTGGTCTACTGGATCTGCGCCGCTCGAAGCTACGACCACCATTGCGGGGCGATGCTGGTGAGTGACGACGTCGCCTGGGCTCTGCTGACGAGCGACGACTTCGCCTGGGCGCTGCTGACGAGCGACGACTTTGCTTCAAGTCTTCAGCACGCCGATCTCGGCTGCGTCTCGAGGGTCCTCCCAGCACTATGCTGTGATGACTCCCGGTTGACATCTCTGACCGGTCACTGGACATCTCGCTGTCCAACAGTCTTGCTGTGGACGTATGATTACACCAGGGTGGTAGCAATAGCTACACCGGAGTTCCTTGGTGTTATCCCAACTTCTGAATTGTTGAAGAAATTCTATCTTCAAAAACTCAAACACTATTTTTGTATAAAATAACTTTATTATACACACGGAATCCTGACTACAATTTCAACCGACTTTGCTTCGTGGCTCCGTGATCACTGCCTTGCACTGCCTCTACAATTTTTAAAAACGACTTTCGCCCCACCCGGAAATGAAGATAACGTTCAAACCATCATTTCGAAGTGTTGCCAAAGTAAAAATAATACATTGAATTGCCATGACCAAAATACATTTACAAGTTTATTAAAACATCTTGTAACACAGATAGCCCTAATCTGTCCTCCTTTGTTCTCCTAGACACCTCTCAGGAGGAAGTTGAAAAGATACTGATGTCCCTGGACTCTGGGAGTGCACCAGGGTGGGACGGAATTCCTACCCATTTCCTAAAACTAGCCAAGGACATCTTAGTCCCGCTGATCTGTGACCTGGCCAACCTATGCTTTAACACAGGTATCTTCCCCTACCTTCTTAAGCGCTCCGTTGTTACCCCTGTGTATAAGAGTGGAGATAAAGACGACGTCAACAACTATCAGCCAATTTCTGTGTTGACCTCCATTTCTAAAATCATTGAGAAGCTCTTGAACTCTAGAATAGTTAATTACCTGACTAAGTATAACATCTTATCTTCCTCTCAATATGGTTTTAGAAGGGGAATATCGGCCCAGGATGCTACGGAGGAACTTGCTACTGTGATAACCAAGGAAGTAGACAAGGGAAACAAATGCCTAGTGGCCTTTCTTGACCTCAAGAAGGCCTTTGATACCGTCTCTATCTCTAAACTTATACACAGGCTGGAGAACTTAGGATTTCGAGGTTCTGCTCTCTCTCTTCTCAGCAGTTACCTTCAAAACAGAAAACAGGGGGTAAAAATTGAAAACCATGTCAGTGACGAAGAGAACGTGACGTTTGGCGTCCCGCAGGGCAGTGTCCTCGGCCCGACGCTCTTTTTGATTTATATTAATGAACTCTGTAAGCTTCTTATCAACGGTGCGAGGATACTGTCCTACGCGGATGACACCGCTATTATCTTTTCTGCTAATACCTGGGACAAAGTTAGACTGGAGGCTGAGAGGGGTCTGGCTAGAGTTAGTGATTGGCTATGTGAAAATCTACTGACGCTAAATATTCTAAAAACCAACTACGTCTGCTTCACTAAATACGCAAACTCTCAGCCTGCGTCTGACTTTAATATTAGAATACATTCTTGTCGTACCCCAACCCAATCTACCTGTAGTTGCCCTGTTATTCATAAGGTTAATTCCGTCAAGTACCTTGGTATTTTAGTAGATCAAAGGTTAAGCTGGTACCCACACCTCGAACTAACTATAGGGAGGGTAAGAAAACTCATATGGGTTTTCAAATCTCTGAGACATGTTATGAGTTCAGAACTACAGAATAAAATTTATATCGCACTGGCCCAATCCGTAATCATATATTGTATCTCTGTGTGGGGAGGAGCAGCTAAGTCGTATTTTATAGATCTAGAGAGGGCACAGAGATCCTTGATTAAGGTCATGTACTGTAAGCCCTACAGGTTCCCTACTGAAACTCTATACGCAAGCTCTAAGCTGCTCTCCGTTAGAAAACTCTACATACTACACATGGTGCTAAGATATCACAAAATTCTACCCTTTAGCCATGCCAAACTTAAAAAAAGACGGTGTGATATAGTAGCCCTTACATACTCAGCACGTTCAATTTTTGCCAGTCGCCAAAATGTAACTCAAGGCCCACGCGTTTATAATAGAGTAAATCGCATACTTAACATCTACCCTATGCAGCTGTATAGGTGTAAGAAGACATTGACGGACACACACTTGATCTCTTCACACTTGATTATGATGCCGTGGAGGACATTTTGGTGACTCTGGGTTGAACTTCATGCACACATACACACACTCTCCAACACACACACACACACACACACACACTCACACACACACACACACACACCCTCACACACACACACACAACACACTTTCCAGCGCACCTCTACACTCATTCACACATACACACGCCCACTCACAAACACATCCACTCATACACACAAAATATACATTCTCACACTGATAAACACACATTAATACAAGCACACTCTAGTTTTTCACACACTGCCATAAACATGATTTTTACTTCTCTTTTATTGGTTTTATAAAAAAAAAAAAATGTGTAACTTATACCAAATTAGCACAACGAATCAATTTGTAAATTAATCGAGGAAGAGCGAGGTCTATCCCATCACAAGTATCTTCGGATTACTTTCTGGGAAGCCCCGGCAACTGAATTGTATTGATTTAAGATAATAAACACATTTTTTTTTTTTTTTATTTTTTTTTTTTTAATATCATATTCATATTTTCATATTATTATTATTATTATTATTATTATTATTATTATATTGTTATTATTTATTTTCATATTCATATTTTCTTCATATTTTCTTTGACAGTGTTGCCACAGTGGATATTATGCTTCGGTACATTTTATAAAAGTTGAATCCAAACTTCCATAATAATCGATGAGTCGATGAAATTCATAACTTATTTTAAATGAATGAAGCAAATCTATCCATAAAATGAGCAACATTTATTTGAAATTAAAACATGAATTTGAAACAAGCTAACATGATAGTTTATGAATCTTAAGCGCTCGTAATTCTAGCCCGGAAGATACTTAGACATGTTTCTGTTCTCTTGTTACTTTACAGCCCTGAAAGTACTTCGACATGTATCAATCTTACTAACAGCACAGCCAAGGAGTGGAATTCCGTGCCGGACGGAGTCTGTGTTTCCTGATAGCTACATACAACCTGGGTCTTTAAATCAAGAGTGAATAGGTTATTTCTAAGCAAGCGTGATCCATCTTCGACCACATCATCGTTTACCATCAGGTGAGATAGTGGTCAAACGCGTGCCTATCAATAGTAAAAAAAAAAAAAAAATATTATAAATGTGAAATTTTGTATGTTAGTGCCTCAATCAGGCAAAAATGGCTGAAGGGATTTGAATGAAATTTCATTTCAAAGTTTGTTTTGGGCTGGAATTGTGTGCGCTAGAGATTCAAACGAACCAGGATACCAGAAACATGTCAAAGTATTTTTTTGGGCTTAAATTGAGAGTGCTAAAGATTCACAAGTACTAGGAGACCACAAACATGTCGAAATATTACCCGCGCTGGAATTGTGAGCGGTTAGAATCCAAAAGTACCAGGAGATCAGAAACATGTTAAAGTATTTTCGGCGCTAGAAATACTTGAGTTGTCAGTTTTAAAGATTCATAGATCTGCGGAGCGAGCGGTTACCAGGAGAACAGAAAAATGTCGAAGTTTTTTTATTTTTAGGGCTGGAATTACCAGTTGAAGTATTTCCGGGGCTGGAATTGTGAGCAGTTAGGATTCAAAAGTACCAGGAGACCAGAACCATACCAAAGTATTTCCTGGGTTAAAATTGTGACCGGTTAAGACTCAAGTAACAGGACACCACAAAACATGTCTTACACCCGTATTTATAAAGAAGTAATTACTTGTTGCTAAGTAATTTCTTAATTAAGTCATTACTTAAGGTTAGAATTCTTAATTAAAAAATCTTATTCTATAGTGGAGTAAAGCACGTTACTTACTTGAGCACTTGCTCAAGTAACACTCGAAATATGCATGATATCTCCACATACAACCTGAAAGCTTCCAGTAGCATAAAAACGCAAAGCAGTAAGCAACTGACACAGTGGAGTTATAGGAAGCCCTCTTTGTGTCTCTGATTGTAAAGAGTCTGTAATTCTCGGTAAAATCACATTTATCACAACACTTTTGGAGAAACGAAATCTTTTTTTAAAACAATTTTCCGAATAGTCATGAAATGGATCCACATCACGAAAGTAAACTTTGGGATTTCTAGGTTCAGCAACTTCTACCTCTTCTAATATATTATCATCTATGTTGTCTACAACAGCAAAAACCGCTTCAATGCTATCTAAAGTATCCATTTTTAACCAAAATAACCTCAAAACAAAGACTGCTATAGTTTACTGGGTAGCGCAAAGTAATGCATAAGTAAAGGAAATGGTGACTATTACTTGGTTAAGAATTCTAACTTTTGACAGTTCTAACTTCGAGTAATTTCTTAACTATAGAATAGAAATCGTTACTTAAGTAATTACTTTTACTCAAGTAATTACTTTTACTTGTTTATAAATACGGGTGTTGTTAGTATTTTAGAGGGTAGAATTGTGAGCGTTAAAGATTCACAAGTACCAGGAGACTAGGAAACACGTCAAAGTAATTCCTGGGCTGAAAGTACGAACAGCAAAGACTCACAAACTGTTAGGATGCCAGAATCATGAAGGTACATATCTGAGGATGAGAGTATGAGACAAAGAAATTGCGCACCAGTTCTAAAGTCTACGCAGTCGAAGTCGCGGGCAGAAGCTAGTATTTCTAATAAAAAAAAAACTTCTTCAAAAATAGGTACTTCGACAGGCTTCTGGTCTCCTGGTACTTGTGAATTAAATACTTCAACATGTTTCTGCTCTCCTGGTACTTGTGAGTCTATAGCGCTTATAATTCCAGTCCCGAAAATACTTCGACATGTTTCTGCTCTCCTGGTACTTGTGAATCTATGGCGCTCATAATTCCAGCCCCGAAAATACTTCGACATGTTTCTGCTCTCCTGTTACTTGTGAATGTATAGCGCTCACAATTCCAGCCCGAAAAAATCTTCGACATGATCAGCGGCTGGTCATATTGAAGATTTTTTCAGCCGGTCATCAGCATGTCGATTCTAAAACATGTCGAAGTTAAAGCTTAGGTGCAGTGACCACGAAGTGAGCTGTCATTCCATCTTGATTACGTGGATCGACTGGGCGGGCACTCTAAGATCACTTCACCCAAACCTTCACTTCGACATGTTTACAAAAGCACTGCTGTACGTACTCCTGGAGAAAAAAAAATATATTGCTCAAAAATACTTTGACATGTTTCTGGTCTCGGTGCTTGTGAGTCTTTCGAGGCTCCAAAGTCTTGAGCATCGACGACGAGTTGCTAGCCTGTCGGTTTTCTACCCATAGCATTTTGAAGAATGTGCGACGGAATTGCATAATTTAATTCCGCCAAGCCCGTGCCATCATCGGATCACAAGACAAGCAAACGGCGATGCGTCGAACGCACAAAAAATGTTGATAATATACCCTCATAAGTTATTTTATCGAAATACGTATCAAATAACAGCTTGATTTATTCACAATCTCAATAGTATTAGTATTGTATTTTGATTTATATTTATTAATAGTTGTATGTTAAAGTTAAGTTAGCTTAGTCTATTTTGAGTTTCCTTCTTTGTCTCTTTACACACTATGTCTACGTATCTTATCACATTCTCCTGTCGCAGGTCTGCTGGAAGAAATTTCTTATGAAAAAAGCAGCACCTTTGTGCTCTTCTCACTGTTTAAATTTTCGTATTTTAAGTATATTGTGTGTACATATAAATAATAAATAAATCATTGGCACATGATTTAGCTAGGCAACCCACTTCCAACGTATCAATCTAAAAATTTCAAGCTCGCTTCGCTCGCTCTTGGATTTTAAATTCTCAGAGTTTTTTAACCTTTCCTGTATTAGGTAAAATATATTAATTGCCATTAAAATCTAAATAGAAATAACTTTTTGCCTCATAAAAATCAAACCTATTCGATAAAGGGTACAAAAATGTCTCACTCGCTCGCTCTTGTATTACACACACTCAAAATCCTGGAGCTGTCCTGCATCAGTCAACAAAGTTACTTATATCGTCCCGGGCCCCGGGGTTGTGGAGAGCAACCTGGGCCTTCTGACTATGACTGACCTGAAATTCCACATTTGATCGTACACACCGCAACGATTTTTCTTATTGGGCGTCTCATCCCAGGTTGGGGGTCCCCCCTGGAAAACATCCCTAGATCCCTTAGAGCATATTCTAAGCCACCGCATAGATTAGAAACAGTGAACGCGGAACGTTGAACGCTAGACCCTAGACCACGTACAGTGGGTCCGGCGCCTAAATGGCAGGTAATCGACTACATAAATAAAACTTATCACATTTAATCTTTTTGTTGCATCACTATTATTTTGACAAATATTGAGGGTCTAAGTTTGACAGTTATCTTATTTTGTTTACTTTTTTGCATGTTATTTAGTATTCAAGGAATTTTACGACTCTTATACATATAACATTGTTTAATTTACGATTCTCTAAAATAATTTAACTATGGTACCTATCCAATTTATTAAATTTTCTTATGCTCGGCTCAGATTCATTTTCCTATAGGTGTTTGTTTTTGTTGCTTTATTCATTATTTTTCTTATCTCAACACGCGTAAAGCAGCATAGAAGGTTTTTGTTCGTTGGTGCGTAGTCTGTGACTAGTAAAAGAGGTCCTTAATGACCGTAGATCTCATAATGAGTGCGTCTATACTCTTAGAGAGGGGACAGTCGGCAATCGCCTGACCTTATGCTACAAGTGGTTTGTTATCGTTGAGAGCTCGAGAGTATCAATAAGACTCTTGTTTGGGTTCGGGGCGAGCCTACTGCGACGGAAACGCAGCGTAAGTTAACATATAATGTGTAGGTTTGTGAAGATTTAGATATATAATTGCTTTTCAATTGCAATCGGAGTTATTTAGTGCGCGACGCTCGGGAGATAAGGTAGGTGGTCGCTTTGAGCCTGTTATTATTTTGGATATTGCTAGATAATTTTAGGTAGGCTTTAAATATTGATTAAAGTACAAGAAAGTTCATCATTGTTTTACTAAAGACTCAAGCTATTTAAAGGTGCCAACTTATCTTAATAAAATCCACACCTGACTAGTAAAATGGCAATACCTAAGCTTGATTGTTTTATAGATTTAACTCTCAAGTTTCCTAAGATGAGAGTCTGACTTTGACAAATAATTGTTGTAGAACCAAACTTCCTGAGTTTTTTCTGGAACTTCAAAACTTCTAAATAATCAAGTGTAGTAACTTCTACCTCACAACTTTCAACAACTCCTTAGATATTTAAGTCAGAACTTATACTTCAGAAACTCGGCAATCATCCAAAATATTATCAAGCTTATTCAAAGAAAGATTTTAAGATAAAATTTTCTGAGGCACCTACATAGAAAAAAATAAATATGCTAATTAGTTTTAAACTTTTATTTTTTTATGAATAAGCCTGTATATGAATTTGGTTCATACCCTTGCTGAACTTTATTTCTTGGCTTTGCTCCCATGGCATATTCAACAGAAACAATGCAATTTCTGGGAAAAAATGGGCAAATGCGAGTTGGACTTTATAGATGACAATAAAATGAACCTCTTCTTTACGTTAGTTTGGATATACTTACCTAATCAAGAACATTTACCTATTTCAAGTAAACCTTATAGACTCTTTTTAACTGTCAAAGTGGATTGGTCAAAAACTTGCAGCTTGTTGCACATTTCAAAGATATGGAGTATGGAAAATAATGTAACGAAATTAGAACCTTCTCTGGTTTACTCAATTATTATAGATACTTATTGTAACAGGGACTTGAATATTTGATAAATGGCCAAGCTGTTGTTATGTGCTCATAAGTTGTTATTATTGAAAAGCCTCTCTGTTATTATTAATTGTTATATAATCATTACATTACATTACACAACAGACCTGGTATATTTTATGCTTATCTGTGAAAATCATTCATACTACTTATGTATGTCTTAAACTCTTAACACTAAGCTCTCATTTTACAGAAATAATCTCATAAAATATGTCTTTATTATTTTCTAGCTTATAATATCTTTCTATTTTTACAAGCTGACTTCGAATGCATCGTATTTTTATGAATGCTCCGCTCCTATTGGTTGTAGCGTGATATTGTATAGTGTAGGTATAGCCTACCTCGAAAAACGGGATATCCCACAATAAAATAATTTTTAATTCGAACCAAAAGTTCCTGAGATTAGCAGGCTCAACATGGTTTGTTTGGTTGAATACTCAAATCTCAGGAACTACTGGTTTGAATTGCAAAATTCTTTGTGTTGGATAGCCCATTGATCGAGGACGGCTATATGCTATTAACATCACGCTACGATCAATTGGAGCGAAGCATTAATGAAAACTGTTACGCAGACGAAGTTGCGCGTATCAGCTAGTAATATTATAAATGCGAATGTTACGCAATCACGTCAGAACGGCTGAACGGATCTTGATTAAATTTGCCGCAGAGGTAGATGATAGTCTGGAATAACACATAGGATACTTTTTATAGCCGTGGGCGGCTGCTGTTAACCACTTTTTAGCTTTCTGTATTATTGTTGAATTGCGAAGGAGCAGCGAGGAGCTTGTGGCTAGATAATAACAGCCGAACGGGTCGATCTTCAAGGTTAAGCAACGCTTGCCACGGTTGGTCTGTGGATTGACTATCTTTACACACCGAGTTTCCTCCGTGCCTCGGAAAGCACGTTAAGCCGTTGGTCCCGGCTGTCATTTGTAGGTCTTTGGCAACCTTCAAATTTGTTGACTGCAGGTCTGCAGCAATAATTGCATCATTATTCCAATGTTATCTTGTGTTGTTATATCTGAACAATCAACTCAGACAGTAATCAGATAATTTTAGTAGGTAGTCTTATAGTAGTTTAGTAAGTAGGTAGTCTCTTCACTTTTATTAAAGTGGTGTAAAGTAACGTGGTATGTTGCTAGCTTGCCACCTACTTGGTCGCTCACTATCTCCTTCGAAGTCAAGAGGCTTTTGCTCTTCATCCCTTCCAGCTACCCGCGTAACTTCGTCTGCGTCACATTTTTCAATACCGCTCCGCACCTATTGGTCGTGATCTTAGCCTTCCTCAATAAATGGGTATCCCACACTAAATATTTTTTTCAATTCGAACCAGTAGTTCCTGAGATTAGCGCGTTCAAAACTCTTCAGCTTTAGCTTTATATTATTAGTATAATTAGATTGTATTATAACAGTACCCCCCCCTCCCCCTTTAACTGTTCCGTTGGCCTCGAGGTCCAAGCGCGCCTGCTCAACGTGGGATCCTTGTTTCGATTCCCAGGTCGGGCAAAAAGTGTTAATGTGTTTTTCCATGAGGAATTTCTCTGTAACAGCCCGGAATTGGGAAGTGGGCGTTCTGACACCCATGTCTCTGAAATCACGTTTTCCTCCGCTAGATCTCTCCGCGGTTGCGTCGGATTTATTTTTTACAGATTGCTGTCCCATCAGCATATCTATACTATGGAAGTGATTGAACTGTAAGTGCAACTGTATTTACGCAAACTATGACGGCTAGTCTCCGTTGAGTTTGGCTGCCATAGCTAAAAACACGGAACAGAAAAAACAGGGTATTTTATTCAAGCAATATCATCCATCAGAGCATGTTCTGCAGACAATTTCGCATTTATTATAATAAAAGGAAACTGCTTTCGGAGCGCACCAATAAAGAGCGAATGCGGGAACGTGTTGGGTCACCTTTTATTGGACAATAAGCAAATTGATTGTGCAGATTACGACAGAACATCCGTTACAGCGGAGGCATCCACAATTTCCAGTCGCTTTGCATTATCAGGATATGTTGGACTCAAATAAGTTGGATTTTTATTATGATCCTAAAACATTTTTGCATCCCTATCACAAGGATCTGTTTGAAAACCTCTTTGCCACTATTTCTATTCTTTGTAAGATTTATCTTGTACCTATAAATAGTAAGAACTAAAAATTAAGTCTTGAAAGTCCTACAAATACAATGTACTTAGGTAGTTAATGTGCCTACCTATTTATCTCGGTAGTTCTGATTTAATGCTTACCATAATTTCACACCTGGTTAAAACAGTAATTTATTTCCGCAAAAAAAAAAACTAATTTACTGAATGGTTAAACTTGAAAAATTCGTACGCTTCTCGTAAAACGGGCGTTTGTGTAACTGCAACAGAATTAACTCTTGTCTGCGATTAACTTTAATTTTAACTCTAAAATTGCTACTCGAAAATATAGTAATCTACGCTGTAGATTCTTAGCACCTTATTTCTATAAAAATGTTGTTCACAATATGACGGTATTAAACATGAGTTTATCAGTGTCGAATTGTCAATCGTTTCGCTTTTTAATTTGCTAATTAGCTTCAAGAACCAATTCTATCGATGCACGACTTGACTTAAATCCACTGCCAAGTAGCCGCGTATTATCAGGAACTCCTTACTCACCAGCTGTGTGTTACGTCTAGATGTCGGTAAAAGTACAGAAGATCACGGAGCCCGTCCGTCTGGGCGAGGGTCCGCACTGGGACGAGAAGCAGCAGGCTCTGTACTTCGTCAGCATTCCAGAGCATACCATCCATAAGTATGTGCCGGCAACCGGAGCGCACACGAAGACCAAAGTTGGTAAGTTATAGTCTTTTAAAGGCACCAGGAGTGCTATTCTATATAAATCTCACTGTGAAGTGAACATGCAATGAGCCGCCCATCCAATCAAGGTGAAATGACAGTTCACTTCAAGCTCCTCCTTAGTTTGGTGTCATGTCTACAGAATAGACCGACTTAGAATCCTGGTACACCAGACCGTACACTTAGAAAGCTTTCTGATAGCTAGGAGTCCTTAACAACCTTAATCCTTAACCCCCAGATGGTCGCGTGGGATTCATAGTGCCAGTGGAAGGCACCAGTGACCAGTTCCTGGTGGGCGTGGAGCGCAAGTTCCAGGTGGTGCGCTGGGACGGGGTGGAGGGCTCGCCGACCACTGTGCTGAAGGAGATTGAAGAGGTGGACCGCGATGTGCCCAGCACTCGGATTAACGACGGCAAGGCGGATCCCAGGGGCAGGGTTTTCGCAGGTCAGTTCTGCTAGTAGTCGAAAATGAAAAAGTCTGCGAAACCGTGTTCAGCGGGACTTTTTCTAAAAAAGGAACCTAACCGCTATACAAATCTGGGTTCTACAATTCCGGAGCTCGCTTCGCTAGCTCTTGTATTCTCGGTTCCCTTAATACCTAATACCACTTTTATTATCGGTTCCCTCCTTTATTTTTAAGGATGGGAAATCATCAAATGACTCCTTCTGTTCTGGGCGGAGCGGTAGAGAGTGTTAGACTTTTACTGAATAAAACTTATCCGTGTTTCTCCAAATGCCCTTAGCGTTCCGGGGCCGCGGTGACTCTTTCGAACAAATTCCGCAACTATCGATGCGACCTATGTTCTTATATGTTTCTGTTTCCACCACCCTCAGGAACCATGGGCCGCGAGGATCCTCCCGGCAACTTCGACATGAACAAGGGCAGCCTGTTCCGCTTGGATGGGTCCAAGGTCACGAAGGTGGCAGACAGGATCAGCGTCTCCAATGGCCTCGCTTGGGACCTCAAGGAGAAGGCCATGTACTACACTGACTCCATGGAGAAGAACATCCGGAGATACGACTATGATGTCGAGACGGGAGAGATTTGTGAGTATTTATTGTTTTTAGGGTTCCGAACATCCGTTAAAAACGGAACCCTTATAAGATCATTCGGGTATCTGTCTGTCTATCACAGCCAGTTTTCTCCGGATCTTTTGCACCGATTCTATTGAAATTGGTATACATATGGTCCTCTGTGACCCAAACACGGACGCTTTACGTAAATAAATACATTTTCTAGTCTACTAATCCCGGGAATATATTCCCTTGGTATAATTTTCAACTTTGAAGTGGGCAGCTTTTTGAATAACTTATTTGGTTCTTGTTTTTCTTCCAGCCAATGTCAAGCACATCTTTGATTTCACAAAGAACAAAGTGGAAGGTGTTCCCGATGGCACCACCATAGACACAGACGGGAATCTATGGGTCGCGTGTTTCGACGGTTCAAGCGTTATCAAAATTGACCCCAGGACCGGCAAACTGCTCCAAAAGATCCCAATTCCGGCATTACAAGTGACATCGGCTACTTTTGGGGGTCCCAACTATGATGTTCTGTTCGTTACCACCGCCTGTTTAAATATTAGTGGACCCCAGGATCCTCCATGTGGGGCCACTTTCATGGTCACTGGCTTGGGGGCCAAAGGACTCCCCAATGTTAATTATAAGCTTTAATTTGGTTATCCAATCATATTTATATCTATTTTGTTGTGTTACCTATGTTATAATCAAAATCATCACATTTTTATAACTATTTTAATCATTGTATTAAGTTTATAAAGTGTACCTAAATTGTGTATTTAAGAATAACCTTGTAAAAAAGGCAATAAGGAGACCGATATTAGACTGAATGTTATTGTAATCTATAATACGATATTATTACCTTTTATAAAGACATTATACATACCTTGTTGGATTTTTTATTAAACTTGTATTGAGCATCTATTTTTAAAAATACATATTCCTTGTTAACAATGTTTTTTATTTACTAACTGGTCCTACTTATTTGATTGGTACCTTTATTTTGTCTTTCATTACGTGCCACCATCTCTTAAAGTTAAAAATCTGTAAATAGTTTAAAACAAGGTCGCTGTCTGCCGATCACTTCGCTTAGGCCCTTCTTCTAAATCAATTAAAGGATTTTGTAAGGTGTTCACCACTTCTAGAAATAGTGATAGACGAGGAAATATTGTTTATAGAAGCACCAGAACTGGTCGCTATCTTAAAAAAAAAAAAATATATTAGGACCAACGCTTTTCAATCTAAAACCCTTTTTTCCAAAAGGTTTCTAACGAATCGAAAGTCATCATCATCAGCCGAAAGACTTACTGCTGGGCAAAGGCCTCCTCCAATAGGGAAGATGCAAATACAGAATTTATGAGAATTTTGTCAGTAAAATGATAAAAAAGTATAAAATAAAGACCATTGCAACGTTTTTATTTTGGTTAGTATCGATTTTTAACAAAAATAATGAATTAAAGTAACGTGAAACGGAACGTATTTAAAAACAACAATCAGCGTTTGGTGACGTATCTGCTGTTATGCCAACGAAAAGGCACCCTTATGTCTTTGAGTTAGGACAGTTCTTGACCAGTGATAGACACGAGTGACGTCATCGTCCGTTTTCGAGCGAACCTTTAAACTGTCGGTTTCAAAACGCAATTTTGGCAATAAATTAAAGCTTTTCATTTCTTATTTATGTGGTGGTCTATTCTAGATGGAGTTCTTTAAAATTAAAACAGAAATGGAAATATTGCATGTTCCCTATTGTCGCCACATCAACCTGTCCTGTGCGTCTCGCATCCACCGGCTACCCGCGACCCTCACCAGGTCTGTGGTCCACCTTATGGGAGGCCTTCCAACGTTGCGTCTTTCGGTACGCGGTCGCCACTCCAGAACTTTTCAGCCCCATCGACCATCTGTTCTGCGGGCAATGTGCTCTGCCCACTTCTACTTCAGTTTTTACTTCAGGAAGGAAGTCATCAATAGGACAAAAATCTAATTTTTTTTGTTGGATATATCACAGTATTCCAAATATGCTACTTTTACGCTATTATGCACAAATGCTCGTTCTAATATATAACTGTATAGTACCTACCTATCAAGTAATCATAACCCTTCCTTTTGACTTTGCCGTGGTCTGGTAGATAAACCTTGTTTTACAGAGGTGGACAAAACTCGTTTTTCCGGTTTCTATGTTAATTATTCGTCTAGCTGTTTGATAGATAGCATTAATTTGCTAACTAGCGACTACAAATTAATGTCATACCTACCTATTATTAAAACAGAACATTACTCGTGCATAGAAGGCGACAGTCTAGATAAAACATATATAGCATTAATTTTTAAACTAACGACTAAAAACATGTCATGATGTTATATTATTAAAATAAAAACTCCCTCGTCCGTGGTCTATGTTCATACATAGAAAGCAACAGTCCTAGATAAGACATCAAAGAAAATGGTTGCCTTAGATATCTTCCTCGTACTCGCCAGCGTATGTTGTGTCGTGGCAGTGCAGGTCCACCAGATCATAGAGCCCCTGTTCTTGGGCGAGAGTCCTCACTGGAACGAGAGGCAGCAAGCTCTGTACTTCGTCAGCATTGGAGTGGTGAATAGGATCCATAAGTATGTGCTGGCCACTCGATTGCATACCAAGACTAAAATTGGTAAGTTGCTCATGATTTTTATGGGAGCAATTAGGTATGCTTCTGCCGAGCCTTTTTCCACTATGTTGGGGTCGGTTTCCACTGTGACCGGATGCAGCTGAGTACATGGGCGCCGAGGCCTGGGTTTGAATAAAACATATAAAAAAATTAAACAAGCGGAATGTATGATGTAGTAAGAGACTTATCAAATTCGAGGCGAGTTACCTCGCCGTCGCGTTCGGCCTTCCATCCGTCTTTAGTTCTGGGCAAAAGAAAACCGACCCTTTATCAAAAGATTTCCACACGCACACTTGGCAAGACAGATGTCACATTTTCTGGCTTCTGACTATCCGTAAATACGACTACTGTCAAATAAGTATGTTCAAATGATTTCCGGAACCGACGGCTTAACGTGCTTTCCAAGGCACGGAGGAAACTCAATAAGTTATGGATGGTCACCCCACTACCGACCGACCTTTTTTTCCGTGCGAAGAAAATGCTTAACGCATACCACATCATCCGGGGAGACGACGTGGTTATGTGGGACTTGCACACACTAAAAACTTCGCCTGTGCACCTACTTACGCCTTGATGAGTGGGTCGCGAGGACTGCTCTGCATGACATTCGCGAATCTACCGACCGACCTTTTTTTTTTTTGCGCATACTCTCCCATCGGGGGAATGGGAGGGGTATGTGGGACTCCCCGGGCTGACCCGGTATACCCACTAAAATAACCCAGCGGCATTACCGCATCGTCCGAGTGGAGGGGGACTGGGAGATCGGCGCAGCCTTGGCGTCCAGTCTTCCTCCGACGACAACCCGCTTAAAACGGCGGGCCCCTCACGTCCTCCCCGTTAAGGGGGAGGGCTGGGAATGACCGGCGAAGGTGGTGTGGAGTGCAATGCGGGCGGAGGCGCCCCCGCGCCTATCGCCCGTCCATCACCACCATGAGGAGGGAGAAGACGACGTCTTCTCCGACCTCTTCTTCGCCTTCGGAGCGGCGCAGCAAGAGGGTCGTCCTCCCGCGCGCGCTCCGCCGCCTCCTTTTGCGAGATGACGTCCTCGCAAAAAGAGGCGACAACTGCCCAGGACCCCTCACTCCCCAGCATGGCGTTGACCACGCTGGGAAGTGAAAGGTCCTGTCCGATCTCCGCAGTTAGACTGCGGCGCAACTCAGAACAAGCCGGGCACACCTCGAGGGTGTGCTGAGCCGTGTCCTCTGCCGCGCCACAGTCATGGCATGCCGGAGTCTCCTCCCTCCCGATCCGGTGTAGGTGCTTGCCGATGCCGAACCAGCCGTGGCCTTACAACACCTGCACCAGACGGAATGAGAGGAAACCGTGGGAGCGCTCGAGCCAGTCTTGCAGGACCGGACCAAGCGCGTTCAGGGTTCGGCGGCCAAAGGTGGCGGTGGCGAGGTCCTCCGTCCAATGGACGATGATAGCGTCCCTCGCCTCGGCGGTGGCGAGGTCCTCCGTCCAATGGACGATGATAGCGTCCCTCGCCTCGGCGGTGGCGAGGTCCTCCGTCCAATGGACGATGATAGCGTCCCTCGCCTCGGCGGTGGCGAGGTCCTCCGTCCAATGGACGATGATAGCGTCCCTCGCCTCCCGCCGCACGGCCTCCCGCTCCTCCGCGACGGGGCGCTCCCCGAGGGCTTTTCGCCGCGCCGTCCACTCGTACACTCTGGCGAGCACCCACGCCTCCAACTCCCAAGGAGGGGTGTCCGCCAGAGCGCACGCCGCCGAGAAGCCCACCGAGCAGTAGGCCCTCGCCACCCGCAGTGCAATGGCCCTTTGGGGCCTGCGCATCAAAGTTGCGTTCTCCCTCCCAGGGCCATGCTCCGCAGGATGCCGGCATATAAAAGCCGGCATCGTGCGTTCGGCCCCCCCCCCCATCTTCGGGAGGAGCCACGACAGGGCGTCCGCGGCCTTCGGCAGGCGCGTCGACAGCCCGCTGATGTGCGGGCCGAAGCGCCACCTGCTGTCCAACACCAGGCCCAGATACTTCATCTGGGCCTGGACCCCTATCCTGACGCCCTCCACGACAATGTGGGAGTCAGGAGAGCAACGCTGCCGAGGCCCGTGAAAGAACACGGCCTCGGTCTTGTTCAGCGCCACCCTCAACCCCAGGCAGCGGATCCTCCCTGCCACCAAAGATCCGCCAGCCGAGGCCAGACAGGCCGCCTCCCCGAAGCTCTTCCCCCGGGCAGTAAGGAGAGTGTCATCCGCGTAGCAGATGACACTCGTGCCCTGGAGAAGAGCTCCCCGCAACAGCCACCCCTGTGGAACACCGGACTCCGCGCCGTACCGCCTCAGCCTGCCCGTCTTGTCTACAAGGAGGACCTCTCGGTCCTCCAAGTAACTGCCCAGAAGGCTTCTTAGGTATTGGGGCACTCTGTGATACCGGAGTGCCTCCATGATGGTCGAGTGGGGAACGGAGTTGAAGGCGTTGGCTATATCGAATGAAACCGCCAACACCCCGTCCCCCGCCTCCACCGCCCCTTCACCTGGCCCTTGAGTAGGGCCAGCGCGTCGATCGTCGCACGCCCCTGTCGAAAGCCGAACTGGGCGTCCGAAAGGTCTGGCCCCACCCTCCGGAGATGGCTATTGAGCCGAGAGGCGATGATCCCCTCGAATAATTTACCGACCTCATCGAGCAGAACGATGGGCCGGTATGCCGAGGGGGAATCCGCAAGGCGTCCCTCCTTTCGGAGGAGGCATAGCTGCCCCTCCTTCCACAGTTTCGGGAACCTCCCAGCCGTAAAGCACGAGCTGAAAAGTTCCCGAAATCTGTCCTCCATTTGAATCTACCGACCGAACTCGCCCAGGATTGCGTAACCCCGAAGTTCGACCCGTGCGGGTATTATTCTTTAGCCACAAACTCGTCCGGTTGACATGATAATGACAAATTGGGATTTTTCCTACGCAGAGGGTGTCGTAGGCTTCATGGTGCCTGTGGAAGGCACCTGCGACCAGTTCCTGCTGGGTGTGGATCGCAAGTTCCTGGTGGTGCGCTGGGACGGGGCGGAGGGCTCGCCGACCACTGTGTTGAAGGAGATCGGAGAAGTGGACCGCGACGAGCCCAGCAATAGAATCAACGACGGCAAGGCGGATCCCAGGGGCAAGGTGTTCGCAGGTCAGATATTTTGCTCACTTACCTTTCGTTTGACAGAATGTAACTGCTCTTCTGGTTCGTGGTCGCAAGCGCGACAGCCTAGCGTGGAGTCCTGGTATTGATTTCCAGGTCGAGCAAAAATTGTTTTGGGTTTTTCCATTAGTAATTTGTCTGTGACAGTCCAGGGGGTGTGAGTGGGTGGTGATGTGACACCCCCGTGCTTCAGAAAGCACGTTCAATCGATCGTCTCGGTCTTATAGTTCGATTACACTGAGTTTACTGTACTAAGCTGACGGTGGCAGTCGAATTTCAGTTGGTTAGGCAAGAATATCATCATCATCATCATATCAGCCGAAAGACGTCCACTGCTGGACATAGGCCTCCCTCAAGTGTCGCCACAACGACCGATCCTACCCGTCTCGCATCCATCGGCTACCCGCGACCTTCACCAGGTCATCGGTCCACCTTGTGCTGTGTGCACCATCGGCCTTCCAACGTTTCGCAAGAATATACTTGGCGGCAAATACTGACTTAAGTTACGATTCAACTCAAAAACAATACTATTTAATTTTCAATTAGTCTTTCCGTAAATGCTAAAATTTATTTTGGAACGTAGGTATGTAGGTAGGTACTATTGATCTCTCTTTAAATGAACCACCAAAAAGAAAACTTTCCTTGACCATTCTCAGGAACCATAGGTCCCGGCATACACCCGGTCTTCGTACCGAACAGGGCCAGTCTATTCCGTCTGGATGGGCCTAATATCACGAAGGTGGCGGACCGTATCACCGTCTCGAACGGTCTGGCCTGGGACCTGCGGCAGAAGGCCATGTACTACGCTGATTCTTGGGAGCGGAAGATCAGGAGATACGATTATGATGTGGAGACGGGGGAGATTTGTGAGTAGAAATAACCTTTAATGTTAATTGAAAGACTCACCGGCTGGTCCATTATGTAAACTTCTCACCGTTAAACAATGGTGGAGTGAACTGCAGAGCTATTCAGCCGGTCAATTCTGTAAACATGTCGAAGTGAAGGCTTGGTGAAGTGAGCTGTCAATCCATGTACTTACCTAATCAAAATGGAATGACAGCTTACTTCGTGATAGCTGTACGTTAAACTAGAGATTGCCAAATTCTGATGCTCAATTCTGCCTTTCATAGTAAGATTTTCTACATTCGACCGTGAGTTCGACACGTCACAAGTTCTAACCTAACCGATTTATTTCAGCTAATCTCAAGTACATCTTCGATTTCAAGAAAAACAACGTAGAAGGCTATCCCGATGGCTTAACCATAGACACCGATGGTAATCTATGGATTGCCTGTTTCGACGGCTCAAGCGTCATCAAAATTGACCCCAGGACCGGAAATCTGCTGCAAAGGGTCCCAATCCCGGCATTCCAAGTGGCTTCGGTTACTTTTGGGGGTCCCAATTATGATATTTTGTTTGTTACTTCGGCAAACTTCTATTTCCGTGGGCCCCAAGATGGAGCCGTGTTCATGGTAACACGTTTGGGGGTCACAGGTTTGCGCAACCGTAATTTTAAGCTATAATTTTGTATTGAGATCTTGTTTGAATCTATTTTGTAGGTATAGTTTTGGAAAACACAATAAAGTATGTACTAAACGTATTTAGTTAATAAACTGACTGTGCTCCTAACAGTAAGTTTAGGCACTTGTCTCACCGCCGGCGAGGAAACGAGTAGCTATCGACTATTTACTTGCTGAGGAACACTCGGCAGTGTGAACAGACAGCTATCGACTATGAATTTCTGCTTGCCGGCGCAAGCAGCTCTTGCCTCTAGTTGATCGCAGCGACAAGAGCTATCAAAGATTGTACTCGCTCAGCAACACTCACTCGGCGGTGCTCGCTTGGCGGTCAGAACTCACCAAACAGCGGTAATTTCTACCTATAGAGCCGGCCGGAGCGAGTATTGCGAGTAAAAGCCCGTCGCACAAAAGCACTCGCTGAAAGCCGAGCGTCAAAACTATTGAAACTTTTCACTCGCTGATTCAATCGCCAACTCGTTTCGAGTTTGTAGCTTTACTTGCTACTCGCTGATCGTCGGCGGTGAGACAAGTTCCAGTATCATTGTATCAAATAAATATTTTACTTTTTGTCAGAGTGCGCACTGGTAATCTTTGGATTTATTTACGAGTATTACACGCTATTATCACATGTTGGCCTGTGATAATAGCGTTTAATTCTTTATTGTTACTGTCGACGTCTAGGTACGAATCCAATATTAACAATCCTTTGCGGATACTATTGTGACTGCCTACTATTGTGATTGTAGCTAGTGCAGGTCCAGGACGGACCTGCACTAGCTAGGAGCGAACTCCTCCAGAATTATTTTAATGATTTTTGGTACAAAGAAACGAGACTCTATCATCACCTCGACTCACTGGGACTGCAAACAGTTCCGACTCACCGCGAACTCTGCGACTTCCGGATCCGACCCACTGGAACTCTGGAACCAACCTTCCACTGGCCTGGCAAACATCTCAAGATGTATGGACGACTCATTCACTATCGACCTCCGGTCAAGAAAAACCAACGAAGCAAATCAACATCTCAGCAAAAATAACCGCAACGCCATCTGTTCAACTAGCAGCGATGTAACTACCTCAAAATCCTGCATCGCCAAATCAGAGTTTACCGTGCGATTTGAGAACATATATATCAGCCCGAATATCAACTATCGGGCAGTTGCCCGCCAGACAAAACAACCATTTGGTTGGAGGATCCTCCGTTCTCAATGGAGGTTTGCGGGACTTTACTTTCTGTGCCGTCTACATCCAAAGGGTCCTTTTTTCCGAAAATCTATAAGAATACGAGCAAATCTAGCTAGAAGATATAAAACGATAACAATAAGCTAATTAAGAAGATTATTGTAATTTCAATTCTATCAGTAACAAAACAAGGACCTTTTATTATTTCAAAATAAAACGTTTTCTCTCAGGTACCTATTCATTTAATTAAACACAACGTTATTGTTAGGGTGTCCCTTAGCATGAATGTTCGTGATGGCGAAGGTGGCTCCGGCCGGAGGCAGCTGGTCCTGGCCGCGGTTCATGGACGCCGTGGTGACGAACAAGATGTCTAGTTCGGGGCCTCCGAACGTCGCCGAAGTCACTTGGAGCGCGGGAATCGGGATCACTTGTAATAGTTTGCCTTTCTTGGGGTCGATTTTTAGCACCTGGAATTAGACGTGAGCACTCAGTAAGTATCGATCCTGATGAAATCTAATGGAAAAAGGGGAGGGGAAGAACTCATTGGTCATCGAAACATTCGTCTAAACCGCTACCAACTAGAAAGGGCGCAAAACACTGGTAGCATTGCCACGTTGCGGCAAAGCTGATTTTTTGGCCGAAGAAAAGGCCAGCCCTCTGGTCACGTAACGAGTCGACATACTGCTTGGTGATTTCACGAAAAACTCGATGAGCACCGGACCCAAAGCCTTAGTTTCAACCCCAAACGGCTCAAACATATAATTCTCAATAAGGTGGTATATGTTTTCCGACTCTTTGTTCTAGATTCTAAATCACGAACGCTACTTTTGAGCATAAGGTTCGAGTAATCGTTTCCAGGTTCGAGCAGAGTTATTGAGATTTTCCCAATTTAATTTGACTCTTATAACTGAGTGTACTTGCCTGATATCCGTCGAAGTTGGCGACCCACAGGTTGCCTTCCGTGTCGATGGTCATGCCGTCAAAGATGCCGGTCATTTTCTTTTCGTCGTTGCCGAGGTCCTTATTGTACTCCGCCATAGAAAACACGTTTCTTGGATTCGCTAGAGTAAAGAACAAACAACCTTTCTTAATAGTTCAGACTTCAGACGATGCTAACTACAAATACACGGCTTTTTCAGTTACAAAGAAAACTAAACCATGTAGCTTTTCGCGTTTGCTTGTTGCCTGCTTTTCCACTACTCAATTGGATTTGATGCGGTTTTACCATCATTTTGTTAGAGAATAATACACATAATTTAAACCACATTATGTGTATTATACTTAATTTTATTTAGCTTAAAAATATAAAAGAAGTATTAATGTTTTGATATGTCTGTACATCAATTTAGTAGATCGCACGTCATGCAGTGGCAAGTTTGTAACCTTCGTTTGCCTACATAGCCATCTGTCTATCGTACTTTTTGAGACCGATACCTAGGTACTACTAATTGTATAGAGTACCTACTCTTTATCACGTACACCATAAATAACTTCTTGTTCGTCAACAGCCTACCTACCCGAGACAGAAAATCATCCATGGTACTAAAGTGTTCGAGCTCGCTTCGCTTGTTATCATCCTCGACGAGCGTAAGTTAACCTTCGATAGAACCGTGCACTTGTAATAGCTAAGCCAAGTGAGGTGATACTTAGTAACAAAATAAATGTAAAGTATTATTTACTTACAAATCTCTCCCGTTTCCAAGTCATAGTCGTATCTCCTGATGGTGTACTCAAAGGAGTCGATGAAATAGAAAGCCTTGTCGGCGACGTCCCAGCACAGTCCGTTAGAGATGTCAATGTTATCGACGAGCTTCTGCGGGGTGCCGTCAGCTTCGAACCGGTACAGAGAGCCCTTCTTCAGGTTGAACTTGCCCGGCTCGTATTCGTGGCCCATGGTACCTTGAAGAAAATACAGAATAATGTTAAAGCAATAGCTTTTAAAGATTGAAAAGAGGCATCAGATCATCATTTTGCAGTCTTTTCCCAACTACATTCATTCAATCATCAACATTCATTCATTTCAATTCATTCTACTCCATACATTTGACAAAATGAAGCAGTATTTGTTTTAGGCAACTTCTTGCTGGGCCCACAGTAATTTGATCCTTTTCAGGTTTACGACGAACGTAAAGAAATTGGTTGTGATAGTTATGATACGTAATTTTCTTCTTTCTAATAGAGTTTTAAGTTTTGTTTTCATACAAAAACGCAGAGCCGTTGTTTTACTCACCAGCAAACAATCTTCCCTTAGGATCCGCTTTAGCATCATTGAATCTGTTCTTAGGGTTTTCCATGTCCACCTCTGCGATGGTCCTGATGGTCTTGGCTCCGCCGTCGCCACCGTGCCACTCGACCTCCACCACCTTCCGGTCCAAGCCCACCGCGAAGTGGTTTGGCTTGCCTTCGATTGGGATTATGAAGGTAGGCATGCCATCTGGAATATGAAATGTACGTTTTTGATATAGAAAAATATTGAAAAAATTAGGTAAAGGCCATAGTCGTTTACTCAGAAAGATCAGTAACTGTCATTACTAACCCTGAGCCGAGTGCCGTGCGCGAAATTCTACGCAAGCAAGATACAAATGTTGGGGGCTAAAATTTTCGAGCTCGCTTCGCTCGCTCCTGCGTCCTCCGTTACCTGCTTACTCACGGTTTCTACGCATTGTTCAAGTCGAAAAAGTATTTCTGTATGAATTTTCAAAACTGAATAGTAAGTAGATACTTATCCAAGTTAAGGTGCTAACTTCTACTATTGTTTCGTAGCTTCAGTGTTTTATTTATCGTCATTCGGCAAAAAAATCCAGAGACGAAGCGCAAAAATTTAATTACGGGGCGATTGACCTGGAACCCCATTTGGTTTGATCGTCCCAGGTCCGTATAGGTTTAGTCTGCAGATGTAGCCGTAGTCCTTCACTTTCATATGGAAATGGGACTTTTTAATTAATTGTCAAAAATGTCTTACTTAATTTAGCCCTATGATGGTTACCGTCCACAAACTTGTGCACGGTGCCATCGAAGATGCTGACGAAGTACAGCGCCTGTGCCTGGTGGTCCCAGTGCGGGCCCTCGCCCAGCCACACGGGGTCAGTGATGGGATTCACCGCGGGTGACATCTGCGAAGAAGACTGGGTTTGTAGGTCATTAGTTTACAAGACACTGGGTTGGTCACGTCAGCTTTAGACTATTGATAGTTTTGGGGTTAAATTCATTAGGTACTGTATTAATATGTAAAGGTATTTGATCATAGGGAGGCAAGGTATGTAGCAAGCAATAAGCAAGCTTTGGAATTGAACATTAGTAAGACTGGCGGATCCTGAGTTACCTACCCGTAACTCTAAGATCCAAAGATTTATAAACGAGAGCCGTTACCAACAACTTAAAAAGAGCAGCGAGTAATCTCGGTATATTAAGATTGCTGAACCTAGAAGACCGACGAAAACCAAATAAAAAAATTACCGGTTTATACGACACCAGGCCCAAAATAACAACATTTGTAAGGAACGGTAAGTTATGGTTGTGGAAAAACATTTTGTAGAAGAACTACGAACTGTGAAACTAGACTACGGCCTTAAAGAAGTGAACTTCGCTAATATAGCTTGCGATTATCCTCAGATAGATTCTTTGAATAGCGGCAACGTTTAGCTCGGGGAAACCGGGAGTGACGTCATAGGTAGTGGTTCTACTAAGATGAGAACATGAGGAAAAGGAGGCGTTGACTTTTGTTGTGCAATTGAATTGCGTCATTATTTGTGAGAGGTCAGGGGGGCTAAAATCGTCACTTTAGGAGAATTAATCACACAAAAATCTGTAAAATTTAATTTTCATCAATTTGACAGTGACAGGTAGCGTGATGTGCTTTCTAATTCTGCTAAATAAATCAGCACGGCTACTAGGATTCCTTAAAAGAAGCACCTAAGGTTTTAAGCTTGTAAGAACTAAGATTGTTTTGTACAATGCATTGTTCCGCAGCCATTTAGAATTTGCTAGCGTGGTGTGGAACCCTCACTATGCAGTGCACTCACAAAGAGTCGAAAGTATACAGAGGGCTTTCAAGAAGCATCTAGCATACTTATACCTCTGGTAAAATATCTCCCAGGAGCCCGTATGAATATAATATGATTAAACTGCAGTACATCACTTTGCTCTATTGTAAACAGTTTCCGCAGCGTACGCGACAGAAGGATCTTTTTTGGTATTTTTTCCCACCTTGGGTTACATTATCGAAGTCTTTAAACGGATCCATAACTTTTTTGAAAATATTCTATAGCCTATAGGAAAAAATAGGGAAAATGTAGGATTCTAATGGTGATAGAATTTTTAAATCGGTCCAGTAGTTTCGGAGTCTATTCTATTCAAACAAACAAACAAATCTTTTCTCTTTATAATATTAGTGTAGAAGTGTAGATAACTTACGGAATTATTGTAATTTTTTTGTCTTTATTAATTTATAAATTTATTTCCTAATTTTTTTGTAATCTCTCAATGTTGGTTGACTTATTATTGGCGACTGTATAGGTCTAATGCTTTTGTTACCTATTCTTAAGAAACGCTGTATATTATATGCTGTTCATTACCCTATAATAAATAAATAAAATCTCACTGACTAGATTTAAGCTTTAATTTAGCAACGGAGTATGTAGGTACTTAAATATAGCATCTGTCTATACCAAGTACCTACCTATCTATGTATCGTGAAGTCCATAACCTAGGTCAACCTAGGTTGCGAAATGTGGCTGGTTATTCAAATGCGTTTGAGATTCTCATGAATATATTGTAAACGTTGCAATAAAAAACTCTTTTCCAAATACAACCGACTTCCAAAAAACAAAACACTACAAAGTATAAAAAAACTTTAATTTCGGAAGTCGGTGTTTTTGGTTGTTTTTTTTTTTATTTTTGACATCAAAGTTGCTTATTTTATACGTTGGAGTTTTGTTTAATCTTCTTGTAAAAAAGGTTTTATTTTTTACTTTTTAGTGGTTTCACTTTTTAGTGGTCCCCTTCACTGCGTACCGGCGTGATATTATGTTATGAACTGGTATAAACAATAGACAGACACGAAATTTAAGCAATCCCGGACCATTTGCTATCATTTATTGAGGAGATCCGTTGCTTATCTCCGAAGTTTTTCTTCAGATCTTCACCAAAATGAAATGGGACCACTCCGAGAAAGTACTCTTCCAATAACTAACCAAATCGCTTCAAGTGTGCCTATAAAAATTGAAAAGTTCCCTCTATTTCTCCAGGATCCCATCATCAGATCCTGACTTGATGATCATGGGACCACTTGGAAAGTAGGTATACCCATTCAAACAAAAAAAAAATCCAAATAAATAGGTCCGAAAAAAGGTTCCGACGAATTGAGAACCTCCTCCTTTTTGAAGTCGGTTAAAATCTCAGAGTTGTTTCGAGTGCAGTAGGTACGAGTAACAACAGAGCTAGCAGTTTAAACTAAGAACTCAGGTACCGCCGATGAGTTACTTTTTCTTAATTATCACAGTTTTCAGATACTTCGTATTAATAAACTACCTAATTTCAACTACAAAACTTTTAAATAATATTCCATGAGAACTGACATTACTTCATAATTTTATAATATCTATGGTTGTAGAAGATTCTATTCTATTTTTTATTTATGGCGCGCAAAGCCGATGTCGACTATTCTGCCAATGTCTAAAGTGGGTTGGAGAAGCAAGTGTGCAATATTTTACTGCTAGAGAACTTCGATTCCTGCAGAAACGATTTAGATTCGTCAATCGATACAGTTGATTACTTGTTGTGTTAGTACTGGACTGAAACAAACAAAGAATAAAAATACATATATATTGTTATAATTGTTAAAAACATAAATATGCATGCCACCGCGATACAAATAACGATTTGGAGTTGTGAACGGCTTATAGTTTTATGCTATTGTGGCGGATGAAAGTCATCAGCAGCAGATGAAAGTCATCAAGCAGGTCTGGGGAGGAAAATGTTAGAAGAGAGGGGAAATTAATTGGGAGCGGAATTTTAAATTTAGGGAGACGACCATATAAGTCAAGTGGGGGGATGTGGTTGTAGAAGATAACACAAGGTCAGACCAACTCGTTACGTCAAAAAACTCCGGATTGATCGAGTCTAGAATAGCCCACTAGATACTTATTCAAAGTGTATGTCCAAAGCCAATAAGCTGAATTTATTAAAACAAGTATTTGTTCTACGAATAAATGGAACTTACGTGGATTTGGAAAAATTCCGTATCGCTGTGAACTCTTGGAGCTATTACACTTTTTCACTTAGGTAGGTACCTACGTTAACTGACGTATGAAACCTTATGAGGTTCGTTACAATCTATTCGATATACCTACGTAGAAAACTGGTTCTAATGTTTTATGGTCGAGCGAGACAGTAGACAGCTCATAATAGGTCGGTCCTGGGTTCAAATCCAGGTCCAACAAATAATTAGAATTTAGCATGGCTAAATGTCTTTTGCCTAAGTCAAACATAATTTAACTAACTTTTAAAAATCACTGTAAACATTTTTGGCAACGAAAAAATCACATTTCGGAAAAACGTAAGATAAAATATACCTACCTTATGCCGTGAACACAAACTCAGATTTGAAGTACCTACTACTGTTTATAAATTCTGCGAAACAACAAATATTTTATAGTAAAATTTAATGATACCGGAAAAACACGATGATTCGGTACCTAACCACTTATGCTGTGTAGGATGATAAATGTTCTAGGATTCCCCCAAATAAGAGCGTTGATGATCACGTCATCAAATTGCAATGAAACTAAAATGGACATAACCATTAGGTTAAAGTTAGTTTCAAGATTTTCGTAGTTAGTTATATTGATACAAGCACATAACAGATCCTTTATCTGTTATGTGGATGCCACTGCCGCGCTGGAGATAGGGTCGGTGAGTGTGTTCTGCTGCAGAGCAACTTGCTGCTCTTGTCGCTCGCGCGGCAGAATTAGCTTCGTCTATTTGACTGACAGACCTTGACTATTCAAAAGTGCCTGTAACTGGTTGATTTGAAATAAAGGTATTTTGATATCTTCTATTCTGCGAGATGAATTACTAAGTAATGAAGTAGTTTGTTCCAATTAAAAAACGTGATGTGTTCGAATAAATTGAGGCGGTGACCTTGGTTTACCATGGACTTCCTCATGGATACTTGTTTAGTATCGAAGATACATTTAGTGTGTGGCTCTAGTTCAGGAGAGTATAACAATTGAACTAGTCCGACTATTGTTGAGACTTCCGGGGGGACATCGATTACGGAGTTGCGGGACTATTATATGATTATCAAATCATATAATAGTCCCGCAACTCCGTAGCGCGTACTCCGTTTTTTCCCATACCTACCCTCTTAATGCTCCCCTACGGAATGTAGGGAAGCTACCTGTAGGGGAACTACAGTAATCTGTCAGTCACTCAGTAACGGAAGATTTTTATTTAAATTGATTGATTTCAATGCGGAAAATCTCTAAGCATGTTGATAAAGTTACAGGGCAAAGCCTAGTAGGTAACCAACAACACGATCATCCACAACTACCATGGTGGGCGTGAGTGGGCTTTCCAAAGATACGATCTTTCTACTTGATGTCAAATTGATATCCTTAGATAATGTATTTTTGATGAGATAGCAGACGATCAATCATTATCTGTCACTACTCCAAATAAAGCAAAACACAGATCTATACAACCTTATAAACTTCACATTAAGAGCGCGCCTGTTAATAATAGGGAAGATGCAGATTTCATATTTATCAATATTTTGTGACTAAAATGTAAAAAAAGCATAAGAGATGGGCCAGTGGTACGTTTTTATTCCAGTTAATATTATTATAGTTAAGAATCGATTAAATTAGCACTGCAAAGTTTTCTGTCACGTTTCGATTTTTAACAATAATTACAAATTTAAAGTAACGTGAAACGGAACGTGTTTTAATACACCGTCTGGTGACGTAACTGCTGTTAGTTTATAGTCCAAGATCCCAGGGCTCTCCCAGACGCAACTTATTTCGCAGTAACAAAATATTTGAATATGGTAGTGCCAATGTAATTTCTTATTTCAACGTACGCATATGACGCATACATAAGTCTGCTAGCTCTGTCATAACACATATTTCAAAAGTCTAGGAGGTAGTTTTGCAGTTTTCTTTTATACTTAGTAAATAAACTATTTCCAAAAGACATAATTGTGAATCGTATCTCAATTCTCAGTGGATCTAGCGATAAGATCGTACACTATTTATTACAATGACTAATTAGTCTTTAAATTTTTACTAAATAACTAATTATTTAAAAAAAATATTTTGTAAAAATCGTGAAAATGATCTAGTTGTTTCATAGCTAGCATCTGATGATGATACTTGCAAACTGGCGGTCGCATCGGCCCAAACTAGCCCGTAAGCGAATGTTCAAAGTACCTACATACTAATACTATTCTATTCCACACATTTTGTGACTGAGAAAATAAGTAAGTTCTGCTCATTACTTTGAATTATGACAGTTCTTGACCAGTGACAGGCATGAGTGACGTCATCGTCCGTTTACGCGCGAAAATTTAAACTGTCTGTTTAAAACCGCAATTTTGGCAATAAATTAAAGTGTTTTCATTTTTTATTTATGATGTGGTCTATTCTAGATGGGGTTCTTTAATATTAAAGCAAAAATGGAAATATTTCATATTCCCTAATGTAGAAGTTAGTGCCAGATTTATGGGTAAAATAAAGTGAGTGTAAGTCGAAAAGAAAATCTTCGTCTCTCATGCCGTAGTAAAAGATCTGAGTGTGAATGTAGATTAAGGACTTAAAAAAAGACTAATAAGAAAGGAGATAACTAAGTATTGAGATTCGGCAAATAAAGTTTGTTTCGAAGATAACGTGCTGCACAAATGGATATTTAAAGTAGGTAAGGAAAGTGGACAGATAGTGAAAGAAATCGGTAACATGTGCGCCAACCCCAAGTAATGTGGAGCGAATGCAAGAAGGTGATGACGACAACGCATTATGAGTTGGACTAAGTAGGTACTTAGGTACGTCATACAATCATACACTAAGCTGAAAAGCAAGCAAAATGACGGCCAGACCTCTCTGGATCCGAAAGTCCCTTTCAGGGCAAGCCGACGCTCGGACGATTTAAACGTTATTGTTAGACGTCTTATGCTTATTCTCACTTGGCCCAATAGGGACTTACGGGTTCTAACGGTTGAAAACGATGTTGCCTCCTCGCGGGCTGACGAATGCTGAGTGGTCAGTATAGAAAGTATTTTCCGGTTTGTTTCTTATATCTATGGTTATATTACTTGAAATGCAATCTCTTTTGATTCCAAATAAGTACTGACCGTATTCACATAGGCTGTATTTCGTTATGCGCCTAATACTCAGAACCATATTCCGTTCCTTATGCTGTGTGCCATGTAGCCGACTCGTTTTGTAAGACCGGCCACAGCATGAACCATCGACAGCATAATCGCGACTATAAATACGACAAACCACTTCAACTATGCAGTACCTAAGTAAAAGATTTCAATGCAATAGGATTCCCTATTCTGCATGATCTATGTCAGAAATTAAATTTCCCTATTCAAATACTTCTACTACTAATTTCCTAGGTATATTGACTCGTTACGCAACCCATATTAACAAAATAACGTAAAATAATAAAACTAAATACCAAGTCGTGAATACTCACTATTATATCACAGATAGAGTCACAATCGCACTAACAAGCGTTATGTACGGTCGTATCTTGTTTTATAGTGTTACGAGTATCTAATCTAATCTGCTGAAGATCTAATTATAACAAGTGCCGATACAAATACTCTTGAATGGAAACAGTATGTTTGTTTTAAGTATTTTTCCTCTTAAGTTGTAAGTAGTGAGATAATTAGGTCGTTTTTTATCGGTAGAAATTTTCTGTCTAGATTTTTGTTTTTTACACTCACATTTTCTTTTGTAAATATAAAATGATCTCGGACGTCTGCACGACTATAGAGATATTCTATGCCATCAGTTCCGTTATGAAAAGCAATAATGTTAAGATACTATACTCTGAATACAATACAAATTGTTTAAAATTAATGGTGCATTTGAAGCTCACTTTAATTGGTTACCTATGTGTTCAGTCGGCTATTGTTTTTGTATCATTCAGTTGAATTTATTCACAATGTTATTATGATTGGAAAAGTAGAAGTAAAACATTACCTATTCATTCTACATCATCAATCAATGCCCTCGATGTTATGAAACAAATTAGGTCCAAAGACAGTCCCTTGTGGTAACGTTTTAAAAATTATTTTGAAATGTTCGTACAGAAGTTTTATAACTTTAAGACTTAAAAAATAAAAATAGAAGTTTTTAATAAGTTTAGAAGCCTATTAAATTAGATCTTTTGTTATGCCGACAGTATAGAAACCCTTACTAAGTTTATGCGTTAGGAAGAAGTCTTAGATATTTTGTTTTAGAATTCTTGATTACAGCTGCATATCCTGATAGTAATGCAACAAGCACTTACTTATACCAAATTTAAAGATAACATATAACGCCGATACTGTGGGATTTCTGACAGCTACCTGTGACGAGATAAGTTACGAGATTTTTATTGAAATACGATAAAAAATGTCATGCGTCAATTGCAGGTAAACTTTATTATCAGTTCAACATTAGATACACTAAAGATTCAGTGTTGCAGGCTAAATAACAATCAAATACCTACCTATTATGTTAATACGAGAGAGTTAAGAATCGATTAAATTGGCACTGCAAAGCTTTCTGTCACGTTTCCGAAAAAAAAAAACACTTTTCCAAAAATCTCTACTCACATCATAATTAGCAGCTGGGACTGGGATCTTGATTTCCTGTTCTGGAGTACTTTCTGTGCCGAGAACAACATTTTGGGTTAATTCAGTAACAATAGAAAATACTAATACCGATGTCAACATTAGTTTTGATCAGGCGTTTGCCTGGTTCAAGCCACTTCAATCATTGAAATTTAATTCTTATTACTATTTTCATCCAAGCATGAAATTGAATCTGGTGATGAAGCTGCAATATACTTATTAATGTCCAAGGCCTCATTAACGTTACTTAATTGTTTAACATACTTAAAACATAGACAAAAAAAAACTGAAAAACTGTTTACTCCTGCCAAACAGACGCACAAATTCCAAATAAAACATAAACAAGCAATTAAAATAAAATAGAAAAATAACTTTTTGAGTGAGCCAACACCGACAACCCCAAGATAAGCAAGAAGAGTTATTCGGGCGATGGGGTCCGTGGGATCACTCCCACCAGCTCGCCACAAAGCTGCCTTGTGAATAGGGAGGGAGGGAACATGCAATATTTTCATTTTTGCTTTAATTGTAAAGAACTCCATCTAGAATAGACCACCACATAAATAAGAAATGAAAACGCTTTAATTTATTGCCAAAATTGCGTTTTTAAACTGACAGTTTAAAGGTTTGCGCGAAAACGGACGATGACGTCACTCGTGTCTATCACTGGTCAAGAACTGTCCCAACTCAAAGACATAAGGTTGCCTTTTCGTTGGCATAACAGCAGATACGTCACTAAACGCTGATTGTTGTTTTTAAATACGTTCCGTTTCACGTTACTTTAATTCATTATTTTTGTTTAAAATCGATATTACCCAAAATAAAAATTTTGTAATGGCCTCTATTTTATACTTTTTTATCATTTTACAGACAATATTCTCATAAATTCTGTATTTGCATCTTCCCTATTGCATCTCTCTTAGTCGCGGTACCTACATCACCCAAGGCGTGTTATTTTGCATGCCGCAAGGCAAAATGTATCGGGACAATTTGCAAATATTCGGAGTATCCCATCTGTCCTCGAGTGTTTGTCCTCAAATAGGGACAGATGGAGTTAAAAGTTTAATCTGTCCCGAAACATTTTTTAATTAAAATATTCGGGGACAGATAGGAATTTTTTGTGTCATCTTTAGATCAATTTTCCGCTGGAATTGTGAACAATTAGGATTCAAAAGTACCAGGAGAACAGAAACATGTAGAAGATTTTTCTGGTCTGAAATTATGAGTGCTAAAGATTCACAAGCACCAGGATACCAAAAACATAACGAAGTATTTCCGGAGCGAATTGTGAGCGGTTAGGATTCAAAACTTTTTTTTTTTTGGAAGTCGGTTTAATTTTTTGTAAAAGTTTTTTATTTTTCACTTTTACAGGTACCACACCTGTGTACCAACCACTAAAAAGTGAAACCACAAACACAGTACCGGCGTGATGTTATATTATTAACTGGTGTAAACAATCAACAGACATGCGATCAGGCACAAAAATCTGAATTGCGATAGAAATTTCATGAAAAACATTGCATGTGCCTATAAAATTTGAGGGTTTCCCTCGATTTTCATGGGATCCCATCATCAGATTCTGACATGGTGACAATGGGACCACCGCAGGAGTATAGGCTTTCGAATAAAAAAAGTATTTTTAAATCGGTCCACAATGTGCGAAGAAATCGGTGAACATACATAAAAAAAAATACATACAGCCGAACATAGAACCTCCTCCTTTTTGAAGAAGTCGGTTAAAAGTACAAGGCGACCAGAAACATGACAAAGTATTTTTGCTGTATGTATTTTTTTTTATGTATGATCAGATCACCGATTTCTCCGCCAATTCTGGACCGATTTTATAAAAGTGAAAAATAAAAAATCTTTTTACAAAAATTAAAACCGAATTCCAAAAACAAAACACTACAAAGTAAAAAATAACTTTAATTTCGGAAGTCGGTGTTCAAAAACAAAATAACCAAAAACACCGACTTCCGAAATTAAAGTTATTTTTTACTTTGTAGTGTTTTGTTTTTGGAAGTCGGTTTTTTACTTTGTAGTGTTTTGTTTTTGGAAGTCGGTTTTTTACTTTGTAGTGTTTTGTTTTTGGAAGTCGGTTTTTTACTTTGTAGTGTTTTGTTTTTGGAAGTCGGTTTTTTACTTTGTAGTGTTTTGTTTTTGGAAGTCGGTTTTTTACTTTGTAGTGTTTTGTTTTTGGAAGTCGGTTTTATTGTTTTGTTAAAAGTTTTTTTTCTGCAAGAATCGTGAGCTCTAAAGATTAATAAGTAAAATATGTTGCGCGCCAGCTCTAAAGTATCGCAGACGAAGCTAGTTGATACAATCTGTTCATGTCACAGTTGAGCTCGAACTTTTTATCTCATATTCTGATCCTTAGAAAAACACCTTCATAATAGGGAAGATGCAGATTTAATATTAATCAATATTTTGTGTCTAAAATATAAAAAAACATACGAGAAATTTAAAGTAACGTGAAACGGAATGTGTTTTAATACACCAATCAGCGTCTGGTGACGTCACTCGTGTTAGTGTATAGTCCAAGATCCCAGGGCTCACAGACGTTATTTATTTCGCAGAATCAAATTATTTGAATATAGTGGCCAGTGTAATTTCAATGTACGCTTAAAAGGTATCTGCTAGCTCCATCCAATGGGCAATTTTTTTTTGTGATGTATGTAGGTATGACATATTTCATAAGTCTATAGGAGGTAGTTTTGTAGTTTTCTTTTTATACTTAGTAAATAAACTATGCCTAAAAGATACTTGTGAATAGGATCTCAATTCTCAGTGGAGATAGCGATCAGATCTTAAACTAGGTATTACAATGACTAATTAGTTTTAAATTTTTACTAAATTACAAATTGTTTAAGAATATGTATTTTTTAAAATTGTGAAAATTATCTAGTCGTTTTATAGCTAACATCTGATGATGATACTTACAAACTGGCGGTCGCTTCAACTCAATCTAGCAGGTAAGCGAATGTTCAAAGTACCTACCTACATACTAACACTATTCTATTCCACACATTTTGTTAATGAGAAAATAAGTTAGTTCTGTCTTGCTCTATGACTTTCTTGACCAGTGACAGACATGAGTGACGTCATCGTCAGTTTTGGCGCGAAAATTTAAACTATCTGTTTGAAAACGCAATTTTAGCAATTAACTAAAGCTTTTTCATTTTTTATTTATGTGGCGGTCTCTCTAGACTGAGTTCTTTAAAATGAAATCAAAAATAGAAATATTGCATGTTCCCTATATTCTGGAATCATGAGTTTGCGAGTCCTTCCTATTCTTACTTTCAGCCCCGGAATCACTTCGTCATGTTGTGGTCTCCTAGTAAAAATATCGAATTAGTCATTCAGATATATTTCCAAAAAAATATTGGAATATTTATTTATTTTATTCATGTAAACAAAAAATTAATACGGTACAGTGCGTTGAAAACTTGTGTGATGTTAGGTACTTGTAAGTACACTTTTACAGAATAGTGACGTCATAAGTTCCACTCCTGATCGTTTTATCTTCGTCAATTTTTATTGGTTTGATAAAACACGTGTCCAATATTTTTCGATTACTAACTGACGGACTAAATAGAATCATATTATCCCTATGTGTTTGAGTGGGTATAAATAAAACGCCGTCCAATTATTTCAAAACTTTACTTGCTTCTTCGTTAGTGCCATTAGAACTTTCCGTACGACGATGAGTGAATCTGACTTTATTGTCAGGGTCTCCCTTAGCGCCGGTGAAGCTAACCGAGAAGGTGGCTCCGGCCGGGGAGTTCTCTTGCGTGTGACCCTTGCTGATGATGGCGGATTGTAGAGTCTTAGCATTTAAAAAGCCTCGACCTCCACACTTTCGCGGGATATACAGTCTCATTACCGATGACCGTGGGTGATGCATTCGATACGCAGTAAGCAGTGTACGGACCCGTCTATCCAAGGCGTCAAGTTCCGTTTGAGTCCATTTGAGTACGCCGAAAGAGTACATCAATACCGGCATGACCCAACCGTTGAAGGCGCGCACCTTGTTCCCGCCCGATAGAAAGCTATTGAATACCTTCTTCAGGCGGCCAAAGAAGCGCTCTTTCAACGATTGTTTCATGTCAGTAATATTGATACCTAACGCTTCCGACATACCCAAATACTTGTAAGTTTCAGTTGGAGAGAGGGATCTCAGGTTTATAGAATCCGAGAGTTGAGTTCCCACGGATTCCATAATCTCTCCACGTTTTACATGCATGACTGCACATTTGTCTACACCAAACTCCATCCTGATGGCACTACTGAAAGTTTCAGTTACCTTCAGTAACTCCATCAGTTGCAGATTAGTGGTGGCAAAGAGTTTCAGATCATCCATGTAAAAGAGGTGAGATATAACCTGACCACCTCTCTTCAACCGATATCCTAGCCCTGAATTCTCCAGCAGTGTGCTTAGAGGATTCAAGGCTAGACAAAACCAAAGCGGACTCAAACTATCGCCCTGAGATATTCCCCGCTCAATCCTTATTGGTTCGCTAGTTCTCTGGATATTTCGACATCCTGGATAGCGAAGGACTGTTCTCCATTGCCTCATACACGACATCAGGAAGGTGCGTAGCGTTGTATCAATTTTATACAATTCTAGCACCCTCATGAGCCATGTATGAGGTACCGAGTCATAGGCCTTCTTATAGTCTATCCAGCATGTCGACAGATCCTTTCGGGAACGCCGAACCTGTTGGCTAATGGCCATATCTATGAGGAGCAGCTCCTTAGTACCGCGGGACCCATTCCTACATACATTCTGAGAGGCAGACATAATCGAGTTGCTGTCTATATGAGTGTTAATTTTAGCTCTTAAAATGGATGTAAGAACCTTATAGACCGTCGGTAGGCACGTGATCGGTCTATAATTTTTGGGTTCCGCAGTGCTACCAGATTTGTGAAGCAGGCGGGTAACTCCTGTTGTAAGAAACTCGGGTAGTGAGCCGGTATCCAAGGCAGTCTGGTACTGAAATGCCAACCGAACGTGCGACTTTTGAAGCCACTTAATCCAAAAATTGTGCAGTCCGTCTGGTCCTGGAGATTTCCAATTAGGCAACGGACGGACTGCACGAGCTACATCTTGGGGGCTGATTGTGATTGCCCCCATTTCTGGTATTGAATCGCACGCTCGTTCGACCTCTCTAGTCTAACCACCTTCGGTGTGACTGACAGGCACCGACCAGATGCTGCGCCAGAACGAACACATGGCATCATCATCCGGCAAGGGCGTGTCAGTCACACCTTGGTCCGGTCGCTCCCAAGCTCTGTATACCCACCTTTCATTACTCTGGAATGTGCGATTCTGGGTGTATCGCTCCACGCGCCGCTTATACCTCCGAATACGGTTTGCCCATGCATACACCTTCTGCTTCAGGAAGTCGATGCGCTCTGTGACCCGGGACAAATACTCTCGGGGACTAATATCAGTCCCCGAAAACGCCCGTCTCACAAAGCGCATCACTCTTGGGCGAGTGTTGCCCTCCCTGAAGCAAACTAGTTTGCCGATGAGTGCTCTGGCCCCACCAATACGACGCTCGATCCTGCACTGCCAAGCCGGCACGGCTTTTTTTGGTCGTGTAACTCTGTGATCAGCAAATTTGACGTGAGCTACACGACAAGCCGCCACAGCCGCGCAGTACATGATCGAATGTGTATCGGTGAGGCTATCACAGTTATCAAAATAGCTTGACAACTGCGAATCCAGAGCAGCCACCAGCGCCCTATTCTTGTTATGCATGGGCAAACGAGGTAAGCGTGGCCTAAGTTCAGGCAGCATGTAACGATACTCCCGAATAGCACACTCCAAAGCACTCCTCAATTCGTCACTGCACTGGGTACTTACATTTGTAACCCTGTCACTACTCTCCTCGTCAACATGGCTGGGAATTTGGTGAGACTGTGGTAGTACCACAGTCTGCGACGAGGGGGCAATGGCACGGATACTCAGTTCAGCTCGGAGGCGATCAAGTGCAGCATCATCCAACATATGGTAACGCAGGATGACCCGCACCTGATCCGATAGACGTTGGGCCGATACGTTGACTGCTGGCTCAAGCACCTGAAACAAAGAGAGCATCCGAACACGGTACGCGGTCAGGTTGTTTCCTCCCTCTGTAGCCCCAAAGTATGCGCGTATCACATTTTCATTTATGGAACGTGTCCATCGCATACGCTGCACACTTCCGCCGGGAGCTGGGACCCTGTCAGAGGCCGGTGGGCCTCGAGGTCCTAAGCCGTCCGGTGGCCGGCGTCCTCTTCGCCGACGAGCAGGTGGTGGCGTCGTGGGCGGCGAGAAGTACTCGTCGCTGGAGCTCGACGCGACTGCCACGGCCGGTGTCACAGCACTCACGGTGGGGCTGGTTTCCGGCGGCGGCGAGGCGGAGCTGAGCGACTAGGCCGGAGATGGTGGGCGTGCTCGACGAGCTGCGGCTCTTGTCAACATATTTCTTTTCGACTTATTGTGGTGGAGGTGGTCATAATTTTATTGCATATTTTTGTATTTTGATATATTTACTATTTAAATTTGTTTGTCGCTATTGAATTTATCTTGTTTTCAATTGAATTTATCTTGTTTATTATTATTATTATTATTATTATTTTTACTTTCTCGGGTCCCTGGAGACCCGGTCCTTTGGTAGGCGTACGAGGGGCCAAAGCCAACTCGCAGAGGCCTCTTTAGATATTTCAAATGGAATGGGACACCAACCGACGATTATACCTGTATGCACTGTGAAAGTATAGCCAAGGACAATCCCCAGTTGGAGCAGGACTATTGCAGAATATGGAAACAAAAGATGAAACGCTATGGGTTTGGCTGGTTTAGTGGACTAATAATCATTGACTATGGAAGAACTATTGACCCCTGCCTGGCCATTGACAATTAAGACAGCTTTAAAATAGCAGGGGGTGACTTGCACACTCAATAAATGGCCCCCCCGAAAAGGGTCGCTAGCATAAAGTAACGTAGCGCCAAGGGGGCAACATATCCTGAGGTGCTAGAGGAGTGGAGAGGTATACCACGGCTATCAGGACAATCCCGGAAGTACGGTCAAGATCCCTACCAGCACCTTACTGGATTATACGTCCTTCTCCCAAGCACGTTTGCTCTTGCGAATCTCCACTCAGACCGGCCGATTAAGGCAAGAATGAAGTGGGAGCTCTGTTCCTCGTCAGTGTTAACTCCGGCCAGCCAATAAAGGCCAGCCGGAAATGAGGACTTCTCCCTGGAGATCAGGTCCGTGGGGTCGCTAGTGCCCAACAGTTCGCCACAAAACTGCCTTGCGGATTTATTATTATTCCATTTATTCATATTTAAACATATTATTTACATTTTTAAATATTTCTAGAAAAATACAAAAAAAAAACATTTATAAATATAAAAAATAGTAGCCCACCGGTATCGGGAACAGGGTCCAAGCTACCGGTGGTCAGGGCTCCCGAGAGAGGAACCTCCTAACGATGCGCGCCATGTCCAGGAGTACTGCTTTCTGGATCAAGCCCTTGATCCAGCTGCCCAACGAGAGCCTCTTGAGATGTTGGTCGAGGCTCTTGGCAATAATGCCATTGGCCGTCACGACTATCGGCACAATGACTGCAGTGTTCACATCCCACATGTCGACAACCTCGCGAGCCAAGTCAAGATACTTCGATTGTTTATCTTTCTCTGACTTCACGAGGTTCTCGTCATGAGGGACTGCTATATCAACAATCATTGCGCGACGCTCTAGTCGGTCTATCACCACTATATCAGGCTTAAGAGAACACATTCTTGCTGCAAATGAGTTAGTCATGTGTCAGTGTACTTGCCAGACAGTATCAAATCTTGATGCTGTCCAGCCTGAGGTATCGGACGCCCCGTCCCAGGCGGAGAATTTGTCCCAAGGCTGTGTCATCAACCAAGTTGTAATTGATTGTGAACAGGATTTATCTCAAATTGAACAGCCCAAGATTAATAGTTTCTTATCTGTGAAAAGTGGTTATCATTCAGTTATGTTCTCAGACAGCATAGGAAGAGGTTTAGGTAAATTATTAAGTAACAACCTGAGTTACCCTATACAAAATTACTGTATGCCAAGTTCATCATACAAGCATATTATGGCGTCATTAAGAAACAATAATTTTAGTTCTAATACCAATATTACAGTGTTTATAGGGAATAGTTTAAATGTAAAAAAAGCAGATATCACGGACAATCTAACTGAGATGTTAAAGTTAAATTGTAATAAAATAATATTGTGTGCATTTCCTTATTTTGAACAATTGTCAAGTAGACAAAATAATTATATTCATAGTTTAAATAAACACATGCCCTTTTTAGTAAGTCACTATAGTGACAAGTTTATGTTTTTTGACACAAACATTTTTGTGGAAAATTTAAAATCGACTAGGGATACAGTGTATTTGCCAATTAGTTTTAGACACACAATAGCAAGGCTATTAGCTTATTTTATTAACTCAGACATAAGTAGTATGTCGCAGTCTTGTATAATTAAATCCACAATGTTTAGTAATTTTACTAAGAATCAGGTGGAGAGCCTTAGTAACGGTAGCTCTAGTGCTACAAATACTTATAAAAATTGTACGGAGTTTCCATGTATCTCTATGGATACTCATTTAAACTAGTTCATAAGACAACAGAGGATACCAGCGACAGAATAGTTATGCCTACCATTAGCAAGGTATCTTCTTGCTCTTTAGTAAATAGTTGTCAAAAAGGGAGTCAGCAGCATGCCTTGAAATTATTTCATCAAAATATTCAAGGTGTCTCTTCCAAATTATTAGAAATTGAATTGTTTTTAGAAAAAACAATGTTTGACATTGTATGTTTTAGTGAGCACTGGTTGAAGGATTACCAGATGCTAATTAGTTATGAAAATTATAATGTGGGCAGTTGTTTTATGCCCGTTTTCACCAACATCCCCTATACTACCACCTAAGTATGGGGCCCTTTACTTAACAGTACCCCTAAACTAGCCCCTAAATGAAATTTCGTTTCACCATCGTTTTTATCACCTAACTAGGGGACACATAACTATGTGACGTTTTGTTTTCGATAATAGTGAATGATTCGTCTTTAAACTTATCGATACTTTGAAATAATATAGTTTTTTAACAAATTCTCTAAAGTATAAACACAAATAGATACAGTTTATAATAAATTATGTTTTAATAGCAATAATCAATATTAATTCCTTCATATTTTTAATTAATTTCATATTTTCTTACATATTTACTCTGTGGATACATTACGAAACTCACGTTTAATCTGTGGTCATATTTGAATTTGACACTTTTCTTTCGTTTGTTTTCGTGGATAGTTTGTTGTGATCGCTTGCTTGCATCTTATTTTGATTCGTTAACGTTACGTATTTAGTTACGGTATAATTAAATGGCAGAAAAAAGGAAGCGTTGCTGCAGACACTCTTTTTATTATTCGACTGCAAGTAGCCACACTGATCCCACCCATGTCTGCCACAGCCAACAAATGATTACCAGTAGCATGAAACCTCAATGCTATTAATAACTGATTTATTGGAGATATAGAATTATTCCTGGAATAAAATAAAATTTATCATGCAAATCAAATAAACACAAGGAAACATTGTCGTATCGTCAACAAAAAAAAATACCATGCGCATAGTGTTTTGTTATTTTATTTTATGGGCTACATTACGTAGTATAAAAAATTGTGATTAGTTAATATGTACTCACCTATTATCAGGTAGTTCTAAAGCGTGTTCAATCTTTTCCAATAAATACAACACTGATGATTTACGTAACCTATAGCTCCGAAAAAAGACAGTTTCATCAAAAAATTCAAAGTAATTTGGTCGTTTTCGATATATTTTGGTCTACGGCTGTTATTTGCGTCGAATATAGTAGAAACAGTTTCAATATATTCAAAAAAATCATATAAATCACTATCCATCTTCGTTGTTTAAACGATCACATACGTAGGTGCCGGTTTATGGGGCAAAATTTCGACCACCTAAATTTAGCAGACCTTTTAACGTTTAGTTGACCCCTAAACGTTGGTGAAACAGAAACCATCCTCTAACGGCCCCCTAAACATGTTTAGGGGATCCCGTAAACTTAGGGGATGTTGGTGAAAACGGGCATTAACCGCAAATCTATGTTACGTGGTGGTCCCCTCATCTTATTAAAAAAAAAACTTAAAATTTAAGCAACGTAATGACATCGTTAACTTATCAGTGGAACATTGCATCGAACTGTCCTGTGTTGAGCTAGATAAGCATATCATAGTGTGCGTGTACAGACCCCCAAACCCTCAAAACTTTGCTTTATTTAAGTCAACAATGGAAGATATCCTTGCGAAACTTCAGCAGGTAACAAGCCCGCGATTATTTGTGGGGATTTTAATATTAATATTTTAGAAATTATTTCAAATAGCAGCAGATTTATAAGCCTTTTTAAATCGTTTAACTTGTCTAATGTGTTTACAGAACCGACTAGGGTAACACCAACTTCTTCAACCTGTATCGATAATGTATTCTGCGATTGTGAATATTTAGATAAAGCCATAGTTAATTACCTTCCCTCTGATCATAGTGGTCAATTGGTAACATTTCAGTTTAAAGCAGCCTTGGAAAAAAATCATATACAATATAGGCCAATTACAACTGGCAAACTAGCTAAATTCAATGGTACCTTACAAAATAAGTTAAATTTTCTAGGCCATAACATTGAAGATGCTAATAAATTTTATGATAATTTCTTTTCAGTGGTTCTTAAGGAATTCAATGCAACTTTTGAAAAGAAGTCTAAGGATACTTTCCCTAAGTATGTATTTAGTGACTGGGCGACTAAAGGCATTAGGATAAGTAGGGAAAGACTATATGAGCTATATGGCCTTAAGCCTGTCATAAACACGGATTCTTTTAATAAGTTTGTAAACAAATATTCTAAAGTGTTCAGAAATACTTGCAAGGTAGCTAAAGCCCTATATATTAGCAACAAGATCAAATCGTCAGAAAATAAAATAAAGACAGTTTGGAAAGTTATTAATAATGAAACTAATAGAAATAAAAAACGAAACACTGATTATTTACTGGAGACTACACATGGTGCCAAAAGCTCTAATTTAGAAGTAGCTCAAGATTTTGTAAATTTTTTCACCAATATACCAACTAAAACTACGGAATATTTAAATTCTTCACCTGAGGTCTCATATAATTTATTAAAAGCTAACGTTCCAGGTTGTACGGTTGAATTCCAGTTCAAACATATCAACCCTGTGACAGTCATAAAAGCTTTCCGGCAAATCAAAATCAAATTGACCGAAGACATATGGAGAATGTCTATTAAAATGTGCACGTCTATAATTGAAACTATAGCACCATACTTGGCTTTAATATTTAATTTATGTGTGGACCAAGGAGTCTTTCCGGATATAATGAAATATAGTAAGGTTATACCACTATTTAAATCGGGCGACAGCAAAGACACCAATAATTATAGACCTGTATCTGTTTTGCCGGTTTTTAGCAAAGTGTTTGAAAAAGTAATGCTCAATCAGATGCTCAATCATTTTAACATCAATAAAATTTTACACGATCAACAGTATGGTTTTACCAGGGGTCGTTGTACGACTGACGCTGGTGCCACGTTGTTAAAACACATATACTCAGCGTGGGAAGAGGCACAAGATGCCATAGGAATCTTTTGTGACCTCTCCAAGGCATTTGATTGTGTAAATCACGAAACCTTGCTCCTAAAGCTAGGACATTACGGACTAGGTAAACTTGCACTCAGTCTAATAAAATCTTACTTAAATGATAGACAGCAGCAAGTTCAAATAAATGGTGTCAATTCACGGGGTTTAAAAGTCAAAATGGGGGTACCACAAGGCTCTATTTTGGGTCCTTTCCTCTTTCTAGTATATATTAATGATCTACTCCATCTTTTAAAAAATCAACCTCATATGGTATTATTTGCTGACGATACGTCCTTAATTTTTAAGATAGATAGACGTTCCATAAATCTTGACGCCGTAAATAACGCCCTACAGCAGGTCCGAAATTGGTTTACTGCTAATAATTTAGTATTAAATGGGAAAAAAACTAAATGCATCAGATTTGCCTTACCGAACGTTAAAGGAAATGATTGCGACATAGTATTGAACAAGGAGAAGCTTGAATTCGTCGAAAACCCGGTTTTCCTGGGGATTACGCTTGACTCAAGGCTACAATGGGGTCCTCATTTAACATCTCTTGCGGGACGGCTAAGTTCAGCAGCACACGCTGTCAGAAAAATCCGTCAATCTACCGATATAGATACCGCGAGGCTGGTCTATTTTAGTTACTTTCATAGTATCATGTCTTACGGTATCTTATTATGGGGACGTGCTGCAGACATCGAGTCTATATTTATCCTCCAGAAAAGAGCCATCAGAGCCATTTACAATCTCCGTCGCCGTGATTCCCTAAGAGAACTGTTTAAGTATATCAACATCATGACGGTACCTTGTCAATACATTTACGAAAATATTATGTATGTTCGGAAAAATCTTCATCTCTTTAGCAAGATTAGTGACAGGCATAATTGTAATACTAGAAATAGGAACAAATTAGATCAACCCCGATTCAGATTGGCCAAAGTACACACTTCTTTTATGGGGTACTGTATTAAATTTTATAATAAAATACCAGTTGATATTCTCGAACTGAATGAGAGAAAATTTAAAGCATGCATAAAACGCACGCTATGTAGACAAGCGTATTATAAACTGGAAGATTATATCCTCGATAAAAACGCTTGGCTAAATGCTGGTCCTGCTCCACAGTCACAGCTGCTTAGGTCCACTTTTTAGGTTTTTATGTTTTTATATTTGGAAGAGATGCTCGCTCCTTTTAGAGGTTCTTACATTATTTCGTTTATTTATTCTTATATACATACAAATTATATTATTATATTAATTACTTATTTATTCTTTTTGATGTAAGAACTTAATCGTTCTCTTTATTAATTTATTTTTCATTATTTGGTCATTGACAACCATAGTTTTGTGTAAAGTAGAAGCATATTTTTCAAATTTTGTAAATGTGAGTACCATGAAGCCATTTACATTTTATGTGAGTAGTTATAGTTTTACTTGTTGGACATGAACGAGCATGGTGGTTGAGAGCATGTCATGCTCACTCAAATGTCTCGCTGATGGCGGCGCGTGGGTTTGATCATTCGGTTCCCTTCGAAATGGTTGAGCTGAAAGGTGCCGATTCACGCGTCATGTTCGTGAACAGGCGCCGTCGGTTGAGACTGGTCGTAACTGCCATTGGCTTATTTTAATCTTTATATTTAAAATTCTTATAATAAGCCCTTTTTTTTTTCTTTGCATTGTCCTCACATGCAGAAGCAACAAGTATATGTAACTTGGAATTTTGTAAAACAGAACATGATTTAAAAGAGTGTCCGTGGAGTTTCTTGCACGTTCTTCTCCATAGAGATCTACGCTTTGGAACGTGCAAATAGCTTCCATGTTTTTGACTGACCGACCTTGACGTTTCAAAAGTGCCTGTGAATGGTTTATTTGAAATAAAATGATTTGAATTTGAATTTGAATGGGTATAACATACTCTAAGTAACTGCCCTTCGTTTAGTCTATTAATAAGTAATTTACACATTACCTTATTAAGGGGGTAGAGGGGAGATGAAGTTCGTGTAGTACCAACTAAATCCGCTCGAACAAAGTCGCCGGCGAAGTACTAGTTTATAATATAACATTTTTCTTGTGAAACGCATATACATACTTTATAACTAAAAGTAAATTTTTATTTTTGGGGTCCGTACCTCAGTCAGCAAAAACGTAAAACCCTTATAGGATGACTTTGTTGTCCGTTTTTCTGTCTGTCCATCTGTCAAGACTATTTTTCTCTGGAAAGCGTAAATAATAATAATAGTAATGAGAACCTCGTGAAGTCAGAGAAAGATAAACAAACGAAGTATCTTGACTTGGCTCGCGAGGTTGTCGACATGTGGGATGTGAACACAGCAGTTATTGTGCCGATAATCGTGACGGCCAATGGCATTATTGCCAAGAGCCTCGACCAACATCTCAAGAGGCTCTCGTTGGGCAGCTGGATCAAGGGCTTGATCCAGAAAGCAGTTCTCCTGGACACGGCGCGCATCGTTAGGAGGTTCCTCTCTCAGAAGCCCTGACCACCGGTAGCTTGGACCCTGTTCCCGATACCGGTGGGCTACTCTTTTTTATATTTTTAAATGTTTTTTTTTGTATTTTTATAGAAATATTTAAAAATGTAATGAGTATGTGTATATAAATGAATAAATGGAATAATAATAATAATAATTCTTTATTTTCGGACAACAATGATCCAGCGTGTTAGTAAACAATATTATAACCTATTTCTAGTGTTAGTAGCCAAAATAAAACAGACAAGAAGACAGAATAGAATAAATAGTAATGTGAAAAGGATATCCCTAAACTAATGTTGAGTGATTGTCCTTCTCACAAAACTTTTAATAATCGAAGAGTCGATACTCTCCGCCACAGTTTTTAGTATGCTGTTGTCACTCGCCCGCAACCTTGACAATAGCGACGGCCGACGCGGTTTTTTTGCGAATGACGGCGTGGAAGCCGTCGGTTCGGTTTTGCGCTAACATACCAGAAGCGCTGCACCATCGTGGCAGTCCCAACAGCATCCTAAAAATGTTATTATATTGCACGCGTAGGTCATCCAGCGATCTTTTGGTATAATTGACCCAAAGATTACCCGTGTAGAAGCACTGGCAATATGCCTTAAAAAGTGTGACTTTCACTTGGTTGCTACACCGAGCGAATCTTCGGGCCAACATGTTACCTCGGGCCGCCAATGCCCTACGCTCCCTGTCAATATCAACATTGTCCTTAAGGTCGTCAGCGAGAAAATGCCCTAGATATTTGCACTTTGTCACTCTTTTGACGTTCAAGCCGTTTAGGGTAATGTTAGGTATAGTATCTGGGCATCCGCCTTAAAGACAATGTATTGTATGTTGTAAAGAAGGAGGAAAAAAATATTATCAAGTACCCAAACTTGCTATCCCTTGGAGCAGTGAAAACATACAGCTTCTAAGTCAACGTTAGATCTACAGATCATCTAATTTCACCCGGAGCTAGATACGATGCCACAGGCCAGTAGCGGCTTTAGGGCCGGGCGTCACGGGCGGCCGCCCGGGGCGCCGGCAACTAGAGGGCCGGAGGTCATACAGGGCGCTGCACTGAATTTGAGTATTTTATTTCTTTAGATATAAAGAATAATTCAGACATTGATGGCGATTTCTTGTGCAATAAAATTTTAGATCGGTAGGTAACACAATCTCGAAGACAAACTTCAAGAATTATATCCCCAGATATCGCTGCGTATTCTGCTCACATAATTATCTAACAATACCAGTGACTGTTGCAAGTGGCGAACGCAGTTTTTAACCGACTTCCAAAAAAGGAGGAGGTTCTCAATTCGGTGGGTATTATTTTTTTCAAAACTAAAATTATAGCTCACCAAACGAAAGCTATTATAGGAGAAATAAGTTGTAGGGAATAGTGTTTTAAATATTGTCGTAAAAGTACTGATAACCCCCACTTATCTGAGCTTTTTTTTTCTTTTTTTTTTACTTTAGATAGGCACGCGTTTGAACACTATCTCACCTGATGGAAGCGATGATGTGGTCGAAGATGGAGCACGCTTGTCTAGAAATAACCTATTCACTCTTGACTTAAAGACTCCCAGGTTGTAGCTATCAGGAAACACAGACTCCGGCAGGAAATTCCACTCCTTAGCTGTACGCATTATGAATGTGTTACCAAAACGTTTTGTGCGTATGGGTGGGATATCCACCGTGTACCGGTGGCGCATCGCCGTTCGTCCTGTGGTCCGATGATGGAACGGGCTTGGCGGAATTAAATTATGCAATTCCGTCGCACATTCCCCAAAATGCAACCGGTAAAAAACCGACAGGCTAGCAACTCGTCGTCGATGTTCAAGACTTTGGAGCTTCGTCGCGACGAGCCTCTCATTGCCGATGACACTCTTGGCTCGTTTCTCATTTGACTCAAGGGCATCAAGTTGGTATCTGGCAGATCCATCCCAAAGATGAGAGCAGTATTCCATACACGATCGAACTTGCGCTTGATAGAGTTTAAGCAGCTGTTCCGGCGTGAAGTATCGTCTGTCCTTTGCTAGAATCCCCAACTTTTTTGCAGCCACTTGAGCTTTTGCCTCTATGTAAGGGCCAAAATTGAGAGTAGATGTTAATGTAACCACAAGAAGCTCAAGTTGGTCGGTTATCGGCATGGTTAAACCTCAGAAAGATGGAGCTGGGTGGAATTGGCTCCTTTTGGCGGAAAATAGACACGCTTGGGTCTTAGCAGCATTGAACTTGACCAGATTGGCATCGCCCCATTCAGAGACAGCCTGTAAGGACACGTTCAAGCGCTCAACCATTGCCTCCCGGAGAGACCGGATCTGCGACCCACCAGCTCGTGCGTCGGACACGTATCTCTAAGCAACAGTGCTGTCGTCTGCATACCCAAAGGTACCGGGTTTAAGCAGATCATTAATATGCAGCAAGAACAGTGTTGCCGAAAGCACCGACCCCTGAGGAACCCCGGCATTAATATCCAGCAGTCCAGACGAGCAGCCATCTATGACCACTCGGATAGACCGATCCCTCAGGAATTCTGCGATCCAATGACACAAACCGGCGGGCAGACCGAAGGAAGGAAGCTTACCAATAAGGCTATCGTGCCAGACCCTGTCGAAGGCCTTCGAAATGTTAAGGGAGACCGCTAGAGCCTCCCCGTGCTTCTCTATGGCCTTCTTCTGAATGGCATACGCTAGAAGATCCCCAGTTGACCGATTTCGGTGGAACCCGTATTGACAATCACTAAGAATATCATTCGCTTCTAGGTACGCCAGGAGCTTATGATTCAGCACGCGTTCCATAGTCTTACAGAGTATGGACGTTACCGAGATGGGTCTATAATTCGACGGGTCAGCTCGACTGCCCTTCTTGGGCACGAGCTGCACGTTAGCTTACTTCCAAGCCTTCGGCACTTTTCCAGTCTCAAACGAAAGGCGAAATAGGCGTGTCAAGATCGGAGACAACTCAGGCGCACAAGTCTTCAGAATCATTGCCGGTATCCCGTCGGGACCACTAGCCTTGTCCACTTTTAGGTTACGCAGTACTCTACGGACGTCCTTCTGATGAATGCGTATGCTCGACATACTATTCCGCTTGTCATACAACAGTGTCCCAATATATAGAGGGGTCAAGTTAGGCTGGCGGATAGAAAAAACGCACTAAATCCTCGATCGGTGACCAGTACAGTGACCCCTACGCACCTCGCGCCTGTGAAACCTCTTCTTAAGTATTGGACGCCTGGTACTTCAAGTGAAATATCCAACATGCCTCTTCAACGCTCCCCCCCGCCTACCGCACCCGCCCCCGCGCCCGCCTCTGATCTCGGCTCCACGCTCTCTGAGATATGTGCGCCTGAGATATGTGAATCGGATACTGCATCGGAGAGAAGCGGTAGCAGAAATGTCAACGTTAGGCATAAACGTAGACATGGCGATGATGACATCAAGGAACTCAAAGGGTTGATCGCGTCTTTATCATCTAAGGTGGACCAAAGCTTCCTTGACCTCAAGCAGAAAAATGAAGAGCTCAAACAAAGTCTGCAATTTATGTCAGATAAATATGACTTAATTTTAAAAACACTTCAAAACCTGCAGGAAGATAAAGCGGAAGATAAGAAGACCATTCAGAAGTTGGAAGAAAAGATTGAAGTTCTGGAGCGTAAAAGTAGGTCAGCTAGCTTAGAGATACGAAATGTACCCATCTGCTTGCGAGATGACAGGAAATATGAATCGAAAGAAGATGCCAGTTTGATAGTGAAAACCTTGTCTAAAGCTGTCGAGGTGGATATCGAAGACTATGATATAAAAGACATATACAGAATCCAAACCCACAAAGAAGGTAGTAAACCCATCATAGTTGAGCTGAACAGTGTCCTTAAAAAGGACAGAATAATGCAGGGGGTCAAGAATTACAACAAGAAGAAACCAAAAGAAGAAAAATTAAATACTGGACTCCTCCGTATACCTGGACCTGTCAAACCTGTGTTCATATCAGAAGCCCTAACATCTAACGCGCAGAAGCTATTCTACGCAGCTCGACAGTTTTCAAAGGAAAATGGTTACAAGTACTGCTGGACTTCACGTGGTTCCATATTTCTGCGTAAAACCGAAGGTGAGCCACAAATTCGAATCGAATCCGCAATAAATCTAAAACTTTTAGCAACAAAATGACTATCCTGTACCAACTACCTCAATGTCATTTCGCATAGTTTATTCCTTATGCACTATTTCTATTTTAAGTTTGATACTATGGTCAATTGTTCTGTTTTTTCATTACATCTTAATAGTCTAGCTATCCAATATTTAATAATTTGCAATTTATGTCCAAAGTTTGTTCTTGTAAAAGCTGTCTTTATCAGTATTTCACTGTGTTATGGGATGGTTCACCTTGTAATCAAAAGTAATTTATTTGGTTTTTCATATGAAACAAAATTTGTTAATAATCACTACGCAACACAATTGCACTTAAATTCTCAAAACATTCACACCAAACATTACCACAAACCCCTTATTATAAATATACTGAACACGCTAAATTCTAAATGTTTCACTAAAGCACCAACATACTCTGCAGCACATACAGAAACTAGTCATTCACTTTTAAAATAATAAATTCGATAAGGACAAAGTAAATAAATTTATTGATTCTGTAGAATCATTTAATATCTCACAGTCGTATATGACTTTGCCAGAACAATGTTTGGAGCATATAAACACGACCCAGCCAACTTTGAACATACTGCATGTTAACATCCGAAGCCTAAATCGCAACTTTGATGGTCTCAATGTCTTAATTCATTCCATCAATGTTAAGTGTGATATAGTTATCCTGTCTGAGTGCTGGTTGAGTAAAGTGGCAGATATTCCTGTATTAGCTGGTTTTACCTCAGCTAGATCCTCATTTAAAAACCAAAATGATGGGGTGGTAATTTATATAAGTTCTGATGTGACTCATAAGCTAATTGAACCGGTTTTTCAGGACGCTAACTGTCTCATCTTGAGGCTAGGACTAGATACAGCTATTGTTGCAATGTACCGTTCACCTTCGGTGAGAAATATAGAAAATTTTCTTAATTCTTTAAACATTATTTTAGAATCTCTGGCGGCAATAACAACTGTAGTAGTGATTGGAGATTTAAACATAAATATTCGACCAGATAATAATGATCCAAACTCCGAAGAATATTTAAATACAATGGCTTTTCACGGGCTCCTACCTGCCCACGTTTTCCCCACTCGCATTGAAAACTGCCTGGATCATGTATTTTTAAAAACAGATAGACCCTCCACAACATTGGTTCTAGACTCTTATTTTACTGATCATGCGCCTATCTTATTTTGCACTGAACGAAAGCCTTTAAATAATTCAAAACCTAAAAGTACAGTACGGCATTTAAACCTTCCAGGAATTATTAGCAGCTTAGAAAACTCCGATCTCTCAAGTGTCTTAACTAGCCCAGATCCTAATCAAAGTGCGGAACAACTCATCTCCATTATATCTGACGCAATAAATCAAAACAGTACGCTAAAAAAAGTCTCTAACAGGAAGCAGACTGTTAAACCATGGATGACCGCTGGCCTCCTGAGGTGTGTCCGAAATCGGGATCAACTCCATAAAAAAGCAAAGCAAAATCCTAAAGACCTTACTGCTAAACTAATATATTCTAGATACCGGAACTACTGTAACAATTTGATGAAAACTATAAAATGCAATTTTGACGAAAAAGAACTCCTGAAGGCCAATGGTAACCCCAAAGCAACTTGGGACATCATAAAAACCATCAGCTATAAAAACACTTCACCCATAAGTAAGTCAGGAGAACTACTTAATATGTGCAGTGATCCACAGTCCTCTGTCAATTCAATAAATAATTATTTTGCAAACGTTGGAGCGGATCTTGCCAGGCAGGTTGCGCAAGGTCAGAGTGTAACTCGCCCAAACTTCGAATTTGACAGCTTAGTTAATCCTCAAGGTAACTCACTCGTATTACTTGAAACGAATTTCTCAGAGATAGAAAACATAATTATAGGATTAAAACATAATTGTGCAGTAGGCCACGATGGAATACCAGCCTCAGTTATCAAGTCTGCCAGACATGTACTTGTTCCAGCAATAACGCATGTCTGTAATTTATGCATCACAAAAGGTATTTTCCCCGACACTTTTAAGAAGGCATTAGTCACACCAGTATTTAAGGGTGGGGATGGTGACCGTGTCGAAAACTATAGGCCTATATCTGTACTTACCACACTGTCCAAAATTATGGAGAAGGTCCTGAACAAAAGATTGCTTAGCTATCTTGAATGCAACAATATAATTGCGCCAAACCAATATGGTTTTAGGAGAGGCGTATCAACAGAAGATGCTGTTCTTGAACTCACTAGCCAGATAGTTAGGAATCTTGATTCTAGGACCAAAACTATAGGTATTTTTCTTGATTTAGCCAAAGCTTTCGACACGGTCTCTACTCCCATCCTTCTCCATGGTTTAGAAAGCTTGGGAATAAGAGATATTGCTCTTAACCTCTTCCGTGACTATCTTACAAACCGTAACCAACGAGTTAAGGTAGAAAACTACATCAGTAACGATGTGAACCTAACCTTTGGTGTACCACAGGGCAGCGTGCTAGGGCCCACCCTTTTTCTTCTGTTTGTAAACAGATTGTGTCAGCTGTCAATCCCACACTGCAAGATACTCGTATATGCAGACGATACTGCGCTTATCATAAGTGGAGATACATGGGAATCTGCTCACCAAGCAGCTGAAAAGGCTCTTGGCATAGTCATGGGTTGGCTTTCATTGAATTTGCTAACGCTAAATGTCTCTAAAACCCACTATGTCCCTTTCTCTGCGAACACCGCTACACAGCCTAGTATGCCAGACATTAAAGCCCATAGTTGTCACCTTACACTGACCCCTTGCAGTTGCCCTACTATACATAGAAGCGCTTGTGTTAAATACTTGGGTGTGCACATTGATAACACATTGAGTTGGCAAAAGCATATCAGTGTGACAGTTACGCGAGTTCGTAAACTAATGTTTCCTATGAAAAAACTAAGAAAAGTAGTTGCCGACCGATTGTTAAAAACTATTTATTTTGCCCTAGCCCAGTCACTACTTTCCTATTGTATATCTGTCTGGGGTGGTACACTTAAAACGTATTTACTTCGACTTGAGAGGGCACAAAGAGCTGTCTTGAAAGTCATGCTTTACAAACCTTACCGGTACCCGACAACCCAGCTTTATAAAGACATATCTGTACTCACTGTCCGACAGCTCTGTGCACTTAACATCACTTTACGTGTACACTCATCATCGACCTATGACCCAAAATTATTAGAGCAAAATAATCGACGTAAGGATCCTGTATGCCCACCTGTCACCACCAAAACTGCTCTGGCGAGGCGAAGCTACCCGTGTCTTAGCAGCCACCTTTATAACACTATAAACGAAATCTGCAATGTATATTCTTTACCTAAATTTAAATGTAAAACTGTAGTTAGTAGTTTTCTTCAAAATTTAACGTACGATGAGACTGAGCAACTCTTTACAAAAAAAAAATACTAAAACATCTAAAAACATTAAAATTGGTCCTTTATCACACACACACACACACACGAACACACACACACACACACACACACACAAACAAACACCCACACCACATACACCCATTCCTTGCTTATATACATTTATAAGTGTTAAGTACTTACATAATCGTAATTTTTAGCTTACAATAATTCAGCAATAGTAAATGAACTGTAATGTAAGAGGAAGGCGCCTGTGTCTGTAACACAGTTTATACTAGCACAGACACAGACGTTCACTCTGTCTCAAATAACACTTAGTTTCCTAATTTGTATTCCTTTTTATGTTTTTCGTTGAGATGGATAAATTGTAATTGGCTTTTTGGAAATAAAGATTTATTATTTATTATTATTATTATTATTATACTCGACTCGCCAGGATCCAGACGTGAAGATTCCGCAAACAAAGAAGCAAACAAGTTCGCTTTTTCCTCAGCGGAGTGGGCCAGCGTCCGGTCGGGTCTCAGCAGTGGTGGTAGTGAGGGGCGGCAGAAGTTCGATTCGACCGACTTAGCCAGGGACCAAAAAGCCTTACTACCTGCTGGGTATGAAACAAGTTTGTTCCCTATTCGGCTAATGTGGTCAAACCGAGCCCTCCGAAACACTTTCTAGCAGGACTTAGCAGCCCTGTTGAAGGCTCTCTTCTTCTGACTCACGTCATTTGCTTTGCGCGTACGAGCGTCGACCCATGCCAGTTACGCCGCGTGCTTAAGCGCATCAGCGCGATTGCACTCGGCACCAAACCAAGGACGAGCTTCGCCAGATTTCGCTATGTCAGAGAACGGAATGTAGTACTCCATTCCCCTCCGCAACACATCCGACACGGAGTCCGCGCACGACGAAGCATCAGTGGAAGAAAAGCAAGTAGGCTGCCAAGGTTAACATGCGAACAAAGATCGCATGCCATCCCAATCTGTTGACCTGTATTGCCATACCCGCCGGGTGCCTCTTGGGCTAGGATCGGGCGGGGAGTAGACGGATACAGACTTCACCAGACAGTGGTCGGAACTACCCAGTGGTGAAGAAATCGACACCGAATAGCGGTCTGGATCTGTTGTCAGCAAAAGGTCCAAGCAATTGGCAGTGTGCGAATCAACATCGGGCACCCTTGTTGCCCCCTGGACCAGCTGGGTAAGATTTAACGAAAGCGCTAGCTTTCGCGTCTCTCGTCCAGCATGGTCTGAGCACTGGTATGGGAAGAGCCACTCCTGATGGTGGGCATTGAAGTCCCCCAGTAACACCGAAGCGTATAATAAATAAATAACACCAATTGGGCAGAAGGGTACCGCTGCTGAGCCGCATCCGCCGCCTCACTCAGGTGCTGTGTAAGCCCAGTTGTCTCCAAATCACCGCTGTGCGAACGGTAGACGCAGGCGTAGACAATTTTGTCTAGGCCTGTGTCCACTATAGCCCACCGCGTCGAGAACCTGGAGTCTTCAAGGTAACGGAGACGCCGATAGCAGATGTCGTCATACGCCCGCGCGTGGTCTGAAGTGGTGCTCCAGGGTAAACCCTGGGTAAGACAGGTATGACACGTCCGACGGACATCCGATCTGCGCATTTCTCGGTCTCAAGGTGGTGATGGACTGCAGCGAGATTTGAGTGCAGACCTCGTAAGTTAGAGAGGTGCACTTTATGCGAAAGGGCGTGCTGCCGCTGTACAGCTTTTTTCTTTTTGCCCCTGTTCATAATAAAAGTGAGTGAGGTTGAGGAGAAGGAAGTGAAATGAGGTTCCATGCTGCTAACCCTCAGGCATGCCCTGACAGGACGACATCTTTGGGGGACTAGTCTGGAGACCGCGGGGACGCCCGAGCCCCCCCACGGGAATGACCATCGGGCCCTTTCATCTGGTCGCCAACCAGCACGATGGTGCATTCCGGGATTTTTCGTCAGTTGGCGGGGCAGCCTTTCATGTGTGGCTAGCACACTACTTGGGCCCCCAACTACCTGCGGTCGGCCAACGGCGCACCGTGCCTCGGATCCTGCTACCCTCCGCGACTAGTCTCCCGATACGTGTGGCTAGCACACTACTTGGGCCCCCAACTACCTGCGGTCGGCCAGCGGCGCACCGTGCCTCGGATCCTGCTACCCTCCGCGACTAGTCTCCCGATACGTGTGGCTAGCACACTACTTGGGCCCCCAACTACCTGCGGTCGGCCAGCGGCGCACCGTGCCTCGGATCCTGCTACCCTCCGCGACTAGTCTCCCGATACGCCCACGCCAGGGCAAGCCTGGTCGGTCTGCCTGCATTGGAACAACTATTTCGACCCAGCTCCTCTGAATTGGCTACACTGAGCATCGTACCGGAACGCAGCTAAGCCGCTTGGCGGTACGTCTTTGCCCAGTGGGTGGTCACAAGCCATCGGCCGAAGCCTACCACCAGTTAGTGTCACCTGATTAGCACCACCCGGGGACCACGTGTAGGGTATAAAAATTGGGTATTCTCCTACGGACGCGGGTGACTCGACCCCCTAGCTGTCGGGGTTGGGTGTAAAGGTTATTATTATTATGATCTTTGCGTTATGTTCGTGAACGGCTGCTGCTTGTGGTGAATGGTTGTCTTGTTAAGAGGCCTTTTACAATTTGACTGTGTTTTTTACGTAAGGTGACCAACTTTTATTTGTAAAAAGCCAAAATTTTGAAGTTTCTTATGAAAAGCGCGCCGGCACTTTTTGAGCTCGTGCACCACTAAACCAGCGCTCAGAATTAACAGTAAACTCCTTGACACATTAATATTATTACGTAAAATTTATACCAAAATGAACAATAGTTCATAAGAAATGAAAATTTTATAAATACTCATTAAATACATTAATGATAAACCCTAAAATAAACGTAATTGCAACTGCCTAATCTATATACTTATATATAAAGCTAAAGAGTTTGTTTGTTTGTTTGCTTGAATGCGCTAATCTCAGGAACAGGCCCGATTTGAAAAAATGTTTCAGTGTGCCCATTTATCGAGGAAGGCTATAGGCTATATATCATGACAGTAAGACATTAGGAGCGGAGCAGTAATGAATTGTGACACAGACGAAGTTGCGCGGGTCAACTAGTTTCTACATAATGCGATGAGTCAGTCAGTTTTGTTAGTGAAAACGCAATTCTGTGACTCTTAACCCTAAACGTATGTTCTACTCACAAATGTCCCCCGTTTGCTCGTCGTAGTCGTATCGTCGTATGCTGTCAACGTTGTCCACGAAGTAGAAAGCGCTGCGTGCGCGGTCCCAGCACAGGCCGCGGGCGGCTGCGATGTTCGCCAGCAGCTTGTGCGGGGCGCCGTCCGCGTCGATGCGGTACAGAGAGCCCTGATTTTTCTTCGAGTTAGGATCGGCTGGCATTGTCCCTTGAAAAGAAAATATATGTTTACGCAAGTTATGGATGATCAACAGATAAGAGGGTAGAAGTGCGAGTCGGAATCTCACACGGAAGTTTGTGTAACATGCGCTGTGGCGGTAGGCTGTGGTGTGGGGTGTATGGGGGTGTGTGTGACTGTGGCTGTGGTGTGGGGTGTGTGGGGATGTGTGTGACTATGGCGGTGGGCTGTGGTGTGGTATGTGCGGGTGTGTGTGTGACTGTGGCGGTGGGCTGTAGTGTGGGGTGTATGGGGGTGTGTGTGACTGTGGCTGTGGTGGTGGGCTGTGGTGTGGGGTGTATGGGGGTGTGTGTGACTGTGGCTGTGGTGGTGGGCTGTGGTGTGGGGTGTGTGTGACTGTGGCTGTGGTGGTGGGCTGTGGTGTGGGGTGTATGGGGGTGTGTGTGACTGTGGCTGTGGTGGTGGGCTGTGGTGTGGGGTGTATGGGGGTGTGTGTGACTGTGGCTGTGGTGGTGGGCTGTGGTGTGGGGTGTGTGTGACTGTGGCGGTGGGCTGTGGTGTGGTATGTGCGGGTGTGTGTGTGACTGTGGCGGTGGGCTGTAGTGTGGGATGTATGGGGGTGTGTGTGACTGTGGCTGTGGTGGTGGGCTGTGGTGTGGTTGTGTGGGGGTGTGTGTGACTGTGGCGGTGGGCTGTAGTGTGGGGTGTATGGGGGTGTGTGTGACTGTGGCTGTGGTGGTGGGCTGTGGTGTGGGGTGTGTGGGGATGTGTGTGACTATGGCGGTGGGCTGTGGTGTAGTATGTGCGGGTGTGTGTGTGACTGTGGCGGTGGGCTGTAGTGTGGGGTGTATGGGGGTATGTGTGACTGTGGCTGTGGTGGTGGGCTGTGGTGTGGGGTGTGTGGGGGTGTGTGTGACTGTGGCGGTGGGCTGTGGTGTGGTATGTGCGGGTGTGTGTGTGACTGTGGCGGTGGGCTGTAGTGTGGGGTGTATGGGGGTGTGTGTGACTGTGGCTGTGGTGGTGGGCTGTGGTGTGGGTGTGTGTGTGGGGGGGGTATGTGTATGGGGGTGTGTATGACTGTGATTGTGGCGGTGGGCTGTGTGAATGCACTCGTTACGAGTCGAGTGTCAAATGACAGCCGCGGTCAACAGCTTACCGTCATCTCCAGTCTTAGTAAGTCCATAAACAACTTACCAGCGAACAGTCTTCCCCTTGGATCCGCCTTGCCATGACTGAACCTGTTGTCAGGGTGTTCCATGTTCAACTCTGCAATGGTCCTAATGACCTTGGCTCCGTCGTCTCCGCCGAGCCACTCGACTTCCACCACCTTCCGGTCCAAGCCCACTGCGAAGTGGTTCGGCTGATCTTCGATTGGGATTATGGAGGTAGGCATGCCTTCTGGAATGGGATACGAATATTTTAGGTATGGTGGTGATGTATAAGGTTTTGGGTGCGTGTTTTGTTTTATCTGCCCACCAAAAATAGGTCGTTACGTAGCAGCGGGTCCAACAAACAAAAAATGTTTAGAATATGGTGGCCTAACGTGTCACGTTGCCGAGATATTTCGAGGTAAAGTCACCATATAAGAACAATGAAAATCATTAAAAATGAACTTATCCCGCGCTTATATGCAGTAGAGGCTCAGTAGTTTCGGAGATAAGGGGGAGGGGAATGGTCACTTTTGATCTAATTTCTTGAATAACTACAAAACTCTTTGTTTTAAAATTATGAGAGAAATATAATTAAACTCCTCACAGTAAGCCCTTTTATTAGATACTATATGTCACACAACACAGTTAAAATACTTTTTTATTTTATTTTTTTGATCGACCCCCAAAAATGAACCCCATACTAACAATTTATGTGTTTACGTAAAACGTCCGTGTTTGGGTCGCAGATATCCACATGTAAACGAAATTTCAACAGAATCGGTCCAGTAGATTCACAGACAGATACAGATAGATGAAGACCCTAGTGATTCTATTAGGGTTTCGTTTTTACGGATGTTCGGAACCCTAAAAATCTATTTAAAATGACTTACCCAACTTAGACTTGAAATGGCTGCCACCGGCGAGCCTCAGCAAGGTGTTGCCGAAGAGGCTGACGTAGTACAGCGTCTGCGTGCCGTGCTCCCAGTACGGGGCTGTGCCGAACGACACCGGCCGTGTCGCCGCCATCACCGCCGGCTCCGCTGACGTCTGGACATGAAGATCATTCAAACGTTTGTTCATCTCCACAAATTACATCCTTATGTAAGATACTAACTTTTGCCTGCGACTTCGTCCGCGTGGAGTTACTTTGGACAACTATTTTTTTTTTAGATACAAACTATAAAAAAACGCTTGTACATTTTTTTATCTTAATTTGTTCAGGGACATTTAAAATCGCAAAGCGTATGTCAGTCCCATCGTACCCTAAATACAAATTATTTATATCTGGGCCATGACCCTAAAGAGACTCTTCGCATCATTGCTATTTGTCTAAGCCAAGATTTTATTGAAGGTGCCTTTTTTTTCCGTGCGAAGAAAATGCTTAACGCATACCACATCATCCGGGGAGACGACGTGGTTATGTGGGACGTGCACCCACTAAAAACTTCGCCTGTTGCCCTACTTTCGCCTTGATGGGTGGGTCGCGAGGACTGCTACGCATGAAATTCGCGACCTTATTGAAGGTGCCTACGTCAAGTCTGTTCAACCTCAAAGCCTTTGTTTAGGGCCTTATTTCTCTCAGACTCATACCGGATACTGCAGTCTGCAAGTCTTAAACAACTCAGATAGGCAGCTGCATGTAAAACTTTTGGTATTCAGGTTCATCCGTTGAGACTAGCCGAGCCCAAGATAGCTGGGGAAAGGCTACGCAGATTGACTGAAGTGACCATTTCCTGGGGAAAGGCTACGTAAATTGACTGCAGTGACCATTTAATGGGGGAAGGCTACGCAGATTGACTGCAGTAACCATTTCTTGGGGGAAGGCTACGCAGATTGACTGCAGTAACCATTTCCTGGGAAAGGCTACGTAAATTGACTGCAGTGACCATTTAATGGGGGAAGACTACGCAGATTGACTGCAGTGACCATTTCCTGGGGAAGACTACGCAGATTAATGCCAGTGACCATTTCCTAGGGGAAGGCTACGTAGATTGACTGCAGTGACTGATTGATTTCTACGAGGGGGCGTTTTTAAGTTCGCGGAATGGAGGGCAAGGAGTGAAAATAAAAATACTAAATTATTTTTCTTTTTCAATATATTCACCTGCTACCCTAATACATTTTTCAGATCTTTCAATTAGCTTATGTATACCTTCATAAAAAAATGTTTTGTCTTTGTCCGAAAAATAAGCTGAAACCGCGTCCTTCACTTCTTCATCAGTTGAAAATTTCTTTCCACGAAGTTCTTTTTTCAGATTTGGAAAGAGGTAACAATCACTGGGAGCCAGGTCTGGGCTGTAGGGTGGATGGTCTAAAATATCGAAGCCCACCTTTTGCAGGGCAGCCAACGCAACACAGCTCTTGTGAACAGGCGCGTTGTCGTGAAGAAGAAGGACACCTTTGGTCAATTTTCCCCTCCTTTTTTCTTTAATACTTTCTTTCAACCTCTCGAGGATAGAAGCATAGTATTCTCCGGTTATAGAAACGCCTTTATCTTTATAATCGGTCAACAGAATCCCTTCCGAATCCCAAAACACTGTTGCCATGATTTTCCCAGCCGATTGTGACACTTTAAACTTCTTGGGTGGTGGTGTACCTTTTTTGTGCCACTGCATAGAGTCCTGTTTTGACTCAGGCTCATAATGATGAACCCAAGTTTCATCTCCAGTAACAATTCGACTCAATAGTCCATCCTTATCTTCGTTACAGAGGTCCAAAAACGTGCGAGAACACTCCACGCGGCGTTGTTTCTGAGGCGGCGTGAGCATTCTTGGCACCCATCTTGCACTGACCTTTGTCATGCCAAGAGTAGAATTTTGAAAATTGTTGTATCCGATACTCCAACCATTTCTGCAAGCTGTTTCTTCTTATAGTCTGGCATCTTCCAATATTATTTTTTCGACATTTTTAATGATTTCCGGAGTAGTCACCTCGATCGCCCGTCCGGGCCGCGGGTCTTCTTCAAGTGAGGTCCTGCCTTGTTTAAAAAGACAATGCTACTTGTAAACCATGGTTTTACCCGGGCAAGAGTCCCCGTAAACGGATTCCATCTCTTCCAGTATGTTTTGAACTGACTTTCCTTGCTTGGTAAGGAACTTTATTACGGCACGGTACTCGATTTTTTCCATAATGCACACTTTCTTCACGATTGAGTTGTTTGCTTGACGATAGTTCAAAGACTAATGACCCAATTAAGACAAAACCTGGTATTTATACTAATATTGAGTGGCTGAAGTCGTGGCCACCTCGATAAAGACCTATTTTTATCATCTACCCTCCCATTCCGCGAACTTAAAAACGCACCCTCGTAAGTATCTTTATTTCCAACTAACGAGTACATTTCTGGCTGGATGATATTATGCCATTACGAGAGATTGATGAAACTACTAAAAATTACAATGCGTTCATCAATTCTTCGTAATAACATATCATAATCACACAATCAGTAACGGAATCTATACTAATATATAAAGCTGAAGAGTTTGTTTGTTTGTTTGTTTACTTGAACGCGCTAATCGCAGGAACTACTGGTCCAATTTGAAAAATTATTTCAGTGTTAGATAGCCCATTTATCGAGGAAGACTATAGGCTATATATCATCACGCTAAGACCAATAGGAGCGGAGCAGTAATGAAATTTGTGACGCAGACGATGTTGCGCGAGTCAACTAGTAATTTATAAAATTATTCCGAGTGACTTGGCATGTAGCTCCCTACATTCCGTTGGGGAGCACTAAGAGACGATTTCCCGAAATTCATACGGGAGCGGGCGCGTACGAAGTCGCGGGCAGAAGCTAATAGATTATACAGAGGAAAGATTTGTTTGTTTGAATTGAATAGTCTCCGAAACTTCTGATCCGATTTGAAAAATTCTTTCACCATTATAATTCTACACTATCCCTGATGAACATAATCTATAGAATATTTAAAAAAAAGTTAGGGACCCGTATGAAAACCAAAGGTGTGAAAAAAACACCAAAAAAGATCCTTATATCACGTCCGCTGCGGAAACTATTGACAATAGAGCAAAGTGATGTACTACAGTCTTATCAAGGACATCAATATCTACAAAAAACTTCTCAAGGGTATACATCTAACTATTATAGTTATGTCACAATGACCACTTTTTGTTCAAATTATTCAATCAAATTGGAATGGTGGTGATTTAATAGTATCATGATATTAATCTTTATCTATTTAAATTGTTTAATAATTAAGTTTGTTATGTTCATGTACATTACACTTTAAATTTTTCAAATCGGAACTTTCGTCCAAAATTACGATGGGTATAAAAATACCTTTAAGAGGGTAGAGGAGAGAAGAAGTTCGTGGAGTACCTACTAAACCCGCGCGAACGAAGTCGCGGGCGAACTGCTAATGAACAATAATTTACATAGAATCAGCAAGCGTTATACGAGTATCTAGGTTCTCACGCGAAATAAGAAGGGCCTAACTGCAGGGCTAGTTTTTTTTACAGTTTCATCCGATTCACTAGTTACATTGGATCCGTGAACCACATTTTGCACTAACGAAGTAACTATCACAAACACTAGTAAAGGTGTCAACATTTATGTTATGCTCAGCCGTCGCTAGATTAACGTTGGTACAAAGATTCTTTGGAACGTAACTTCCATTACTATTTTCAACCAAGTATGAAATTGACTCTGGCGGTTCCTCAATGTTATTGTGGGCTACGCTTTGATTAACATTTTTTTTTATTCATTAATCTTACATACCCATTTACATCCTAATAATATATAAAAAGTTCCGTTACTGCCCAACTAGCACCAAAGCGTTAAAAAAACCTATATAAGACTCGTATATCAGTTCCATTTGAGTATAAAAGTGTTAACGCATACCTGTGCAACTGAGTTAGAGCATGCTCTAACTCACTTATAACCACGAAAGAGGCCCACAGTTTTACAGGTAAAAGTTATAGAAAGCCTATAGTACGGTTTCACAAAGATATTAAAGCTGCACAAGAGCGCTTATTCATCGTCAGCTACTACTTTAATCTATATTACCGTTGTAAAATAGAGTTGGTAAACGCTACAGGTGCTATAAATCCTATAGTAAGGTGTCAAAAAGATCTTAAAGCTCCACAAGAGCGCTTATTCATCGTCAGCTACTACTTTAACCGGTATTACCGCGATAGTGAGCACTACAGGTGGTAAAAAGCGCACGTCAAGATAAAAAAGCCTGTAACCTTACTAAAATTAAATCTGTTCGTAATGGAAGTGTTATGTCATCCATTATTCAACACAGCAGAATAATATTATGGAATATTATGTTATTTAAGTATGTGAAGTGAAAAATGACTGCCCTTATGATTTCACAGTAAATGTATACCATGTTTCCCATCTCAATTTTAACGCGCCTAGGATTTATTAAAGATTTAAAAGAAAAATTATGATAACAAAATAGGTACCTCAAGCTAAACATTACTATTCATTCCTGCTTCTTGAGCAGTGGTATGTAAAATTAAGTGGCATTCATGGAATGCTTCAAATAATGTAAGAAATTTTGTTTATTGTAGTCAAATGTTGAATAACTCGAAATAATATTAATTGTTAGGTTACCAAAACAATGGCGAACTTTACAAAAGTGAGGTTAGTGTTAATAACGACCGATACTTGCGTTATTTGACACCAATACCTTTAGAACGTCTGTAAAAAAGGACTGCCTAACACAATAAGCTTTAGTTAAACCCTTTATTACAGGTTAAACCTAGATAGAGGAGTTGTTTGACACCTTTAGTTTCTCGTGTTACTAAACTCTCGATAAACTCTATTTTATAGCTTATGACTGCAATAATAGTCAATATAGCACCTTAAGTGGTATAAAAGAGTTCATTGCAATAACTATACAACAATAAGTGTTAAGAGGTGTCGGCGAACACTTTTATAAAGACTTGGGTGTCACAAAAAGGTTAAAGCTATAACGTATTAAGTATACTTGCTGCTACTAGCGCCATTATAACTCTCAAAGCTGTATTACATCATCCATTAACGCTATAGTGCTGCGATTGGGGCTAAAACTTGTTTGTTAACTCCTCTATATCGTCTTTAGTAATAACTGAGATAATTATAACCCTGTTATATTACTTAAAGTCATAAAAAAGCCTGTAACTGACACCAAAATGTTAGTTGGGTGAGTGACTGACAGACAACGCACATCCAAAACTACTAGTCGTAGGAAGGTGAAATTTGACATGTAGATTCCTTGGGGTGCGAAGGGGAGCACTAATAGAAGATTTCCCGAAATTCCTGCGGGAACGGGAAAAAACAGGATATGCGCGTACGAAGTCGCGGGAAAAACCTAGTTTTTAAATATTTCTTTAAAAAACCACAAAAACCTTAAGAAATATAAAAATAAATATTAGTCCGCCGGTGTTGAGAGCAGGGTCCAAGCTACCCGTGGTTAGGGCTCCAGAGAAAGAAACTTCCTCACAATACGAGCCGTATCGTATTCTGTATCAGGCCCTTTATCCAGCCGCGTAACGCCAGCTTCAACAGATGGTCGTCGGACCTTTTGGCCATCAGACCATTGGCCGTAACGACTATCGGCATAATGAACGCTGAGTCTACATTCTACATGTCGACAACCTCGTGTGCTAAAGTCGAGATACTTGATTTGCTCCACCTTCTCAGCCTTCACGAGATTCTCATCATGCGGGACGGTAACATCAATTATCATTGTGCGGCGCGCTAATCGGTCTGTCATCACTATATCAGGCTTATTGGCAACAATAGTCCTATCAGTGATGATAGACCTATCCCAGTACAACGTGACATGGTCATTTTCGAGAACTGGGTCGGGCACAAATTTGTAATACGTTACCTCAGAATCCACAAGTTTTTATTCCAAAGCAAATTGCTGATGGATAATCCTGGCCACTTGGTTGCGCCTGTGCAAGTACTCGCCGTTAGCCAGACGAGAACAACCAGAGATAATATGTCTGATGGACTCACCCGGACGGTGGCATGCCCGACACACGTACACCGTCGCGTCCTTCATAATATGCCTCCGGTAGTTATTCGTCAAGATAACTTCGTCCATAATCGCACAAACAAAATCTTCAGTTTCCCCAAAGCGATCACTGAAACGTAGCCAGGCCACGGACGCTGAAAAATCTGCTTTGGACCCATGAAGAGTCCGATAGAAGCGCCCGTGAAGCTGGTTGCCTTTCCATACCTCCTCGCGGTTGTCTGTTGTAAGTATCACAGATTTGCGCCAGTTCTCTTTAGCCATTGACAACGGGGTGAGGCCCATGTCCACTGTGACCACATCTAGGTGCATACCCACATCACTTCTTCACTTCAGCCGAAAGACGTCCATTACTGGACCTAGGCCTCCCTAGGCACCCACATCAGCTTTGTGAAAATATTCTCAAGGCTTATGTGGATGCTGCGGTTGTGTAGAGTGTACCGTTTATAAAGCCTACACCTCCACACTTCCGGGGGATGTACAGTCTCATCACCGACGATCGTGTATGATGAGTCCATATTGATTAACCTTATTTCCGCCCGACAAAAGGCTATTCAAAAACTTTTTCAAGCGGCCAAAGAAACTGATTAATATTTCCTTTATTTATTTTCTTTACTTATTTATATATTTTTAAACATTTTTATACAATATATACATTAGAAAAAAAAAAAAAAACATTTAAAAATATAAAAATAGTAGCCCACCGATATCGGAAACAGGGTCCAAGCTACCGGTGGTCAGGGCTCCAGAGATAGGAACCTCCTGACAATGCGAGCCGTGTCCAGAAGTACCGCTTTCTGAATCAAGCCCTTGATCCAGCTTCCCAACGAGAGCCTCCTAAGGTGTTGGTCGAGGCTCGTGGCTATTAAGCCATTGGCCGATACGACTATCGGTACAATGATTGCGGAGTCCACTTCCCACATGTCGACAACCTCGCGAGCCAAGTCAATATACTTGATTTGTTTGTCTTTCTCGGCTTTCACGAGGTTCTCGTCATGCGGGACGGTTATGTCTACAATCATTGCACGCCTCACAATTCGGTCCACCACCACTATATCAGGCTTATTGGCAACAATAGTCCTGTCAGTGATGATGGACCGATCCCAGTACAATGTGATATTGCCATTATCGAGAACTGGGTCGGGCGCATACCTATAGTATGGCACCTCCGACTCCACAAGAGAGTATTTCAGAGCAAGTTGCTGATGGATAATCCTGGCTACAAGGTTGTGCCTATGCAAGTATTCTCCGTTAGCTAGACGAGAACAACCAGAGACAATGTGGCGAATTGATTCTCCCGGACGGTGACATGCCCGACATATATCGACCGTGCCGTCTTTCACAATAAATCTCCGGTAGTTATTCGTCATGATAACTTCGTCCATAATTGCACAAACAAAACCTTCGGTTTCTCCAAACAGATCACCGAAACGCAGCCAGGCTACGGACGCTAGTTGGTCTACGTCAGGCCCATGTAGGGCCCGGAAAAAGCGTCCGTGAAGCTCCTTACTCTGCCATACCGCCCTGCGATCGTTAGTGTCAAGCACTGCAGGTTTGCGCCAGTTCTCATTTGCCAAGGAGAGCGGGGTGAGTCCCTTGTCCACCGCCACTACATTTCGATGCATACCCACGTCGACAGCTAGGAAATATTCCCTAAGACTGCATATCTCGCGATTGTGGAGAGTCTTAGCATTTAAAAAGCCTCGACCTCCACACTTTCGCGGGATATACAGTCTCATTACCGACGACCGTGGGTGATGCATTCGATACGCAGTAAGCAGTGTACGGACCCGCCTATCCAGGGCGTCAAGTTCCGTTTGAGTCCATTTGAGTACGCCGAAAGAGTACATCAATACTGGCATGACCCAACCGTTGAAGGCGCGCACCTTGTTTCCGCCCGATAGAAAGCTATTGAATACCTTCTTCAGGCGGCCAAAGAAGCGCTCCTTCAACGATTGCTTCATGTCAGTAACATTGATACCTAACGCTTCCGACATACCCAAATACTTGTAAGTTTCAGTTGGAGAGAGGGATCTCAGGTTTATGGAATCCGAGAGTTGAGTTCCCACGGATTCCATAATCTCTCCACGCTTTACATGCATGACCGCACATTTGTCCACACCAAACTCCATCCTGATGGCGTTACTGAATGTTTCAGTTACCTTCAGTAGCTCCATTAGTTGCAGATTAGTGGTGGCAAAGAGTTTCAGATCATCCATGTAAAGGAGGTGAGATATAACCTGACCACCTCTCTTCAACCGATAGCCTAGCCCTGAATTCTCCAGCAGTGTGCTAAGAGGATTCAAGGCTAGACAAAACCAAAGTGGACTCAAACTATCGCCCTGAAATATACCCCGCTCGATCCTTACCGGTTCGCTATTCCTCTGGATATTTCGACATCCTGGATAGCGAAGGACTGTCCTCCATTGCCCCATACACGACATCAGGAAGGTGCGTAGCGTTGCATCAACTTTATACAATTCTAGCACCCTCATGAGCCATGTATGAGGCACCGAGTCATAGGCCTTCTTATAGTCTATCCAGCATGTTGACAGATCCTTTCGGGAACGCCGAACCTGTTGGCTAATGGCCATATCAATAAGGAGTAGCTCCTTAGTACCGCGGGACCCATTCCTACATCCATTTTGAGAGGCAGACATGATGTTGTTGTTGTTAATATGACTATTAATCTTTGCCCTCAAAATGGATGTAAGAACTTTATAGACCGTCGGTAAACACGTGATCGGTCTATAATTTTTAGGTTCCGCAGTACTACCTGATTTATGGAGCAGGTGGGTTATTCCTGTAGTTAAGAACTGGGGTAGCGACCCAGACTCTAAGGCAGACTGGAATTGAGACGCCAAGCAAGCGTGCGATCTCGTAAACCATTTAATCCAGAAATTGTGCAGCCCGTCCGGCCCTGGAGATTTCCAGTTAGGCAACGGGCGGACTGCACAAGCTACATCTTGGGGGCTGATGGAAATTGCCCCCATTTCTGGTATCGGATCGCACACACGCTCGACTTCCCGAGTCCAGTCACCCTCAGTATGACTGACAGGAACCGACCAGATGCTGCGCCAGAATGAACACATAGCATCATCATCCGGCAAGCGCGTGTCAGTCACACCTTGGTCCGGTCGCTCCCAATCCCTATATACCCACCTTTCGTTACTTCGGAATGTGCGATTCTGGGTGTATCGCTCCACTCGCCGCCTGTACCTACGAATACGGCTTGCCCATGCATACACCTTCTGCTTCAGGAAGTCGATGCGCTCTGTGACACGAGATATATAATCTCGGGGATTGACATCAGTCCCCGAAAACGCCCGTCTCACAAAGCGCATCACTCTAGGGCGTGTGTTGCCCTCCCTGAAGCAGATCAGTTTGCCGATTAGCGCTCTGGCCTCACCAATACGACGCTCGATCCTGCACTGCCAAGCTGGTACGGCTGGTTTTGGTCGTGTAACTCTGTCATTGGTTATTTTTATTTTGACATGAGCTACACGACATGCGGCTACAGCCGCGCAGTACATGATCGAATGTGCATCGGTGAGGTTATCACAGTTATCAAAATGGCTTGACAACTGCGAATCCAGAGCAGCCACCAGCGCCCTGTTCTTGTTATGCATGGGCAAACGAGGTAAGCGTGGTCTAAGTTCAGGCGGCATGATTAATATCATTATTACACTTCGTAAATGTGTTAGTTTTAGGAAAGCTCGTGGCTAAATAATAACAGACGCACGGGTCGATCTTAAAGGTTAAGCAACACTTGCGGAGGTCGGTCTGTGGATGGGTGACCATCTTAACATACCGAGACTCATCCGTGCCACGAAAAGCACTTCAAGCTGGTCCTGGAAGATCTTTGGCAGTCGTTACGGATTGTCAGAAGACAGGAAATCTGATACAGTCTTGGCAAAAAGTACTGTGTTACCCAGGTAATGGCTTGTGGAGATCTGGTAGGCAGCCGCTCCACGTAAAATACTGGTATTCAGCTAAATCCGGTTTGACTGGAAGCCGACCCCAATATAGTTGGGAAAAGGCTAGGCAATGAGTTATTAGAGCGGAGGTGAGATGAAAACAAATAGAGATGTAGGTTTGGAAGAACACATTCTGCGGCAAACCTAAATAAATTGCGATAAAAGCACGAGAACACGATGAAGATAAAACTATATTTGAATCCAGAATTCGAGATTTTGGTAAAAAAAATCTTCAAATTCCATTGCAACACGATTTTTTTAAGGTTCCGTAACCGATGGGTAACCAAGGGAACCATATTACTAAGCCTCCACTGTCCGTCCGTCCGTCCATTTGTCAGCGGGCTGTATCTCAAGAACCGTTATAGGTAGACTGTTGAAATTTTCCAAGAGTGTATATTTCTATTGGCGCTATAACTACAAATAATAAAAATAAATTAAATAATAAAGGAAATAATACACGCAGTAATAACGTGTTTTTTCGCTTTATGATACGGAACTCTTTGTGTGAGAGTCCGACTCGCACTTGGCTGGTTTTTAGTAAAAGTTTTAAATAGTCACTTAAAAATCAACTTAAACTAAAATCCATTAAATTCAAGCCGCTACTTGAGTTGGTGTCGATGAATTGAAATTATCTCGAATTTGATTATTGAACTTGATATTTCAATGAATTATTGCAAATCATACCTGTAAGTGTCATTATCCCTTCATACGGAGCGGCCATCTTTGTCTCAACTGCTCTGATTTATGCGCCAAGTCTCGGTACAGCTATCACCTCCATTCCTTTCCCAAAAACGCATACTGTTATTGACTCGCTGGAAAAAGGATCAATCATTAATGAAAGCATAAACCTGTCTACCTTCAAAGCCAGAGTGAACAGGCATCTTCAGGACACGCTCGCTCCATCATAGACCTCATCCATCGCTTTCCATCAACGTGATCGAGATTAAGAGCAAGCATATTCGTCAATATAGAAAATCTGGCCAAGTGCGAGTCGGACTCGCGTGCAAAGGGTTACGAACAATTCTTTTATGTTATTTTTACACTAGACTTTTTATAGGTTTTCCTGTAATCGTTAGGTATAGAGCTATTATCTGTATTTTTTTCAAAATTTCAGGCTCTGTAGTTTCAGGGATAATGGTAATTTTTGGTCTTATTTCTTGAATAACTTCAAAACTGTTTATTTTAAAATTATGAAAAAAAATATTTAAACTCTCACAATAAATCACACGAATCACGCGATTTGAAGTCACACGATACAGTTTAAAAACTTTCTTTTGCAATTTTCTAGTTTGACCCCCAAAAGTCACCCCCATTCAAATTTTTTTTTTAAGTAACGCGTCCATGTTTGGGGCACAGACATCCATATATTATGTGTACCGAATTTCAACAGATTCGGTCCAGTAGATCCGGAGAAAATTGGCTGTGATAGACGGACAGACATACACCCGAGTGATCCTATAAGGGTTCCGTTTTTTGTTTGGAACCCTAAATAGCGAAACGGTGTAGGTAGTTTCAAAGAAAGGTCGTCCATGACGAATTTTTATTTCGTGAACTCGCCGCTGCATCGCTACTTTTGGTAGTCTGTAATTAAATGAAAGATGAAGAAATAAATCTGTATACTTCTGTATCTATATCTATTTTTTAAATTATATATATATATATATCATTTGAAAAAATATTTCATTGTTAGATAGCCCATTCATCGAGAAAGGCTATAGGCTATATATCATCACGCTAAGAACAATAGGAGCTGATATAGAACAGCGTCAATTATTTTTACATTGATTGCACATTACAGATTTTAGCTTCATAATAACAACGTTATATAACATATGTTGACAAGAGATAATAATAAAAACGTTATTAATCTATAGGAGTGGTTACCATCTACATGATAAGACCACACCTGTTGCGATAACGGAGACATAGGTAATGAAAACAGCCCGTAAGTGTTCTTGTGAACTGTGAAAAGGCAAGCTTTTCAACGAGGTATTTGATAATAATTTTACTATCATCATCCCCAGCCCCACTTCGCCCACAGCTGGACATACGCCTCTGTATTCCTGCGCCAATCCCCAAGCTCTTGTGTGTATAGTTTCAATGCTTACGAAGCAAATGCGTATAAAATCTTATGACTGCAGATACCTAGCAGATCATACCACTAGACATTAATTTTATAATAACACTGACATAGGTGAGGAGCTCGTGGCTAAATAATAACAGCCGCACGGGTCGATCTTCAAGGTTAAGCAACGCTTGCCAGGGTTCGGAAAGCAGGTCTCGGAAAGCACGTTAAGCCGTTAGTCCCGGCTGTCATTTGTAGATCTTTAGCAGTCGTTACGGATTGTAAGAAGGCAGTAAATCTGACTCCAGTCTTGCCAAGATGTACCGTGTTACCCAGTTAATGGGTTGTGGAGGTCTGGTAGGCAGCCGCTCCACGTAAAACACTGGTATTCAGCTGAATCCGGTTTGACTGGAAGCCGACCCCAATGTAGTTGGGAAAAGGCTAGGCAGATGATGATGATGACTGACAAAGGTTCTAGAAGTTTTACTATAGTTTTCCGTACTTAATATTCTTAATAATTATAAATGTTAAAAACCGGTCAAGTACAAGTCGAGATTCGGTCGAAAGGTTTTAGGGAATATGCATGCTATTTTTTTATTTGCAAAATGAAAGACTTATTAGCTCTAGTAGACAATCGTGAAATTATTTTTTAATACCTTCATCAGCGATGAAGTTATAAAAGTCCAATATGAACTTTGACGTCAAAGTCCATGACGCCTATACAGTTGCCATATAAAACAGCGTTTTCGTAAGCGGAACAGATATATTTATTTAAAATAATTATATCTCGTTGGTTTTTCGAGCAATTTTGATTCTATTTTCACTGTTAGTATTATACTTTTGTATATTTTTTAGATAAACTGTATAGACAAATAATATCTTTATTTATATATTTTTCATGTCCCTATTGTAACACTTTACAGTCGACTATTACTCGTTAACTTGTAAAGCTTACTTAGCTGTGATAGTTTTCCTTTTAAATTCGTTATATATTATGTTACTACCATGAATTTACTCACGTCTCCAAAAAGTTTAGCTGGTAGAGGGGGGGGGGGCACTTGACTCTAACAAAATTTTGCACTTTAAGCTCAATATTTTGCAAACGGATAATTGGATGGAAAATGGTTTTTCACATCCTCAAATTTTTTAAACGACCGTAGTGGTCGTTTAAAAAATTTGAGGCACACGCGTGACGTCACCTGGCTTGGTAAATTTGGTACATTTTTACCAAGCCAGATGACGTCACGCGTATCTTCAACTCGCTGTAGCCTCTTTATTATTTGATTACGAGAAAAAAGAAAAAAATACGTGTCCAATATTTTTTGAAAATCTATCAGACGGACTAATTAGATTTTTTTAGTAAAATACCCCATTGCGGTAACGCTCGATTTATCACCATTATTACCACAATAAACTATAAAGGTATGCGGAACACGGTACAAAGTCCCGCATACCTTCATAAAGGGAGGGTCCCCCGAGCAGGTGGGTGTTGTGTGTGGCGGGCAACTGCCCGATGGTTGTATAATATGTTCAGTCGCGCGGAGAACTTTGATACAGACGTAGGATCTTGTGTCTGATATGTCTGGTCTTTTTAGGTCCGTACCCGAAGATTAAGCAACGGAATCCTATTACTAAGCTCCCCTGACCGTCAGTCCGTCTGTCTGTCTGTCAGTGGGCTGTATCTCAAAAACCGTGATAGGTAGACAGTTGAAATTTTCACATATTTGTATTGCCGCTATAAGTAATAACAAATAATTAAAATTTAATATAATTAAAGGAAGCCCTCCTTTTAAGAATCGTGTTTTTTTTCGCTTTATGGTATGGAACTAGTGTGATAAACGAAAACCGAAAATCCGGCCAAGTGCGGTTCGGACTCTCACTCGTAGATTGAATGTGGCGGTAAACAGTCCGCGACAAAACTTACGCACACCTTATCGTATAGAAATTAAACTCTCCATACATCCCAACGATACGTAACATAATATTCGTTCATGCACCAAAATTAACAATATTTTTATTTTCTAAACATTCACAAGGTTTAAGAATAAACAGTTAACATACCTATTGTGATTCATAAGATCCATCCCTTGAACATCAGCCACATCTGTGTGAGTTTGGGACAAGAAGTTGCATTCTATCCCCTCTTCGCTTATCCGCCATCCAAGCAACGTGATCCGCTGATCTATTGACGTTGACAATAGATGCTTATCCAGCAGACACAAGCCAGTTATCTGTGAGCTATGGTACTTCGAACTGTTCCAAGTATGTAGTACTCTTGTTGTGGTCAAGTCATTCTGGTCGGGTATTTCCAGTACATTTACATGGATAGCATTATCGTCGCCACCTGTTGCTACAACTATTATGTTTTCTGATAGAATGGTCGTGGCTACACTGTTTATGCCAGATTTATTCGTTTTAGTTGTGAAAAATGGTTTGAAATCTGATTCTGTAATTTTAGTTGTATCCCAAAATGTGACATCCCCTCTTGTAGTGCAAGTTATTAGGATATCTTTTTCAAGGATTTTAATTACTTTGGTTTTCAATATACAGGTTTTGTGATACTTCGATTCTTTAACATATTCCACCTTTTTGCTATCTTCTTTGAACGAAAACACTCTTAGGTAAGAATCTGAACAACCAGCGAAAATTATATAGGAATCTTTTATTTTAATCAAATCCAAATCCATGATTCTCATTTCAGGATCAAAGTCAATGGAATGGTTCCTCCATGTTTGATTACCTTTTCTTTCTTTATCTGTTCCTTTTATTTGGTAATCTATTAATTCTTCTGATGTTACATTGATTTTATTGTTTTCTTTGGTTATTTTAATATCTTTTATGCAAAGTTGTGCTCTTCCTCCTGCAGATAATACAAGTAATCGATTGTCTCCTAAAGGATGCGTTTTAAGAGTTCTGACACTTGATAAATGTTTGAAGCAAACTTCGTCGTTAAATTTCATTTCTGTATCAACAACAGAAATTCTTAGTGTAGTATCTTCGCCTCCCGATATAAACACAGTAGCATTTTCAACTTTATGTGCTTTCAAACAATTGACTTCTTTAGCATGTGATCCGTTGATCATATTCTTTGACACAATTTTACTCAGTTGGAATGTTATAACATTAATGTCAGAATTCTTCAAATAAATTAATTTTATTATTTCTTCATATTCTTTTTCTACTTTTTCGAAGTATCTGACTGCATCCCAGGATCTATGTCCACCACCACAAGGGACTTCTAATATTTTACTATGTTCCTTAATATTATGTACGACAAAAACTCTTTCTTGGAATCCACATACTATATTTTCATCTTTATCTAAGAATTTTTCGACCCAATCGAAAGCCAGGTCTTTGCTGTTCATGTATTTAACAGTATTATAATTTATGCTAAAATATTTGATAGTGCCATCTCTCCCTGTAGTGATAATGTTACTATTTCTAATATTGATTGATGTGGGGCCGTATCTCCCATACACTTTAGGAAAACTCTTGACAGGATCTTTTTGGCCTTTTACGAAAACATGTATATTTCCACATCTGTCTCCAACTACAAAGTTATTGTTCACAGGATCTATTGCGCAGGCTGTTAGCCATCTTTCTTTGCAGTTTGGTAAAACGAAATTAGCATAATCTTCTACTTTTGCGCCATTTGAAGCTAAGACAGTGATATTGCCATCTCCAGAACAAAATATAAGATGTCTGTTCCCAGCCCAATGCATTGATAAAATCTTTCCTACTTGTAATTTAGTATCAATAATATTTACAATAAAAGCGTCATCTTTACACTTTTCTACAAACACGTCTAGTTTGCCATTCATGTCTGCCACGGCAATCAGTTGCTTACAAGATGACAGGGATAGTAACTTATATGTAGATTCATGATTTAAATGATGTTCAGTCTTAGTTTTATTAATAACATCATAGTAACACAAATTATTCTCATCCATTACCAGAACGTTTTTTCTAGCAGTGAATACAACTTTTTTGGGAGTGCCAACACTTATATCAATAATGTCATTATCACAGTAAGCAGTGGCAACACTTAAGGGATGCAGAATTACACCACAGTCGCCTCCACCTGTAACTAAACTATGGCCATCGGTGTCCACAGACCATATGCAGCCATTTTGATGAGTGAGGGCCTTTTTGAGTAACTTGCCTTCATAATCCCAGTAGCAAATGGCTGAGTCTTCACCTACAGAAACTATCATATTGTCTGTAATACAACTCCTCATAACTCTTGCTAAGTGCCCATAGACTTCCTGCTTACAAACTATGTCTATAGTCTCCCAATATTTAGCTGTGTTGTATGGGTGTGCTGGTGTGGAGTCAGGACCCCATATCTTGACTGATCTGTCATCTGATGTCGTCACTATTATGTTTTTCTGTGGTTCACAGGATATTGAGAATATTACTCCCTGAAAAGAAATAATTTTCTTTAATAAAGTTCTTTAAAATGGATACTTATGAAATGCTTTTAGTCATTGGTTGGTTTTGATAAAAAAAAGGCAATCAATTTGGCTATGAATTGATTAAAAGCTGTTTGTTTCAAAGAAACACATAATAAAGAGAACTTCAAAAGTCAAAAAAAAAAATACAACTGAATTGAGAACCCTTTCCTTTTTTCTACTTGGTTAAATTGACATAAATACCTTATGTCCTCTCAAGTGATGGAGCGGTTGTTGCCCACTACATTTGTGTATGATGACCTCCGAGAACACGGTGCCAGCCATCACCATGACATCATCCTGTAGCGGAAGCAGCAATCCACTGTACAGTATTGAGTTGTCAGGGCTTGTGTGTTGAGATAACAGTTCTTGGGTGACTGTGTTCCATTTCTGTAATATAATGTCAAAATGAATCTATACTAATATTATAAATAGGTAAAGTTTATAGGTAGAGTTTGTGAGGCTGTGGGGGGTAACCTCTAGATCAACTGAACCGATTTAAGAATTCTTTTATCAATAGAATGCCCCGTTATTTGTGAGTGCCATAGGCTCTATATTAACCCCAAAAATACCGGCCAATGAAGTGGGCACGGTTCAGCTAGTTATAAGTTAACTGGAAATACAATTAGATTTGCACAGTATTGATAAAATTTTAAGCAGCATCAAAGCATAAACTCACAGCTCTCGTAGGGGTAGGCTACAACTATAGAACTTCACACTCTTCATGCCATTATAAAATTACATCATCCTTTGTTTACATGTACTTAGAATCTTACATCTAGTACCTAATATAAACAAGCCTGATGAAAGCAGCCAATATTCAGATGAGTATTAAGAATGTAACTAACTTGTAAATATATTATATTTCTAATAGTAGACACCTATCATATGGATAAATTCTCTTCTCTCCTTCTGTGTAAGTACTGTTTCTTTACTTCCCCTTCCCCTCGGATCGCGAAAGCGTATGGACGTGTGTCACCCGTGTTAAAGTTGTCAAAATTATTAAAATTATTTATTTCTATCTAAAAATACAACAAAATAAATTCCGCGAAGTACCAGGAACGCATGATACTGCAGCAGTGAACGCAGGTCGCAGAGTCGGCGAATAAACGGGACAGCAACACTCGAGACGCAAAGTGTTACGCGAGCTACACTGCGCACGCGGCAAGTACTTCCCAGTGGTAGCCGCTGCCGCGACTCAAGAGCGACAGCGATTAGCGGATTATTTTGGAACGTGGCCCAAGTTAATATACACCGTAAGAACAATTTATTGATTAACCAAGATATTTTTATTTTTTTTTAAATGCCGCTGAAACGTACTCCTCCAAGTACACCTACAGAAGATCGCAATGTAAATTCCACCGTTTCTTCTCACCCAAGAGCACTTGTGCAGTCTGGATCCTCACCTGATCTCACCACTGTTGGACATGACAAGAATGTTACTGCTCGACTAAAGCGAAAGCGCGATGATTGCGACTGTTTATCTCGTTTGGACGAAATACGTTCTTTATTGTCGACATCTACAACGAAAGCAGACAGCAAGTTCTCGGATTTACAAAAGGCCATTACCGAAATAATGGCACAGAATGCTGAGATAAAAGAATCAATTAGTTTCATGTCAAAAGAATATGATGACATAAAAATAAAAATCTCCAGCTTGGAGACAGAGCGTGAGAATGAGCGTCGCTACATTCGTCAATTAGAAGAAAAAGTTGATAATATGGAACGTCAACTATTCTCTACCAGGATAGAAATAAGAAATGTGCCTCAAAAACAGGGCGAGAGTAGGGAAGACCTGTGCGCGCTTGTAGAGAAAACAGCCAATGTAATTGGCCATACCCTTAAATCAAATGAAATTAAGGAGGTATACCGTGTTAAAAACAAAAACAACTCCACTACAATAAATGTCGACTTTATAAGCACAGTAACTAAAGAACTAATAATAAAAAAGGCACGTAAATTCAATAACACTAACAAGAATAACAAGCTAAACACTACGCATCTTAAGATTGAAGGACCCCCGAAACCTATATTTTTATCTGAAAAACTCACTCCGAAGGCACAACGACTGTACTACCTAGCGCGCTGTTTTGCAGAAAATAATAATTTCAAGTATTGTTGGACCTCTTTTGGAAAAATCTTAATCAAGAAAGCTGATGGAGACCGATATGTCATGATAAAAACTGAAGCAGACCTAGATAATCTCGCTAAAAATGAATGACTAGTGAGTATATTTCTACTAAACACGACGGGATCCTGCAGCATATTGTGCTCTCTTTTATTTGTTTACATTATTTTATATTTTTTTGATTTATTGTTGTTCAAGTTTGCAATCTCCATTTTTTCGCATACGTCAACACATTCACACTATTCACACCACTCTCACCGGCTAAATTTTTTCTTAATCATACATTCAGTAACAATATCACACGAAACACGTACCTATCAACTAATTAAACTAACTTTATTCTATAAATTGTGTTTTCCACTCATCAAAGTAAAAAAACTATTCAAATTCAGTAAACTAAAATGGATAACAAAGGGGATTAAAATGAGTAGTAACACTAAACGGAAGTTAAGATACAAATATTATTTAAACAAGACAAGTGACAATAAAACCAGTTTTAAGATATACTCTAGCTTATTAAGAAAATGTATTAACAACTTGAAATCTTCATGTAATTTTAAGCATATTGCACAATCCAAAAATAAGTGTAAAGCGTCGTGGGATATTGTTAAAAGGAGCACTGGTAACGAAACTCTACGTGAATATATAAATAGTATAGACGACAACGGGAATGTAACTACATCAGGCTCTGATATCGCAAATGCGTTCAACAACTTCTTTATCGATATCGTTGAAACCAACACATCCTTTCAAAACAACTTCAGCAGTCTAAGTAATATTAAAAGCAATGACAACAGCATATTTTTAAATCCAACAAATCCTTCTGAAATTTTTTCCATATTAAAAACATTAAAAAACACCAAAGCAGCCGGCTATGACGATATCACTACAGACCTTCTAAAAAACATCGCTCCGTACGTCGCAGAACCACTTTCTTACATCATCAACTTGTCGTTAGAGCAAGGTTGTTTTCCGGAAAAGCTTAAAGTATCTGTAATAAAGCCACTTCATAAAAAAGGCCTTAAAACCGATAAAAATAATTACCGTCCTATTGCGCTAATACCGATTCTATCGAAGGTCTTTGAAAGAGTCATGTATAAGAGAATTCTCTCTTTTTTTGATAGGTACAATGCTCTTGCTAAAGAGCAATATGGGTTTAGGAAAAACAGATCAACTTCTCTTGCAGCGTTTAATCTGGTCAAATCGATTTTAAATAATATTAACGATAAAATAACAACATCTGCTCTGTTCTTAGACTTAAGCAAAGCTTTCGATTTTGTGCACCATTCAGTTCTCATCGATAAATTGAATAAAATCGGTATTAGAGGACCAGCCTTAGAATGGTTTAAATCTTATTTATCGAATAGAAGTCAGATCACAAGAGTAACTAAATTCGATGATAAAATTAACAGTATTATCAATTTTGACTCCCAACCTCGACATAATAAATTTGGTGTACCACAAGGAAGCATTTAGGGCCACCATTATTTCTCGTATACGTGAACGATCTCCCCCAAGCAGTCGGAAAAGATTGTATTCTTTTTGCTGATGACACAACCGTTATCTTAGATTGCAGAAACATTGAAACTTACGAGTCAGACATGAATAACACCTTCAATAAAATTATCACATGGTTAGAAAGCAATGACTTAAAAATAAATGTAGAAAAAACTAAAATATTGAACTTTAAAACACATAAAAGTAAAAGTCTCAAACTTCAAATATCTCATAAGAATCAATTAGTTGAACAAGTAAACAAAACTAAATTTCTTGGCATAACACTGGATGAACATTTCACATGGAAAGAACACATTGATGAAATATGCATGAAAATTAATAGATTTGTTTTTGCTTTGAAAAAAGTAAAAGATGAGACATCCAAACCTACTGCTATGATGGTGTATCATGCTTATATATGTTCCATTATCAGGTATGGCATCATTGTTTGGGGAAATTCTTCTGAAATTTCACGAATACTGATAGCTCAAAAAAAATGCATTCGCACTATCTTTAACATGGACTGGACTGAATCATGTAGACCAGTGTTTAGATCACACAAGCTTCTTACCGTTACTTGCATATATATTTATGAAATCGCAAAATTTGTTAAAGCTAATTCTTCACTTTTTGAAGCTAAAAACAATTTTAACAAACGGAAAGTTACTCAATATTTATTAAAGATCCCTGTACCCAGGATAGAACTATTCAGACGGAGCTGCGTATATATGGCGCCACTTATATACAACTCTTTACCGATCTGGATAACTGAATTACCTTACCAAAAATTCTGTGCAGTTTTAAAAAAGTGGTTGATATCGCAATGCTTTTATTCAGTCAGCGAATTTCTCAACAAAAAGTCATGTCCATCCTATCACTTCAGGAATGCACTGTAGTTTTATTATAGTTGGTATTTTGATACCTAAAACACTGTTAATGTAGTTGCCTTACGATTTGTGATGTGTGTTTAAACTTTAGTTTATATGTATAATAAGGTTATATTGGTTTTGTTTTCTGTAGAATTCCAGAATTTATTGCGGGAAACTGTTATTATTCGTGTACAGTGAGTGTTACTATTTTAGTGGCACAAAAACAAGTTAATAGACTAATATTTGTATGCCATTAAATGGCAGAATGTGTCTTTGCACTAAATATATTGTTGTAACATCTGTTTCTACCACATTTTATACAAATAAATGGAATTATTATTATTATTATTATTATTAAATCACCTAACAACACAAACGCAATTAATTCGCAACCTAACCTTAATTACTGTCTTTATTTACTTAGCATTTATGTGAATACTTTTTATAACCTAAAGTTCATTACAACAAAGTACTGTAAACAAACTCTAATTATTTTGATTTACAAAGAAAACATCTTGTTTATTGAGAACAAAGCTGAAACAATTTTATTGAGAATGAACTGTGACACAGAACTTTTTTGTATAAAAATTCAACACAATTAATTCTACAATTATTCAAGACGTTGATAGCCAAGGTATTGAGTGCAAACGGCTAAATGATCCTGCTGAATATTCGCAACTAATACCTTGTACTAGTAATAAAACGTTTTCAATTCTGACTGTTAACATAAGAAGTATAAAAGCCAATCTTGATAGATTTCTTATTTTTCTTACACAATTTAACAATATGATTGATGTCCTAGTTTTAACGGAATGTTGGACAAATAAACACCTATTAATACCAAATATAAATAACTATAAGCTATTTAAATCTAGTGTCTCTCTAAATCAGAATGACGGGGTAGTGGTGTATGTCCGTGAAGAACTTGAGGCGACTTCGTTTGAACCAGTATGTCCTGAAGGAAACTGTATTGTAGTTAGCATCAAGAATGAGATAAGTATTATATGTACCTATCGTCCACCTAGTTTCAAAAATACACTCAACTACCTAAATTCGCTAGATGATATATTAAACCAATGCTCTGGAACTAGCAATGTCATTCTAACTGGTGATTTGAACCTGGATATCATGCCTAATAATATAAATGCCAATTCTGCTAAATACCTCAATCTAATGGCCAGTCATGGCCTAAGGCAAGGGGTTGACTGTCCCACGAGATTAAATGCATGTCTTGACCATTTTATGATAAAATCATTTGCTAAGACACAATGTTTTGTTTTTAACGAACTAACGGATCACTCACCAATTTTATTACGTATAGAATATGGTTCTATTTGCAAAAAAAATACGTCCGTTCGTAAGATTGACATCGATCTTGATGGTATAAATGACGACCTGGCAAATGAATCATGGAACGAACTATATTCGACAACAGACGTTAACCAGGCAGCTATAGTGTTAACAACAAAACTTGAGAACGTGATAAATGCTAACACTAAAGTAAGAAAAATTTCCAGACGTAACCGTCCACTAAAACCATGGATTACTATAGGAGTTGTAAAATCTATAAGAAAACGAAATAAAATGCATAAAACCTTAAAAACTAATGCTAATAACAAAGTAATTAGAGATAAATACACAGCCTACAGAAATACGTTAAAAAAATTTATAAAAGCACTGAAAAAAAACTACTACACTGACAAACTACAAAAAAGTAAAAATAATCTCAAAGAAACCTGGAATACGATTAAGGAATTATGCAATATGAAAAAGTCCAATGTATCAGCCAAAGAACTACTTAATTTAAAAACGAATGCTACTGAGTCTCTAGACGAAGTAAATAAGTTCTTTACTTCGGTGGGAGCAAATCTTGCTAATAAGACCCTACAAAAACTGGGCACAGATGAGGTAACTCTGTCTCAAAAAGCCAAAACACAGAAGGATCCCATAAACTCCATGGGACTACGCTTTTCAGACCCAGCTGAAGTGATCGAAGTTATAAGTAGCCTTAAGACGCATAGCGCTCCAGGTCAAGACAAAATCACAGCATCTATCCTTAAAACTTTTCGTACTGTCGTTGCTGAGCCAATAGCTTACTTAACCAATTTGAGCTATGAACACGGAGTTTTCCCTAAAATATTTAAACGTGCTATAGTTTGCCCTATTTTCAAATCAGGAGATAAGTTTTTAGCCACCAACTATAGGCCCATTTCTCTATTAAGTACCCTCTCTAAGATAATAGAAAAAATTATGAACAAACGACTAATCAACTACCTGGAAAGCAATAAACTCCTAAGCGAAAATCAGCATGGATTTCGTGCCAATCGTTCCACAGATGATGCTGTTTTAGAGCTTACATCTAAAATTACGGCTCATCTTGATAAGAACAGCAAATGTATAGGTGTCTTTCTAGATTTACAGAAAGCGTTCGATACTGTATCTATTCCAATCCTCCTAACACGATTAGAGAACTTTGGTATCAGGAGGAATGCTCTTTTGTGGTTGGAGGATTACCTTATGGAAAGGCAACAATGTGTTAGAGTTGAAGATTCCTTTAGTAATTTTAGTGGGGGGTCATATGGCGTGCCACAGGGCAGTACGCTAGCCCCGACATTGTTTCTAACTTACATTAACGAACTCTGTAAATGTCAAATAAAGGGTGCCGATATTCAAATGTTTGCTGATGACACTGTCATACTGTTCCATAGCGACACTTGCGAGAGTGTAAAACAAATTGCTGAGGAAGGCATGTCTGTGGTCACCTCTTGGCTTGAAGATAGTTTATTAACGCTAAACACTGACAAAACAAAAGTTCTATGCTTCAGCAAAACCAAAGCATCTTCACCAAAAAACTTCCTAGTTCGCATACACTCCTACCCTTGTAACAGATCCAATAATACTTTTTTGCCACGCTGTAACTGCCCCACGTTAGTTAGATCCACAGAAATTAAATACTTAGGAGTAAATATTGACGACAAACTATGTTGGAAGAAGCACATAACTGCAGTTAGCAACCGACTAAGGAAACTCATTTATATTTTTAAAGACTTGAGATTGATACCAGATTTAAAACTTTTGATTCACACCTACAAAGCCTTAGCAGAATGCGTAATAACCTATTGTATATGTTCCTGGGGTTCGGCAGCCAAGACACATCTTCTTGAACTTGAGAGGGCGCAGCGTGTTGTGCTCAAAGTACTTCTCTCGCTACCGTTTCAACATCCTACTGATTCTGTTTATGATAAGGCCGATGTTCTGTCTGTCAGAAAGTTGTTTGTGTATCAATGTTTACGTAAATATCATAAAAATACAGTACCCTATCTAATACCTTCTGGCAAAAGAAGAGACGAATGCCCAATCCCTAGAGTAAAAAGCAAATTTGCCCAACATCAATATAACAATGTAGCACCTAGATTGTACAATAAACTTAATATAGCTCATAAAACCAAACAACTATCCAACTATCAGTTTAAAAATAAAATAAAATTATGGCTGAAACCATTAAATTACGACGAAACCGAAAATCTATTCCTAATTTTAAAATAAAAATAAAGCAGTAAAACACAAAAACCACTCTCACATTGTCACATACACACACGAACACCCACAAACACGCACGCACACACACACACACACACACACACAATTTTTATTTCGCAGATTGTAAACTTTTGGTTATAAACTTAATTAATAGATAAATTATATAATTATAAGTCATGATTGTAACACTAGCTCGACATATTTATCTGGAAGGAACTGATTCCCAACATACAGCTCACGCTAGTTTGGGAAACAGGGCTTGCACATGAAATGTAAATACTTGTTGTTGCAATAAAGATTTGTATTTGTATTTACTTGTAGGTATCCAATATTTTCTGCAATGATTGATATTTTTTCCGCCTTTCACTAATAATATGAAAATTCAACTCTTACCTGGACCACATTATGTGCTGTCAAAAGAGCAACCACTTCTTCATCAATCCAGACTGCTGAATGCAGCCAGTCATCACAAACTATTGGCTCAAACACTCTATAGAACTCCCCCTTATCTTCCCCAGGCTGTACAGGAGAATCCGCAGCAATTATTGTGAACTGTTTACCACCAAACACTAATATAATGTCTTCTTGTTGAGCAGGTACGAATCCATAGATTTTGTGCCCATTTAAACCGCATAATCGTTGAAATAACTTTGTAGATGCTTTGTCGAATATGTTTATTGTGCTTCCAATACCTGGAAAATGTTACTAATGGGTTGATTGGAGACTTATTGGACCAGTTACAGGTTTTTTTTTTGCAAAACATATTGTAACCTGAAAACTCACCAGCTAACACGAGATTTTTATAAAACTTCACAGCAGTAACATCAGTGCGTGTTAGTAAAGACATTTCGGATGAATTCTGCACAAAGTTATTCAACAAATTCATAAGTAAATAGCTTTCTTTACTAAAAGTGCGCACTTTTTACCTTAGCAGTGTTAGTTAATTATTCCACCATATGTTTTTGACATTGAGTAGTATAGCCATACGAAAACAAATATGTGCGAAAAAGAGAGAGGAGCTAAATCTGTGATGCCAAATATGTGTTTTCACATGGTCATGGTTTTCACAACGCCCTGGATATTTGGTTCGACCGTAGACAGAGAATAGATTCTCTGTCTACGGGTTCGACAATCGACATGGGTTCGACGTTGTCATTATGACATTTATGTGCACGTTCCTATCTACGACAGGCTGAAATAGGGCTCGTGAAATGAATGTTCATCATCCTCAAAAACAATATATTGGTTTTCAGGTTAAAAATAATTTAGGTGAATTAGAGTTTTTTCTGTTTTTTATTCGAATCTAGTTTCAATTCTTCGTTCTCTTTACATAGAGAAAGACCATATTTTGACGAGAAAAGAAAAGTAAACAGGGTTGTCCAAAAGTAAATTACAACATCGATAATTATAATTTATTCGGTAGGTACAAAAAGTCACTATTTACACCAGTTTAAACAATTAATCAGTCTGGTATCGATCAAGAGGGTATTTGTCCGGATACTTCTTCAAATGCTCTTCCATTTGCTGCATCTGTTTTCTGAAATAATAAAGAATTTCGTTGTTTTAGTTGTTTATTTCGTAAATAGTAAAAAAGGTGTACCTAGGCATTAAAAACAGGTTAGTGGCCTACTTGCTTTTTAGTAATAAGCGCAATATCGTTTACGCGTTGAAAATGAACAAACTCACTGAATCCTAGGGGGCATTTCATAATAAACATCCTCGAGCATCTCCTTCCAATGAGGCAGCTTCTTCTTCTCTGCATCTTGCATCGTTCTAACGACCGTGTCTCTTGATTCTTTAATGCAGGATTTTTCTGCATCTTCATCCCAAATGCCTGTAGACATAAATACTCATTTTTTGCAATCGTGTTCATCTTATGGATGTTATCATTTCATAATGAAGTTAATTAACTTGAATAAGTAGAAGAAGTAAAAGCTTTTGAAAAATCGCGGACAGGTACATATAGAACCTACAGTTCGAATATAGAACCTACTTTTATTAAAATCAGTAAAAAAGGCGGATAGGGGATCTTTTAGCAGAGAAGCTACCTTTGCTTTCCAAGTACAATTTAAATTTCTGCAGTGGGCTCTCATCATTGGTCCATTTTTGTATTTCTTCTACCGATCTGTAAGCTGTGCTGTCATCTGATGTGGAGTGGTGGCCCACCCTGAAATGGAAATTGTGGTAAGTTAGTGACCGATTAGCTGAAATCTTGGTTGAATTTTGGTTGGTTGGAGACATTTATTTTTGTACTCTTCTCTCTGTATATTATTATAGTTTTCTTTTACAAGTAAAATAGCAATAAATAGATATATTAAATAGATAATCCGGGGATAATCTGGTAAATAAATAGACACATAAAGCCTCTGCTTTATGCGTACGCTTCAACTCGTGTGGGCTAAATAGTATAAGCAACGCTCATAGGTTTTATACTGCTAGAATTGGCGTGGGAGCAAAGCAAATATAAACGTGAGTTTTCGCGTTCAACCTAAGAGATGGACCCATTGAGCACGACGTGACTATGATAACCCATCTAGGTACCCTACTAGATACCTGCTAGACGATAACTTTTAAAAAGGTTTATTATCACTTCTAAATATTTGATACTACAGCTAATTTACCTGTACGACATAGCCTCAATCAGCACAGGCTTGTTATTAGCTATAGCGAACTCCCTCGCTTGTTTGACAGCATTGTAAACCGCGAGAGTATCAGTGCCGTCGACGCGGACAGTGCGGATGCCGAGAGCTGGCCCTCGGGCTGCTATGCCGTCGCCTCTGTACTGCTCGCTTGTTGGCGTCGAAATCGCATAGCCGTTGTTTCTGCTGTAACATTGGAAAGGGGTCTTTTATGAAGTTTTAGTAACGCATACAACATCTTTTTTTTAATGGGAACTCCGGGGCTCCGCCCAGAGTAGGAAGGTATGTCAGACTCTTACTGACTAAAACCCATCCGTGTTCTTTTATATGCACTTTGCGTTTCAGTGCCGCTCGTAACTCTTTCGAATACTTCAGCAACCCTAGCATACATACAGTACCTAACAATTCCTTTTTGTCTCGCACTACAAATCCTTCAAGAGGTTGCGTGCTATCCAGAAAAACCGTACGGTTACTCAATCAAGCCACACTTACCACAACAAGACCACAGGACAATCCAGCGTAGCTGCGAAGTTGAAGGCCGCGAAGGCATCTCCTTCAGAAGCCGCACCTTCCCCAAAGTAACAGATGACACAGCGGTCGTTGTTCGGCTGACGCTTTAGCGCGTACGCGGCACCAACAGCTTGAGGCATCTGAGTTCCTGGTACGTTAAGAGTAATGGCATGAATACACTATTTATTGGATACCACATTTTTGGAAATCTCTCTGACAGACGAATTAGTTATTTCAGGGTAAGTAAAAAAAAGGGTAAGTATTTACCTAATTGAGCCATTATTGTCTAAATCGTATTGTAGAAGAAGCTAAAGGAAACCTAAGCCCAACTGCAATGGGACAACAAACAGTAATTTGTAACGTTTCTCTAATGACAACAAACAGTAATTTGTTAACGAGTGTCGGCATCGCTAAACAAGTACGTCATAAGGATCACAACGATTGACCACAACAACAAACAAGATTATCTATCAAATCTATACTTCTATACTAATATATAAAGCTGAAGAGTATGTTTGTTTGTTTCCTTGAATGCACCAATCTCAGGAACTTACTGGTACGATTTGAAACATTATTTCAGTGTTAGATAGCCCATTTATCGAGGAAGGTTACAGGCTATATATTATCACGCTAAAACCAATAGGAGCGGAGCAGGCGAAGTTGCGCGGGTCAACTAGTATGATATAAGTTTTAAATAACAAACACCTATGGAGTTTCTTGAATATTTTTGCCCCTTAGAATCTTCCTTTGCGAATGGCCACTGGACTACATGTTGGCGTTTAAACGTGCCTTTTAATGGTCTTAATTAAAATAAAAGTTTTGACTTTGTTTTACCTAAAGGACTGGAGATTGTCACAAGATTGCGATGCTTGTCCCCATAGTGCACAGGCATCTGTCTTCCTTTTCCCGGATCCTCATGGTTCCCGTAGCACTGGTTGATAAGCTCAGTGACGGTCGCCCCCCTATACAGAAACACGCCTACTTCGCGGTACTGAGAGAACACCAGGTCTCGTGGGTCTAAGGCAGCAGCACTGCCGACGTGGATTCCTTCCTCACCATAGTTGGTCATGTAAAACGATATACGGCCTTGTCTGAAAAAAAAAAATTAAGTGAACAGCAATAAGAAAACATAACCTTCTTTTTTAAAGTCGATTCAATGTTGCTGTTTTTTTCTGGTAAATGGAATTTGGGATTTTTTTCAGAAACCGGGGTTAATCGGCTATTAATGGCTAGCCATAAATAAAACATGCTCATCTCCTTACCTTTGAGACTCGTATAATATCTTGTCCATTTGAGTGAGCTGAACCATTGTCTTGTACATATTGACAAGCTGTTCTCTATCGATACTCGGCTCCTCCCTATTCTCGATCACCGCGCCGTTGTTGGCCAACACTCGGTATATAGGGATGGGGTCGTAGCTCGCTTCATTCAGGAACTTCATTTCCGTTACGTAGGGAGCTTTTGCGCCCGGAAACTCAGCATGTTTTGTGTTGTTTTGGGCAACTTCCGGCCTCGTGTGGGTAGATAACAGCTGCAAAATGCGTTCGACATACTTTTAAAATCACAGGATAGGTAGAAGGTAGATATTGCTACGATTTACCTAGTCCATGTGACTTCCATTTATATCGATAATAATAGGTTGGTATTCGTTCTACAAGCATGACATTGACAATACAGAAACCAATAAATCATTTCTTGATGTGTTTTCTTTCCTTCTTAATTTAAACGCATAACAAATGCAGAATAGATTTGAATTCAAATTAGTCACACGAATTTGTAACTTGCTTGGGAACAAGCTGACTTATTCAATCACTACGTATTTATCTACAGAAAGAACATGACGTAATAAAAAACAAACTAATTATTCTTCCATTATGTTCAATATTGACTGACTGTATAGATAACAATCCAAAACACGATTATCAGTTTAATCACTCGGCGCACTGATTTCGTTCACTTAAAAATAACTTTAAAAACCTATATTTTTGTACAAATTCTAAGCACATTTTTTCTAAATATTTCTTCTTCTTGGTAGGTAATAACAGCAATATTTTAGTAAATATTTAACTAACCCGGACGGCGGCATTGCGTAGCGTGTTGAGCCGCAAAACACTAGCTCCTGTCTTCAACGCCATTTTGTGACTGACGTCGCCTCATTATAATTAAAGTGTATCGTTGTTGAGGCATTAGCAATTGTGATAAGGCGATCACACAAGCGTGCTGTTACGTATGCGATATTTTGAAACCACTTGTGGGCCATTCAGTAACTCAGTCAGTACACAGAATAGGATGACGAGTTTGAGGTCGTGAGGTCAAATTCTAATCTTTCTTTAGAGTGTGAGAAGTAAGTACCTATTGAACGAAATCTTTAAGCAATTGTACTTCTTTCTAATACGCTACAAGTTCATTAGATCTCATGTAAATTGTAGAACCAGTGTAAGCTGGTCTCTCTCTATTGAAAACTATGGCCCTTTGACCAAACTCCGTGCTACGTTTACTGTACCGACTAAGCAACTCGATAGTCTCCTCCCTCAAAGTCAAATGATTATTATTATCAATCCACTGAGAGATTTACTAGCAAGCCGAGTAGGTTTGAGCGTTGGACGGTAGATTTTAGGGGTGACAAAGGGCATAGAACCATTGTGGCATAGTCCCCCCACCGCCAGTTTGAAATTATTTTCAAAGCAGTGGCGCACGGTCTAACATGCTTACACTTTCAACAAACAAAAATGATAGGAACATGGCACGCTAAATTGTCGCGTTGCCGCAATATTTCGAAGAAAAGTCACCACTCAATTGGCTAGTAGGTATTATTTTAAAATCACCTTTTAGTCGTTACCATAGGGAAGAGTTTCCATTTTTAACCGACTTCAAAAAAAGGAGGTTAATGTATTTTACCCGCTCGCCCGGCAAATCTTAAAATACGCATTTGTTAGGGATTGCGAACGGTAATACTCCTCTTGGCATAAAATAATGAGACATAATATAACTCACTACTACGCAACTTTTATTAGCATAATAATACCTACTGCTGCTTATTAATACTTTGGAGTTTGGCATAATGCAAAGGTTAGCATAACTATCATTTAGTCTAATATGTTTTGGCATAATTGGAATTGCATAAATTTTAAAGGCATACTCTATTGGAATAGGTTAAGGTGCGGCTAACATGTTTGTTTATGCGTTTATAACAGCTTTATAAAATTATGCTTCATTATTATTATGGTAGCAGTATTTATGGCAACAAGCGTTATGGATTTTTTTTTATGCCTAATAATATTATATGTAATGATCAATATGCTGAATTTCGTTATGCCAATGTAAATTACGACAATATATTTTGTGCTTTTCATTAGTAAGCCATTGCGAACTGGGTGGTTTGTGGACATTTTGATATTTAGGTAGTATTGGGTATTGGTTGTAACCTTATCTGCATAAAAATATACATTGCCACTGCAGTTTGCAGCCTCAGTGAGTAATGTGTTGAAATCAAATTGGGTAGGTACTAAGCATTTATACTAAAGACATTTGGTTGCGACTTGTGCCCCCTTGTAGTGGTGATGGTGACTAATGGGAAATATTGTGCAATTTCAGCCAAAACGCCAACCTTAAGTAATAAGACGGTCGAGGGAGACATTTTTTATTTTATTTTAATAAAAATTTCAATGGAATGATAGTGAAGTTAACTCCTAACTTTACTAAAACAATAAAGCTAAAGGTAGATGTTTATTTAATTTAAATAAAAGCAAAACCTGGCAAACCACAGGATTGATTCCATTACCATTTGCTGAGAATGGGATGGTGGGTATTTCTTCAAACAGCCCACCAATCAGTTTATACCTAATCAAACTTGGCAAAGAAAGACCCCCCCCCCCCCAAGTCATTCCAGGATTTTTTCTGGGCTGGCCTAGGGAACACCTTCCATCTTCTGCTCCTAGATACCAAATCATTTAAACTTAAATTTTTGAGGAGAAAATTATCTGAGTGGTTGAAATCATTGTCATATGATGAAACTGAAAGAATTGTGGAAACTTAACTAGCAGAAACACTGTCACACACCCAAACTCTCACTCACATACACCCCCACACTCTATACACGCACATACAAACACTCGGTAACACACACCCTCACACACACACGAGAGTGTGTGTGTGAGGGGTCGAAAGAGGGGGTGTGTGGGAGACCACACACCCCCTCTTTTCTACTATAATTTTACGTAATATAATGATGAGATACAAATAGTTTAAGTCTGGAACAACTGTATTTGGGTTTAGATGGATTGATTGATAGCTGCGACATAGTTGTAAACTTTTGTAGCTATCATAGTTTTACTTGTATTGAGACAAATGTTTATGTTCCAAAATAAATAACTTTATACTTTTTATTTGCTTGGGCTGTTTTGCACACTCTCGTGTGTGTGTGAGGGGTCGAAAGAGGGGGTGTGTGGGAGACCACACACCCCCTCTTTTCTACTATAATTTTACGTAATATAATGATGAGATACAAATAGTTTAAGTCTGGAACAACTGTATTTGGGTTTAGATGGATTGATTGATAGCTGCGACATAGTTGTAAACTTTTGTAGCTATCATAGTTTTACTTGTATTGAGACAAATGTTTATGTTCCAAAATAAATAACTTTATACTTTTTATTTGCTTGGGCTGTTTTGGCATGGAATTGGTTTGTGTATCTGCACAAAAGAACAAGTAAATTGTTTTCAAAATTCAAAGAGTTGGTGTTGTCAAACCTGTATAAGGTATGTACCGGTATGCTATTTTTGCAAAAAGAATCAAAATTGCCGAATTGCCATCCGACGTGGTAACACTACACAGTGTTTTGGACTCTATCCCATTGACACTATTGACAGCGATGCAGACCAATTTTTCAGTGCCTAATGAGTTTTTCTCCTCACTCATTTACAATTATTTATTTGCCTTAGATATTTTATGCAGCAGCTTTTATATTTTCATGTAACATTTTTATAGTCTGTATATTTTTCAAAACCATTTTTTTTTTACTAATAGTAACATTATTTTTCATGCCTTTCTTGTGTTTGGCATTGGCAATAATCTGCAAATGTCAAACCGACGTGTTACTTTAGCTTTAGCCAATGCTATAACCCTACTAAATTGTGTTATCGACGTTTTTCAAATTATAATTAAAGTTTGTGAATCTTTACAATTCAATAGTGTGCTACTAGTTGTCAGTAATAAATAAATGGCTGTGGAGGTTAGTGACCGTCTATCGATAATATTTGTGTTATAGTAAAGCAACGAAAATGCCTTATTGGTACTACGACAAAAAGGATCTGCAGAATACGCCGTCGTTTCGCGATGCGATATCCACGGACACGGAGAACCGGTACAGGAAAGAAGGCGCGAGGTTCATCATCGACACAGGCTCAAAGATGGACCTAGGTTATAACACAGTGGCCACTGGTGTTGTTTATTTTCATCGCTTCTACATGTTCCACTCGTTCAGAACATTCCCGAGGTATATAACCGCGTGTTGCTGCCTCTTCCTCGCGGGCAAAGTGGAGGAGACGCCAAAGAAATGCAAAGATATCATTAAAGTTGCGAAGTCGCTGCTAACTGAGCAGAAGTTTGCAAGTTTCGGAGACGATCCCAAAGAAGAGGTGATGACGTTGGAGAGGATCCTGCTGCAGACGATCAAGTTCGACCTGCAGGTGGAGCACCCGTACGGCTACCTATTAAAGTACGCCAAGTGTTTAAAGGGCGACAAGGCCAAGCTGCAGAAGATGGTACAGATGGCGTGGACGTTTGTTAATGACAGGTCAGTAATGAGCAAGTCATTTAGCTGATAACGATGTAATAATACTTTAATAAGTACCAAACATAAATCATATTATAATGAATGCTCTTTGCTTGAATCGTTCACAGATTCCATACTTTCTCCCATGAATTGTTTCATCTTACATTTGCTATTTTGTTTTCTTTATTAACTGCTTGTTTTGCGAGGCTCAGTAGAGTAAAGTAGGGATTCCATTCTCAGCACTCAGACTCTCATTTGGTCTGTTGTGCGTGATTATCCTGGCTATGTTAGCCAGCCTAGCTCCAGAAGCACAAAAGTTTCCTGGGAGCTTCACGGGCTTTGCAGAGCGACTTCACTGTTCCGAGGATTTCTGACTTTGGGTAGCCACGGCCTCACGTTCCAGGATGACGTAGGCGGCTGATTGTTTGGCGACAAAACAGCCCCTGCAGTGCGGGCTGTCTGTGGCGCTTATGTTACAAGAGATTTTTGTTTAGGGGGCAATGAACCGTAATTATTCTGACGTTATTTCTACTCAGGCTGAGTAGTCGCGGATGTAGACTTCGCACTGCCATTCTTGACTGTCTGCAATCTGTAGTCTGTGACCATGTTATTATGAAGTTAAGTTGATCTCTGGTGGATCCATGAATGAAACTGTGAGAAAGGTAGGGCGAGGAGTGGGTACAGCCCTAGCACTACCATCTCAGGGCCTCTCTTTGCAAGTTCATCTGCGGCATCATTGCCTAAGGATCCACTGTGCCCCTTGATCCACTGGAGGGTGATTCTGTTAGACAGTGATATACTCTTCAGGGTGAGGTGACTATCAAAGATTAATTTACTGTTGGTTTGTTTGTCTTCTAGGGCTTTGAGCGCAGCTAGGCTGTCAGATACGAATCTTATTGCGTAGTTGTGTATCCCTAGACGCCTTACTGCTGTTGCGGCTTGTTTTATGGCTACACACTCGCTTTGGAAAATCGAGCTGTGTTCGCCTAGTGGTAGGTGAAAGTTCAATTCAATTCAATTTTTAAGGTTATGACACCATCAACGAACATTCGATGATTTTACCAATGTCAAGGTACGAGATGGTAATAATGGTTGGAACTCAATTACGATAACCGTTTAATGATTATGAAAGTTAATGTTGAGGTTTAGGGAGTGTATGCCAGCCCCTGCATCAAATGTGCGAATTCTTGTCCATTCTTCTCCATAAGAATCTACCTTTTGCGAATGGTCGACTAGTCACTATATTTTATATTCATTTGACATTCACAAGTGCATTTATTGGTCTAATTGAAATAAATCATTTGACTTTGTGAGGCTCAATTCGACTAAGTTTCTAGATTGCAAAATCGTGTTGCTTAGAAGATTTTTGTGCTACTTTCTTCCCAGTTGAAACACTCAGAAGTGGTGTATGTGCAGTTGAGTGCTTGGGGACTGCCATTGGTAATTTTTGACATTCAAAAGGTGCTGATTCTCAGCCTTATCTGGATAAATGATTTTGACTGACTCATCATCATATCACCGAAAGACTTCCACTGCTGTACAGCGGTTTGGCACGTATAGAGGCGCCTATGCTCAGCTGTGGGCCTAGTTGAGCTTTGCATAAGGATGATGATATCAATCAATTTTTCACCTATTTATTAAGGTTAAGTCTCAAAACCTCCAAGTTGCAAAATATCTTTATGCACCTCAGCTCTGAAGTCTATGCATACGAAGTTGCAGGCAGAAACAAGTAGTTTGTAAAAAGCAAGTTAGCTTTTCAAAATAAGGAAAAATACATTTACTTACTTAAAAAAAAAAAATTGAGACTTTTAATATAATATTTCACTTACACATCCACTCCTACAAAATTTTATTTTATAACCTGGAGGTTTTGAGATTTGGATCTTATGAGATTTGAATGTTTTGCAACCATAAGTCATTTTGTAACTCAAATGTTTTGACAGTAAATCTTTATTTTTCCAGTTTATGCACAACATTGTGCTTACAATGGGAACCCGAAGTGATAGCCGTAGCACTGATGTTCCTTGCGGGCAAGCTCAGTAAGTTTGAAGTCCTGGACTGGAACGGACGGAACCCAAAGCACAACGCCTGGTGGGACATGTTTGTTGAAGACATTACAATGGAGCTGCTCGAGGATATTTGTCATCAGGTGAGATGAAAAATGTTCATTATGAGATAAAGTTATGAACAACAAGTAACTACTGTTAAAAGTGAGCCCTTTCGTAAAGTATGTTGTAAAATTTTACGCATTTGACCACTATTTCACCTAATGGTAAGCAATGATGTGGTCGAAGATGGAGCATGCTTGCCTAGAAGTAACCTATTCACTTTTGACTTAAATTGAGTACCCCCTTGAGTGAAAAGACTTATTCGCTTCTTGCTGGGTTAATTTGAGCCCTACCTAAAAATCAAACTTTGTCTGAAGTAAGTCCGTTCCTAATTTATTAACTTGGTAAGTGATTAGTACGGATTACTCAAGTATTGTATCTTTTTTTTTTGTATAAAATTCCTGATTTATAATGATGGGTTAGAAGACTTTCGGAAAAAGAATCTATGGGCACCTGCCAGCTATTGTAGGCTGTAGCTTGTGAATATGCAGTTTAACATGTATCTGTTTGTTCCAGGTGTTAGACCTGTACTCGCCGCAGCCGCAGTCGTCGGGCGGCGACTCGCCCCCCGCGCCCCCCGCCGCCAAACAGCCAAAAAACGACAAGAAGCCTCCGTCAATTACACCGCCCACTTCCGCATCTCCTGTCGCCGTTGTCGTTTCTAAGCCGGTACTGACGCCGATGAAGAACGGGGCCGATCTGAAGTTAGAGCCTCCGAAGATGGAGCCGATTAGGTATACGTACCCGGCGTACCCGGGGCTGCCGGCGCCCTACCCGCCCGTGTACACGGCGCCGCCGCCGTCCATCCCCCCTCCGCCCAGGTTACCCTTGACGGGTCCCCCCGCGCTGGTGTACTCGGAGCCCCCCCCCGCGCCGCCGCCGCGCTTCCCCCCGGTGAACGTGCCCCCCCCGAACTACTTCCCCCCGCTGCCGGGGCGCGGGCCCCCCCCTCCCGGCCCGCCGCCGCGCCCCTACTACCCGCCACCGTGATCCTAATATAAGAATAGGTTATTGTATAATTTTTTACTGAAATATAATAATTTTAGAATACTTTTGTGTTTTATTTCGGAATGGTGGAGTGCTAGCAACTAGGTTCAAAGGGAGCTGTTTCAGTTCATGGTTCCACTTAACAATCAAGGATGAAAGTAATAAGGCGATAAACGTTTCTTAGTATATTTTATTGTCAGTTCCTCACGAAGTTTAGAATGTTCCTCCCGTCTGATTACGACATCAATACTGGAATTATATAGAAGTTACTGTAGTAAAATATAAAAAAATTTGCCATAAATACATCACAAAACGAAGATGAACACTGTAACTCATAACTGCATAAGTGACTAAGAATGTAAACCTTAATATTTTGTGCATACAAACAAGGTCCAAGCGAATGTACACGCGAACAAACAAACTAACAATAATATGGAGTTGCCGTTGGACTAGACAGGTATAGCTTCTCTCAGCTGACTGCGCGACCCACCTAACCTTCATAGACACAATACAATGCAGATAGGCTGCCATTATCTGTCATTCAAACTTGATTGTGGGAAATTGTAAGCTGGCGTGGCGCGCAGTTCAGTTGAGACATTCTATGAACACATTAATGCACCAACTGTACAATGGGTATGGGTCGACAGTGGAACGAACATTGGCAGTTTTAGGCTGATGATAATAACATTATGAAGCTACCCATAGGGGTTTAGTAAGAATAAATATAGCCATACCATAAGCTAGTAGAAATTCATATAAAATGGCGAAAAGAACTAGATAACAAAAGATTAGTTTCTTGCTTGTTCTACAGAAATATTAATTTGAAAACAAAGAAAAAGCACCTCTATGGTTACATACGAATAAATGCCTTGAGATTACTTCTTATAAATGCTTATTTACTATAAAAAATTACACCATGTTCCACTTTCGACACACACCATAGAGATTTTCAAAATAATTTTTCAACAACTATTCATAATACTTGAACATACTAAGACGGTTACTGACAAAAATGTCGACTATACAAAGAATACGAACGGTATAAAACAGTAATCACGAAGAATTTCAACAATGCCACACTAGGTATATTGAGAATATCGCTCCATCAATACAAAACATTATTCTACAGATTGCATGCATTTATTTCTTTCTTTTTGGCAATTATCTTTCTTTTCAGTAAAATTAGCATTCTTTATTTACAAATATCTTTTCGTTTGTATTGGATGCCTCTACATAAAAGACAAATTCATCTCTAACTACTATCACGCTTCTCAACTGCACGACAGTAGATTGCAGTTTAAACTTATATCCTCCCGTTTTTTGAAACAAATTATCGACAAGTTAAAAATTACATCTAATGACTGTTGAAAATCCATTGAACCAATCATAACAGCTAACACGCGTTTGATAATTTGTCACAATAAATAAAAATGATATAAGAGTCGCATGACGCCGCACGTTTTACAACAACATAAGAGAAAGTATGCATTCAACACGCGAAACAGACAGCGCAATATTTTGCAGAATGAACGCGATTTTTGTTAATTAAACGAGATAGTTGAAATTCTTCGTGATTGACATAAAACGTAAGTCTAGAAGGCACGCGATAGGTTCATCAGATCCTCGGTAATCTCTGACTAAGGCACGTCGATACGATTCACACCACAGCCATAGGGGAATGGACTGAGCAATACCGTCACAGACAGACAGACAAGCAGGCAGATTTTTGATAGGGTCATTTATAATTGGCCTCTCGCATGTTATCCTTTGCGGTTGTCCGGGCGGTCTTAATAATAATTAAAGCCACCAGCCAGGACAAAAAAAAAGTGTACCTAGAGTGGTAGTACCCTTAGCGTGACCATATGGCTGCCGTGAGTTATATTTACAGACCTCAGTGAGAATAGCTAATGTGTGGCAAATATATCTCTTTTTAATAGGTCGTAGTGACATAGGTAACACTGATAACCTGAAACGAGGTCCAATCAGAATAATAGAGATTGAGAAACACTGGCCACACCAGACCGCTTTGTCTCTATCCCACTTTTCCAACCATATTCACATCTGCATAGCCGCTCAGTCCACTCCGCTATAATTATGGTTCACACTAACTATACTGTGAGACAGGATATCTAGTTAAATAGATAAATAAGGAGTATTAGGTAGTTGAAATAAAGGCATTGCATGAGTATTTTTTTGTGTAGGTTTACTTGAGCGATAGATAATAATAAAATTGTTCCTGTTCTATGAGTAAAACTTTTATGCAGAGAAAAACATGACAAGTATTAGTTGAATGTAAATAAGTTATATTTTCAGGAGTTATTGTTTTAGTTATGTAAATATTAGGTAGCACGATCATTTTATTAATAAAATCAAATTGATCAGAGGTATATACAATATTAAGTTTTGTTAAGTTAGTTATAAAAAAAAAACACTAAAGTACCAGATATCCTGCCTCGTGCGTAACTATATAATACTTTTCATCAATTTACATATAAATTCATTAAAAACACCCCCCAACGGGGATATCATATAAAAATCCATTCAACAATCACAAAACTCTCAGTAAGTTTATAAAAAACACTTTCTATACAAACATCGATTAAAAAACGTTAAATAAATACATAATATACAAAATCACTAGATGAAGGTGGAACTTTTGTCATCTCAGTCATAAATCGAAAAAATCTCATAAGTATTAGATCTATGATCCAGTCGATCGATATTATATCTTATAACTACGTGTATAAGTTTCATGTTAGAACTTGATATATTACAATATTGTTTCAACCTTAGTGTCAAATTATGGTATAATTTGTGTAAGGCATGCTCTTATATCTACCGTCGTGTTGAGCAACTAGAGAAGTGTCCAATAGACGTTTTAATATCGATATTATCGTCTCGAATCGCTTCACTCCAACATCGATAAAACCTATTGTTGGGATTTATTGATATCTTGCAAATATCTATCTTGTCTCGTTGATAAGGCACTAATTAGTCAATCTCATGCAATAATTACTAAAAACATTTCCATCAAAGTTACAGGAAAAAATCTTGCATTTAAAAAGCACCATAGCGCTATCTTAATTCTGTTAAAAATCTCGATTCGTTTTATTGCGTTTTCGTATTTTTCGGTTTGTTATTTTATTAATAACTATTTAGTAAAGATTCTGTTAGCAGTCCTGCTTATTCCTCTCATAAATTAAGACCGATGTTAAACTTCATCAACCTCCTTTTGTAGGTGTTCTGACACCAGCCCAATAATTTAATCTTGACAAAAACTTCTTGCAGTCAAACTAGAATAGAGATAAAATATATATCTTATACATAGTGACTGCTATTTGATCCACAATCCAAACATTCCGGATATTCTTAGTTAACACTTGCCGTATTCTTAGGGTATATCTGACATATTGCTTGGTTACACTTGGCGTATACTAGGTAACACTTCGCGTATTCCTAAGTTACACTTCGGGTATTCCTAGGTTAGACTTGAAACACACTTTCCCTGCTTCTTCCAAGGTTACAACAGTCCTCTTGGTATCGTAAGGTGGTGAGACGAGCTGCAGCTCTATATGAGTCGCGACTGCTTCAAGTACTGTAGCAGCAACTGATGCAGGAACTTGTACTGCGTCACGTTCTGTATCAGGTTCGCGCGCTGCTGGTGTAGCATGCTGATCGTGCGGGGGATGTCTAGCTCCTGGAAAGATGAGAAAATGTTTCATTTTTGGATGTATTCAAAGAATAGAATAGAATACTCTTTATTATGTACACCATATAAGTTACAGAAAAGATAGATGAAGAAAACATTACATAGGATGACACAATGGGAAATGACTCAGGGATACCCAAAATAGCCCTATTTATCAATATTTTTTTTCTTTCGAGTTAAATGCACTCATTGATTAATGTCGCTGTGGCACTCTTATTAAAAAATAACGCTTTATACACCCAAAAACAAGGTTCCTTTATTATAATAAAATTGACCTAGACTTCAAGCAGTTTGTTGGTCTCCTACGTTTTTTTAAAGCCTACTTTTCTATGGTGATTTCAACAGGTATTATCTTATCTAAATTTAATACCAGGCCTAGGCTGAGGCTATGGATACTGAGGTCAAGCCGTCGTATCGGATCGCCGTCTAGTGCCGAATCCCTCTCTGGTCGTATCGGATCGCCGTCTAGTGCCGAATCCCTCTCTGGTCGTATCGGATCGCCGTCTTGTGCCGAATCCCTCTCTGGTCGTATCGGATCGCCGTCTTGTGCTGAATCCCTCTCTGGTCGTATCGGATCGCCGTCTTGTGCCGAATCCCTCTCTGGTCGTATCGGAACGCCGTCTTGTGCCGAATCCCTCTCTGGTCGTATCGGATCGCCGTCTTGTGCCGAATCCCTCTCTGGTCGTATCGGATCGCCGTCTTGTGCTGAATCCCTCTCTGGTCGTATCGGATCGCCGTCTTGTGCCGAATCCCTCTCTGGTCGTATCGGAACGCCGTCTTGTGCCGAATCCCTCTCTGGTCGTATCGGATCGCCGTCTTGTGCCGAATCCCTCTCTGGTCGTATCGGATCGCCGTCTTGTGCCGAATCCCTCTCTGGTCGTATCGGATCGCCGTCTTGTGCCGAATCCCTCTCTGGTCGTATCGGATCGCCGTCTTGTGCCGAATCCCTCTCTGGTCGTATCGGATCGCCGTCTTGTGCCGAATCCCTCTCTGGTCGTATCGGATCGCCGTCTTGTGCCGAATCCCTCTCTGATCGTATCGGATCGCCGTCTTGTGCCGAATCCCTCTCTGGTCGTATCGGATCGCCGTCTTGTGCCGAATCCCTCTCTGGTCGTATCGGATCGCCGTCTTGTGCCGAATCCCTCTCTGGTCGTATCGGATCGCCGTCTAGTGCCGAATCCCTCTCTGGTCGTATCGGATCGCCGTCTTGTGCCGAATCCCTCTCTGGTCGTATCGGATCGCCGTCTTGTGCTGAATCCCTCTCTGGTCGTATCGGATCGCCGTCTTGTGCCGAATCCCTCTCTGGTCGTATCGGATCGCCGTCTTGTGCTGAATCCCTCTCTGGTCGTATCGGATCGCCGTCTTGTGCCGAATCCCTCTCTGGTCGTATCGGAACGCCGTCTTGTGCCGAATCCCTCTCTGGTCGTATCGGATCGCCGTCTTGTGCCGAATCCCTCTCTGGTCGTATCGGATCGCCGTCTTGTGCCGAATCCCTCTCTGGTTGTATCGGATCGCCGTCTTGTGCCGAATCTCTCTCTGATCGTATCGGATCGCCGTCTTGTGCCGAATCCCTCTCTGGTCGTATCGGATCGCCGTCTTGTGCCGAATCCCTCTCTGGTCGTATCGGATCGCCGTCTTGTGCCGAATCCCTCTCTGGTCGTATCGGATCGCCGTCTTGTGCCGAATCCCTTTCTGACAGTGATGGGCAAAAAGTATTTAGATTAATAATTACAAATTACAGTTACATTGTAATTGGTAATTGAAATACTTTGTAACAGATTACTTAAGTAACTAATTGCAATGAGTACATACTGTAATTAAATACAAAGTAATTGAATTGCAAGTTAATCTAATTACATTATAATAGATTACATAAGTAATCTGATAAAATGTAATTACACATGTATATAAGTATTGGGACACCTCTTACAAAAATGCCCTATTTAATACAGTTTTGACAAATACGAAAATTAAACCACATAATTATACAAAAAGAAAAATATAATCATCTGTCAATCATTGTTTAGTTTTAAATCTTTTATTAGTTATAATTTTCACCATTGGCTGATAAAAAAAAAATACGTTTTCTGATTTATACTTTAAATTAACCTTTAATATGAGCACAATGCATAGAACCCCCCTGCTCCCCCGCACATTATACTTACTACTTCCAGATGACGTCGTACGGGCTGCACTTGCAGTATACCTATATCGCAACTGTGCGATGCAAGCATGCGACATTTTCATATTCAAAGCAATTATTTTATTATAATATAATTAAATACTATGTAATTAGGTTACATTGTAATCAAATTATTTCGTAATTAAATACATTGTAATTAATTTCATAGCACATCCAAAGTAACTTATATTAGAAACATATATTTCACAGTTGGAACGACGAAAAAGGACAGTTGTTTTCGGAGACTTTAACATCGATCTGCTTAGTAAGGACAACCACGCCACGAGATACCTAAGTGAAATAAAAGGAACCGGCTACGAAATATTAAATAAAATAAATAAACTGTACAGTACCCGTGACACCAGCACTACAAACACCATACTGGACCACATATGTACGAACATAAATAATCACGCATTCAGCATATCAATAGTTGAATCGTGCCTCTCAGACCACAAGCAGATATTCCTAGAGATAGGCAGCTTACCACCAAAAATAAACAAAAGGATCAAATACAAAGCACTCAACTATGACAAATTATACAATAGTACCCTAACAGCAAACTACAGTAATGAAGACAACAACTACCTACACTTAGAAAGATTTATCTCAGAACAAATAAACAAAAACAAAGAAGATAAGACTAAAATCCTAAACCTACCTCAAGAAGACTGGATAAATAGAAATATCATAGACTCAATCAACTTACGAAATCACCTATGGCAACAAACAAAATCTCACCCAAAAGACGACACCCTAAGGAAGAAATTTAACGAAGAACAGGACAGGGTAAAACAGCTTATCAAGACACAGAAGAAAAACTACTATCACAACCTATTTCACGACAGCTACAAACAACCGAAGAAAATGTGGAAAATAATTAATAACTTGGCAGCAAATAAAATCAAAGACGCCAATGCTCCCCCCAAACTATTATCGAACTCGCAATTTATCACAGACGGTAATGAAATTTGTAACGTATTCAACTCATTCTTTGCATCAATAGGCGCGGACTTAGCTAATAACATACCCAAGACATACCACATAAATACAGGCAATACCCTCATGTACGACACAAATTACACGCACAACATAACTATGAACGAACTTTCGCCTTGTGACACTAACGAAATATCAAAAATTATTGACCATCTCGACACCAACACTAGTACAGGCTTGGACGGTATCAGCACTAAAGCTATTAAATGTCTTAAAAACATAATTGCTGATAGATTAGCAGACTGTATAAATGAGTGTTTGGTGCGCGGAATTTTCCCCGACTCACTCAAAGTAGCGAGGGTCAGTCCTATTTACAAATCTGGGAGTAGAACTGACCCCGGCAACTACCGTCCGGTGTCGGTCTTACCCGTTATTTCGAAAATTTTCGAACGAGTGTTATACAACCGTCTAAATGCGTATTTGACTGAGAAGGGATTTTTAATCGATCAACAGTATGGCTTCCGCCCTAAATCAAGTACTATCACGGCCTCAGTTGATTTAATAACTAAAATAAAGACACACATTGATAAAAAAAACATAGTTTTAGGTATTTTCATTGACCTAAAAAAAGCGTACGATACGGTAAGCCATCAAAAACTACTGCAAAAGTTAAGCAATCTAGGTATTTCAGGCAGCGCTCTCGAAATGTTCACGTCCTATTTACAAAACAGAAAGCAAGTCGTTAAGATAGACAACTTTACTAGCTCGATGCAAAACATTACATACGGATGTCCCCAAGGCTCAGTAATTAGTTCATTATTATTTCTTATATACGTTAACAACATTAATAAAATAGGGCTGACAGGACACTTAACGTTATACGCAGATGACACTTGCCTCTTTTATTTCGACAAGTCTGTACAAAACATTCTAACTACTGCTCAAAAGGACCTTGACCTTCTTCATGAATGGCTCAAATATAACTTGCTAACAATTAACACAACAAAAACATCATTTATGATTTTCGCAGCAAAAAACAAACCACTACCTAAACTTACGCCACTTACAATCAACGGAGAAATAGTTAAACGATCTAATCACGAAAAGTACCTCGGACTGTGGGTAGATGACAAACTTACTTGGAAGCTACATATAAATCATATCAAAGCAAAATTATTTTCACTTTTAGGCACGTTACGAAAGATCACAAAATGTATTCCGAAAAAGATACGTCTAATTATTTACAACTCGCTAGTAAAATCAAACCTAGAATACCTAATTGAATTGTGGGGATCAGCCGCTAAATCTAACTTAAACTCGCTTCAAAGAATACAAAACAAAATTATCAAAGTACTATTTCATTATCACTACCTATATCCAACAAAAAAATTATACGAAAAAACTAATCTACTAAATCTCACACAACTGTACAAATATTACACCTGCATTCTAATAAAAAAAATCACTACGAATTCTGTACAATCAAACATCAAACTACATAAAAAGACACCTACATACAACACAAGAAGTAAAAACAAGTTTCAACTAATGACCACACGTGCACGAACTAACTACGGCAAGAAAACCATATTGTCTGAGGGAGCAAAACTATTTAATGATTTACCAGAAGATTTAAAGAAGTGTAATAATATAAACATATTTAAAGCAAGGCTTAAAAAACATATTGTGTACCCTGTAACGTTGCCAACACCCTAGAGGCAAATATATATTTTTAGATGTAAGCACTATTTGTATCTCATTTTAAGTGAACTGTTATTTAAGTTCTTATGAGAATAAAATTCTTTAAACCTAACCTAATTACAATGTAATTGAATAATATGTAATTAAATTACATTTTAATCAAATTATTATGTAATTCAATTATTAATTAGATTACATAAATAACTAGTTACGCCCATCACTGCTTTCTGATCGTATCGGATCGCCGTCTTGTGCCGAATCCCTCTCTGATCGTATCGGATCGCCGTCTTGTGCCGAATCCCTCTCTGATTGTATCGGATCGCCGTCTTGTGCCGAATCCCTCTCTGATTGTATCGGATCGCCGTCTTGTGCCGAATCCCTCTCTGGTCGTATCGGATCGGTCTAAGAGAGTGTACCTGTGTCTGCGCGCACACTTGTGCACTATACAACGTTGATACGACAGAGGGGCTTTCCTTTAAACTGCCTATACTAGGTACCATTTTCAAGCTCTGTACCAAAAATAAATTAATTAGGAGCAGTAGTTTAGTCGCAAATGATTTTTAAAGTTTTTGCACGGTTTGAACACGATGTATCTTTTCTAACATCTGATTATCGTCTAAGCATAGGTCATGCACCTTACAACGATAAATCTACGATGCGTTGTTGCCGCTCTGACGCATGTCGACATTCACTAAAAATTGGCAATGCAAACAAGGAAACAATCAATACACACACACTTGCACTTTCACTACGAAAGCGACTAACATAAAGCGAGCGAAAGAAATAGAGATAGGTCAGTTTGTTGCATCCTTGTTTTTTGCGATCGGTAAGTGGGGCCTCAGTGCGCCGACGCTTGTTTTTCGGAACGTATGTTTTGTGGAATTCGCGCGCAAACAATTGTAATTTTATTTTGTTATTGTGAGAGGACACGTAACTTGGGATTATTATTATTTAGTATTAGTGTTTTTTTTTTTTGTGATTGACTGTTTTTTATGGTGATAGGACACGTAACTTGGGATTATTATTATTTAGTATTAGTATCTCCGGACCTCACTCCCATGGATTTCTTTTTGTGGGGTTACATTAAGGGTGAAGTGTATGCATCACAGGTAAATACAATTGATGAGTTAAAAAATAGGATTATTTTAGCATTTCACAAATTAAAGTGCTTAGCGACGGACAGTGATCTAATTAGAAAAATAAATAACAATATTCTCCGTCGGTATAATTTGTGCATCAATGTGAATGGAGGACACATCGAAAATTTAAAAATTTTGTGTGTTTGTTTTTGTGCGCGTACTTCGAAACGTTACCTAACATAAAAGCCAGTGCGAGCGGAGGCCTAAGTCGCCGGCCGCCCCCCCGGCCCGGCCCCCACCGAGCACACGAGATACCGCACACCGCGCTCCGGCGCGCGCGCGACGTTGCCGCTTTGTTACCTAGCGGTATCTAAGGTCAGTGTCATTTTTTTACAAAGGGTGGTTGCGTTTTATTCGGATTTGCAAGCTATTTAGTTTGTTTGAAAAAAATATTTTCGTATTTATGGCGCTTTTTGTTTTTGTACCGTATCGAATTAATACTGAACACGTATAGTATACGTAGTTTAATTTAATGCCCCTCTGTCGTATCAACTCTGTATATACGATGGCTAGTCTTCGTTGAGCTCGACATGGCGGATATCAGTCAGGAGCACTATTGTACCTGGCTGTAGCCTCAGATGTCCACTTACCTGGTTGTTGTCCAGTATATCATGCAGCAGGTCGGCCGCCAGCGCCGTGCCGCTGCGTCCGGCGCCGTGCTCGCAGCAGAACACGAGCCTGCCGCCTGCGCCTCGCACGCTAGCCTCAGATGTCCACTTACCTGGTTGTTGTCCAGTATATCATGCAGCAGGTCGGCCGCCAGCGCCGTGCCGCTGCGTCCGGCGCCGTGCTCGCAGCAGAACACGAGCCTGCCGCCTGCGCCTCGCACGCTAGCCTCAGATCTCCACTTACCTGGTTGTTGTCCAGTATATCATGCAGCAGGTCGGCCGCCAGCGCCGTGCCGCTGCGTCCGGCGCCGTGCTCGCAGCAGAACACGAGCCTGCCGCCTGCGCCTCGCACGCTAGCCTCAGATGTCCACTTACCTGGTTGTTGTCCAGTATATCATGCAGCAGGTCGGCCGCCAGCGCCGTGCCGCTGCGTCCGGCGCCGTGCTCGCAGCAGAACACGAGCCTGCCGCCTGCGCCTCGCACGCTAGCCTCAGATGTCCACTTACCTGGTTGTTGTCCAGTATATCATGCAGCAGGTCGGCCGCCAGCGCCGTGCCGCTGCGTCCGGCGCCGTGCTCGCAGCAGAACACGAGCCTGCCGCCTGCGCCTCGCACGCTAGCCTCAGATGTCCACTTACCTGGTTGTTGTCCAGTATATCATGCAGCAGGTCGGCCGCCAGCGCCGTGCCGCTGCGTCCGGCGCCGTGCTCGCAGCAGAACACGAGCCTGCCGCCTGCGCCTCGCACGCTAGCCTCAGATGTCCACTTACCTGGTTGTTGTCCAGTATATCATGCAGCAGGTCGGCCGCCAGCGCCGTGCCGCTGCGTCCGGCGCCGTGCTCGCAGCAGAACACGAGCCTGCCGCCTGCGCCTCGCACGCTAGCCTCAGATGTCCACTTACCTGGTTGTTGTCCAGTATATCATGCAGCAGGTCGGCCGCCAGCGCCGTGCCGCTGCGTCCGGCGCCGTGCTCGCAGCAGAACACGAGCCTGCCGCCTGCGCCTCGCACGCTAGCCTCAGATGTCCACTTACCTGGTTGTTGTCCAGTATATCATGCAGCAGGTCGGCCGCCAGCGCCGTGCCGCTGCGTCCGGCGCCGTGCTCGCAGCAGAACACGATGGGCGCGCCCGCAGCCTTCACCGCGCCGCGCGAGCCTGCCGTCTGCGCCTCGCACGCGAGCCTCAGACTGTTCACTTCCGACAGGAACGCTGGAGGACACATTGTAAACAGATTAACTATTGTAAGACTGTAGCAGCATCAATGCCATCACAAGGAACATCAACGGAACAAATCTACATCGCAAAAAAAGAACCGCGACGCCATTTATCCAACTAGCAGCAAACTACTACGTCGAAATCCTGCATCGCGCACGCAGAGTTTACCGTGCGATTTGATACATCAGCCCAAATATCAACAACCGCCTGGTCGGAGAATCCTCCCTTTTCAATGGAAGTTTGCGAGACTTTACACTCTGTTCCGCATACTTCCAAAAGACAATAGATGGCTCTCCAGAACCGTCATGAAGTTGCAACTGTGAAGATAGCAAAGCGTGACTTTGACTTTTCTCGGGTCCCGACGATATAAACTCAAGTATCGATCTAGATTTTCAAACATTTGCAGAGGATTCTTTTTTGTTTTTTATTGATAAGCACGCGTTTGACCACCATCTCACCTGATGGTGCGATGATGTGATCGAAGATGGAGCACGCTTGCCTTGAAGTAAACAATTTACTCTTTGACTTAAAAGACTCCCAGGTTGTAGCTATCGGGAAACAAAGACTCCGGCAGTGAATTCCACTCCTTAGCTGTACGCCTATGAATGTGTTCCCAAACTGTTTTGTGCGAGTGGGGATGTCCACCATATACCGGTGGCGCATCGCCGTTCGTCTTGTGGTCCAATGAGAGAACGGGCGAGACGGATTTAAATTATGCACTTCCGTCGCACATTCCCCAAAAATGTAACCATGTAGAAAACCGACTGGCTAGGAACTCGACGACTCGATTGACTCAAGTGCATCAAGCTGGTATCTGGCAGATCCGTCCCAAAGATGAGAGCAGTAGTCCATACACGATCGAAGTTACGCTTGATAGAGTTCGAGCAGCTGTTTCGGCGTGAAGTACCGTCTCACCTTTGCTAGGATCCCCAACTTTTTTGGACCTAGTTGAGCTGTTTTTGCCTCTATGAAATGGCGAAAATTGAGGGTAGATGTTAATGTAACCCCAAGAAGATCAAGTTCGTCGGTTATCACGGCGGTTGCACCTCGGAAAGATGGAGCCGGGTGGTTCCTTTTGGCGGAATAAAGGCACTCTTGGGTCTTAGTAGTATAGAACTTGACCAGATTGATATCGCCCCATTCAGAGACAGCCTGTAAGGATACGTTCAAGTGCTCAACCATAGCCTCCCGGAGAGACGGATCTGCGACCCACCAGCTTGTTCGTCGGACACATATCTCTCAGCAACAGTGCTGTCGTCTGCATACCCAAAGGTACCGGGTTAAAGCAGATCGTTAATATGCAGTACCGACACCTGAGTAACCCGGCATTATCACATATGTGATCTCTGTATCGCGGAGGGTGTATTCCCGAAAGTTTTGAAGAGAGCTGTTGTGCATCCTATCCACAAAGCAGGTGACAGAGGCAGTGTCAACAATTATAGACCAATTTCCGTTCTGCCGGCATTATCTAAGGTACTCGAGAGGGTCCTCAACAATCGTCTTGTATCTTTTTTGGAAAAAAATAATATCATTTCTGACAATCAATTTGGCTTTCGTAGGGGGAAGTCATGTGAAGGCGCATTCTCGGCCCTGATAGACGATGTTGTTGAGACACTTGATAAAAAGTCAAAGTGCTTGGGTATGTTTCTGGACCTTTCCAAGGCATTTGACACTGTCTCTGTCCCTATCCTTCTAAAAAAGTTGGAGCAAATAGGAGTTAGAGGTCCTGCTCTTGCTATCTTTGCAAGCTATCTTACTGAATGCATGCAGTGTGTTAAAATCGATACATATGTCAGTGATGAGAGTGAATTGTCCTATGGTGTGCCTCAAGGTTCCATCTTAGGGCCTACACTTTTTTTGGTGTACGTAAATAGCCTCTGTGATTTAGCACTCCCAAACTGTTCTATTTACACATATGCAGATGATACTGCCCTTCTGGTACATGGTGAAAGTTGGGACGAAGCCCGTAACAGAGCGGAATATGTTCTTAGCATTGTTATCTCTTGGCTTACAGCGAATAGTTTGACCTTAAATGTGGCAAAAACAAATTTCATGACGTTTTCGTTAAATTCTTCTACGCAACCTGACACTTTTTTAGTTAAAGCCCATACGTGTAATAATAATTCGAACCGTTGCTCCTGCCTACCCCTAACAAGAACAAACAATGTTAAATACCTGGGCATACTAATAGATAATCACATTTCATGGAATGCCCAGGTTAGAGTTTTGTCTGGCAGAGTTAGAAAACTAATTACAGTGTTTAAAAGGCTGAGATACAGTGCTGATATAGACACACTACGGATGGTCTACTTTTCACTCTGCCAGTCAATATTAACATTTGGCATAACAGCCTGGGGTGGCGCTCCAAAGACATGTATGATACAGCTGGAAAGGGCACAAAGAGCTGTTCTCAAGGTCATGACTTTTAAACATTTTCGTTATAGTACTGCACAATTGTATAATGAATGTCAAGTCCTGACAGTGCGACAGCTCTTTGTCCTAAACTGTACGTTGCGCAAACATACTCTTTTACAATTTGATCTCGATCTCTTGACGAAGCGTAGGAACATGAACGTGTGTCCCATAGAGAGACACAGAAGTAAACTTGCAAAACGCCATTTTTTAATTCTAGGTAGTCGTATTTACAACTATGTCAACAAACAATGTAACATTTACAATATGAACAAATCTGACTGCAAAGCTAAAGTCAGCAAATGGATCATCACCCTTGGTTATGAGGAGGTTGAAAGAATCATTGCTTATACGTAGTAGCTACATACCTCTTCCGCTGTTTAACTATCCCCAGTACCACTTATCCCTCAACACACATACACACCATACACCCTTCACATATTTTATCACAAAACATAAACACAACACCTACATAGTTGGTTAACTTTGCATGGATTAATTAATTATTATTTTTTTATTTTTTTTTATTTTTATCAACATATTAAAATTTTTGCCCTAAGTCTGTTTTCTGTATAGTATACTGAAACTCCGGATATACATGTTTTTGTCTTTTGTCAACCTAGAGAGCCCTGACACCCATACCACAAGTTCAATCTTAGCTTGGGTGTCAGAGGTGTATAATAATGTGTAAATTTACAATTTTGGATAAAATTTATGTTTTGTTAACAACATAGTGATTACTAATTGTAATTTGGGAAATAAAAATTATTATTATTATTATTATTAATATCTAGCAGACCAGCAGTCCAGACGAGCCATCTATGACCACTCGGATAGACTGATCCCTCAGGAAATCTGCGATCCAATCACACAATCCGGCGGGCAGACCGAAATTCGGAACCTTACTAATATGGCTATCGTGCCAAACCCTGTCCAAGGCCTTCGAAATGTCAAAGGAGACCAAAGGGCCAGTGATTCCCCGTGCTTCTCGATAGCCTCACTCCAGGTGTAAATGGCATAACGCTAGAAGATTCCCAGTTAATCGCTTTCGGCGGAACCCGTATTGTCGGTCACTAAGAATATAAAAGAAGCTTCTAGGTATGCCAGGATCTTAGCATTCAGCATGCGTTCCATACTGTTCAAAGTATGGAAGTTACCGATGTCATCGGCATTTTTGCAGTATAAAAAGAAAGGCTAAATGAGCGTGTCAAGATCGGAGACAACTTAGGTGCACAAGTCTTTAGAACAATTGCCGGTATCCCGTCGGGGCCACTAGTCTTGTTCAGGTCTAGGCTACGCAGTACCCTACGAACCTCCTTCTAATGAATGCGAATGTTTGACATACTCAACTCTCATCCATCAGGAGAAGCAACTCAATCCACCAGGATCCAGACGTAGAGATTCCGTCGGGTCTCAGCAGTAGTGGTAGTGAAGGGCGGCAGAAATTCTACCTGCTGGGTATGAAGCAAATTTGTTCCCTATTTGGAAAATTTGGTCAAACCGGGGCTCGGTTTAACCAAATTTGCCGAATAGGAAAGGTCCGCAACACCTTCTTGTAGGACTTGGCAGCCCTGTTGAAGGCTCTCTTCTTCTGACTCACGTCATTTGCTTTGTGCGTACGAGCGTCGACCTAAACCATGGACGAGCTTCGCCAGACATTATTACGTCAGAGAACGAAATGTAGTACTCCATTCCACTCCGCAACACATCCGTCACAGCGACCGCGCATGACAAAGCGTCAGTCGAAGAAAAGCAAGTAGGCTGCCAAGGATAAATGCGAAGGAAGATCACAGGCCATCCCAGTCTGCTGTCTTGTACTTGCGACTGATGCAGCGGCACATTGAGCGTCGGTCGCAGCTGCGCGAGGTCCTGGTGGCGGAATGGCGGGACAGGCTCTCACGCCCTTCCGCTGGCCTCGGCACTATTGAGGCCATCCGGCCAGTGCTAGCACCTGTGGCTCGGGAGAAGGCACGGCTCCTTGTCGTTTCTTATGACGCAGGTCCTCTGGGGGCATGGCTGCTTCGGGAGGTTCCTGTGACGCATAGGCAGGGAGCCGGACGCTCGGTGTCACCACTGCGGCGACTGTCGATGCACGGCGCGGCATACGCTGGCAGAGTGCCGCTTGGGAGGAGCTACGCCATGCCCTCATCTCTGTGGTAGGCAGTGATCTCCCGCTGCTGGCCGTAATTCGTGCTATGGTCGACAGCGTGGAGTCCTGGGACGGTGTGGTCTCCTTCTGCGAAATAGTTATCGCGCAGAAGGAGCAGGAGGCTGGTGAAGAAATCGACACCGAGTAGGGGTCTGGATCTGTTGTCAGCAGAAAGTCCAAGCAATTGGCTGTATGCGAATCAACATCCGCCACCCTCGTTGCCCACTGTTGGTAAGACTTAACGCTAGAGCTAGCTTTCGCGTCTCTCGTCCAGGTCCAGTATGGTCTGTGCACTAGCATGGAAAGAGCCACCCTTGATCATGGGCGTTAATGGGGGACTTCACTTCAAAACCTCGCATCACCAATTGGGCAGTAAGGTACCGCTGCTGAGTCGCATCCGCTGCCTCACTGAGGTGTTGCATGAGCCCAGTTGTCTCTTAATCACCGCTATTCGAACGGTAGACACAGACGTGGAACCTGAAGAACCTGGAGTCCTCAAGGTTGCGGAGACCTCGATAGCAGATGTCGTCCCGGGCGTACTTACATACGCCCGCGCGTGGTCTGAGATTGTGCTACAGTGTAAACCTTGGGTAGGACAAGTACGACACGTCTGACGGACATCCGATCTGCGTCTTGGAAAGGAACAAGAAAGCAGAAGCTCGATATCGAAATGGTTATTTACAGAATAGACTAGCAGGTAGTGATGGACTGAGGCGAGTACAGACCTCAAATATTGCTTAAGTGCACCTTATGGGAGAGGGAGTGCTGCCGCTGTACAGCGTTTTTCTTTTACTATTTACACAAATGGTTATAAGGAAGTGAAGAGTGAAGGAAGGAGAGGAGAAGGAAGTGAAATGAGGTTCCATGCTTTTAACCTTCAGGCACGCTCTGACAGGACGGCATCATTGGGGGACTAGTCTGGAGACTGCGGGGACGCCCGAGCCCCCCCGGGAATGTCCATCGGGCCCTCTCGTCTGGCCGCCAACCAGCATGAAAAATCCCGGAATGCACCATTTCCGGGACTTTTCGTCAGTTGGCGGAGCAGTCTTTCATGTGTGGCTACCACTTGGTCTTCAACTACCTGCGGTCGGCCAGCGGCGCACCGTGCTTCGGAGCCCTCCGCGACTAGTCTCCCGATACGCCCACGCCAGGGCAAGCCTGGTTGGTCTGCCTGCATTGGAACAACTATTTCGACCTAACTCCTCTGAATTGGCTACACTGAGCATCGTACCGGAACACGGCTAGGCCGGTTGGCGGTACGTCTTTACCCAGTGGGTCACAAGCCATCGGCCGAAGCCTACCACCAGTTAGTGTCACCTGGTTAGCACCACCCGGGGACTACATGTAACAATGGGTATAGAGGGCGCGGGTGACTCGGCCCTTATTTACTCTAGGGTCAAGGAGGCCATTATATTTGAATTGACAGTCAATCAATCATTTATTTGCAAACTTGGGTAATTGGTACATAGATTTTCTTTTATACATAGTGAAGTCCTCCATATTCTACCGTGGCATGGCATGCAAATAATATTAAGTTCCAAAATTAAAATCAAAATTAAAAAAATAACGAAACGAATAAAGATCATCAAAATTATAAATGTCAATGAATAAATAATGTCATGTTAAGATTACAATAAAATAATCTGAAGAAATAAAAAAAAAATTAACATTACAAATCATAAAAATAAAATATGTCAATTTTAGTTAAATAAATGTCATGTTTAAATTACAATCAAAAAACGGAAAAATACTACAGGCTGTCAAAATTTTCAAAATCAACTGCTTCGATTCCTTGGTAGGAAAAACTTTTTTTTTTTAATTTAATGATGTAGTATTAGTTTTCATCAAAATCGGGCTCTAGACTCCTTTCAGTGTTTTACGATATTCCTCATTGTTTCGGATTTGGCCGTGAAGGCACACTTTAACAATTCACCCTGTATAATTGGGAAAAGACCAATGATGATAGATAGTCACTTGAAAATCAACATAAATTGCAAAATTCTAAAGTCGATACATGATTAGTTGGGGTTGTTTTAATTTGTAAGTAGTAAAAGGGAAAGCCGCCTTACCCAAGAAGTGCGCTCGGTCGGGCGCGGTGCCGGCGCTGGGCCACAGCGCGAAGTGCACGTGCCACAGCTCGCGCACGCGCGCGCCGCTGCGCACGCGCACCAGCACCGACGCGCCCCACGCCGTGCGCGACGACGTGCCCGACGTCACCTGGAACTGCACCATACCGTCACTTACAATGTGCTGCATTAACTAATGTGTATTTTATTAATATTTAGATTATTTACTTCTATAATAATAATAATAATAAGCTCCAGAGCTCTCACCTCTTTCTTGCCTTAATCGGCCGGTCTGAGTGGAGATTCGCAAGAGCAAACGTGCTCGGGAGAAGGACGTATAATCCAGTAAGGTGCTGGTAGGGATCTTGACCGTACTTCCGGGATTGCCCTGATAGCCGTGGTATACCTCTCCACTCCTCTAGCACCTCAGGATATGTTGCCCCCTTGGCGCTACGTTACTTTGTGCTAGCGACCCTTTTCGGGGGGCCCATTTATTGAGTGTGCAAGTCACCCCCTGCTATTTTAAAACCGTTTTAATTGTCAATGGTCAGGCAGGGGCCAATAGTTCTTCCATAGTAAACGATTATTAGTCCACTAAACCAGCCAAACCCATAGCGTTTCATCTTTTGTTTCCATATTTTGCAATAGTTTTGCTCCAACCGGGGATTGTCCTTGGGTATACTTTCACAGTGCATACAGGGATAATCGTCGGTTGGTGTCCCATTCCATTTGAAATGTCTAAAGAGGCCTCTGCGAGTTGGCATCGGCCCCTCGTACGCCTACCAAAGGACCGGGTCTCTAGGGACCCGCGAATGTCAAAAACATAATAATAAATCTTTATTGAACTAAAGCCTAAATAACTATTACAATGATATAGTAGAAACAACATTCATTGATAGGCTTACGCTAGGTAGTTTTACAATGAAACCCTGACCTCTAAACTAGGTTAATACCTGTATCTTAGAAGATCAGTGTCACCCGCGACAATGTTACAAGACAATTTTTTTTGTTTTTTTTTACAACTCGACAACTACTAAACATCGCAAAAATTAAAAATGGAATTTAAAAATAAACAAAATACTTAAAAATTATTTACTTATACAAAACAAAAGAAAAGAAATGAAAGTGTGCCGTTAGTGTGTTTTTGAGGTGTGTTGTGTGTAAGTATGAATGTGAGTGTGTGTTGTGTGTGGAAAATTTGGATTATTTGTTTTTTTTTTTATATTTAACTTTGAAGGTTGTCTAAAAGAAAGTTGTTCTGTGATGTTCTTGTGGGAAGATGTTGTGCTTACGAGTACTTCTGCCTGTTGGTTCTTTGTGGGGACGGCTAGAGTGTTTGCGAATTACCGTATGGAAAACATAGAGCTGCCTGACGGTTAACACTTTACATTCAGCATATAATTGTGTTGTGAAGTATCTTCGAGGCCGTGACAGCATAATTTTTAAGACCTCCCGTTGTGCACGCTCAAGCCTAATAAATTCGTTTAAGGTTGCACCCCCCCAAACCGGAATACAGTATGAAAGAACTGACTGACATAGTGCAGAATATACCATATTCAGTATATTACTATCCGCAGACCTGCGTAGTTTTTTAAAAACAAAGATAAGTTTACGGATTCTGCTTGTAAAAACATATATATGCTTATGCCAGTTCAGGTGTTGATCAATATGAGTGCCCAGATATTTCACACTAGTAGTCCTAGATATGCTGAGGCAGTCACATATAGGAGGGGAGACAGTAGTACACGTGTGGGCCCTGAGGAGATAAGATAGTGGCGGGGCAAGATTAGACCTAATTGCAAAAGGAACATAAACCGTTTTCTGCACGTTCAGGGTAAGCAAATTGTTTGTTAACTGGCTCATGACATGTTTCAGTGCATTTTCGGCATTACGAAAGCATTGGGCCCAATCTACTCCATCGATTACCAAAGCTGTGTCATCAGCATAGGTAAACATTTTGCAATGTTGTAAAGGTATGTTACACAGCTCATTTATATAGATGAGGAATAACGTGGGCCCCAATATGCTGCCTTGCGGCACGCCATATGCAATGGGTAATGTTTCACTCTCATTTTGACCGATTTTGACGTATTGTGTCCGACCCCTAAGGTAGTCGGAGAAAATATTCAGTACGGTACCACGAATTCCGATACGCTCCATCTTTTTAAGTAAAGCTGGGACAGAAGCGGTGTCGAAGGCCTTAGACAGATCTAGGAAGATACCCACGCATTTCAACTTCTTATCAAGACTTCTAGCTATATATTCAGAAAATGCCATCACCGCATCTTCAGTGCTCAAGTCCGTTCTAAACCCAAATTGGTTATCGGACAAGACTTTGTTAGCTTCCAAGAAGCCGACAAGGTTTTGATTAAGAATGCGTTCCAGTATCTTCGATAGGGCAGTAAGTATCGAGATCGGCCTATAGTTATTGACTTCGTCTCTGCGCCCAGCCTTGTGATCCGGATGAACAACAGCTTTTTTAAATGCCTCTGGGAAGGTGCCTGATGAAATAGAAGCATTACAAATATGTGTTATTACTGGAGCCAAAACATGTCTTGCTTCCTTTAATATCAGAGCCGGGATACCATCCCAACCAGTAGCACAATCAGATCTTAGGCTTAAAATGATATCTTCAACGTCTTTTACATTTACCTCATGAAGGACCATCGAGCCGCCAGAATTTAATATAGGAAAATTAGGCGATAAAGAAGTCGCGGTTATTTTTGATGCTAGATTTTTGCCAATATTGACGAAATAGTTGTTTATGCTATTTAAGGAGGCATTTGGTGTTTCACAAAGATTTAGCAATTCGGTAGAAGAAGCACGGTTTGACTGTATATCAGATACTTTATTTATTACACCCCAAGTTGCCTTTATGTCGTTCTTAGCCTTGGAGAATTCTTCTTTTTCGTAAGTAATTTTGAGCGTTCGTAGCAAGGAGTTACAATGGTTTCGGTAACGAGCGTAGGTGATTCTAAGTATTTCATTATCTTTCTCGTTTTTTAGCTTAGCGTTCATACGGTCACGATTGCGAATGCAGCGCAGCAACCCAGGAGTTGCCCACGGTTTCAGAATTTGTTTTCTACGCGATATTGAATATTCCTGTGTGTGCTGTTTAATAACGGAGGATAGATTCCCAATGAAATTATCTGTCGCTTCATTCGGATCCCAAATTTCCAGAATAGGCGACCAGTCACTGTTATTTATGTCATCAATAGCAGTGTTGTAGTTAATTTTGCACTTAATTTGAGCTGAGCTTTTACTACTACTGTTCCTAGTTTGCAGGAAAAATAATAAAGGCTCGTGATCAGTTATAGATGATTCAATGATGATCGTCGTTGCATTCTTATTCGTTTTGAAAAGGACATGATCTAGACAATTTTCCAAGCGAGTCGGAAAAAGATGTGCAGGAAGAAGTCCATGCGATGCAGCACAGGTTAAATACAAGTCAGAGTTCCGGTCATTATTACCTTCCTTGATATCTATGTTTATATCACCAATTACGACTATTGTTTGTGAATGTACATCAAGGGCCTGTTCTAAACTTACAACGAAGTTGCCAATGTCTTTAAAAGAAGGAGAACGATATAGAGCAATTATGACAATATCGTCTATGTGGCATATTAGGCAATTTGCGTCCATAAATTGTGGCTCCTGTACTTCACATTTGATAGAAGATATTACGTATACTACTCTGTCAAGAAAGTACCGGGAAAAGATCAATAATACACAAAATGTCTGTTATTCATCCAAATTTATTTTATCACCTTCAAAGTATGCTCCTTTAGAAACGATACACTTGCGCCAACGAATAATCCATTCATCAAAACATTTTTTAAACGCTGCTTCCGGAATTGAGTTCAGTTCTCGCCGCGAATTCTCCTTTATGTCTTCTATCGATTGAAAACGGGTGCCACGAAGTGGTAATTTGAGTTTAGGAAAAAGAAAAAAGTCAGCAGGAGCCATATCTGGTGAATATGGTGGTTGCTGGATGGTATTTGTTGAGTGTTTGGTTAAAAATTCGTTCACAATGATAGCCTTGTGCGAAGGCGCATTGTCGTGGTGCAAAATCCAAGAAATTTCTTTCCACAAATCTGGCCTTTTTCGTCGAATTTGCTCTCTTAAACGCCGCATAACGCTAAAATAATATTCTTTATTTACCGTTAGACCTTCCGGTAAGAATTCAGAGTGCACAACACCGCGATAGTCAAAGAAAACAGTCAACATGACTTTGACTTTTGATCGACTTTGGCGTGGTTTTTTCGGTTTCGGTTCAGTTGGAAGGCGCCACTCCGAAGCTTGTTGACTAGTTTGCATGTCAAACTCGTAAACCCACGTCTCGTCACCAGTAACAATGCGTTTCATGAATGTTGGGTCCGAACTGACTCGTTCTAGCATGTCCTCAGCGACTTTCATGCGATTGAGTTTTTGGAGAAAATTCAGATCTTTTGGGACTAGCCGAGCAGCAACATGTTTCATACCCAAATGATTAGTTAAAATGGTACGGATCGACTCGTGAGATACAGAAAGTTCGGCGGCTATCTCTCTCAGAGTTGAATGGGAATTTTCAGTCACTATTTCCTTCACTTTTGCGATGTTAACTTCAGTTGCAGACGTTGACGGCCTACCAGAGCGAGGCAAATCTTCCATCACATCTCGACCGCTTTTGAACGCTTTGAACCACTCATAAGCACGAGTTTTTGATAAAGTCGATTCACCGTAAGCCTTCTGTAACATTTTCAGTGACTCCGAACACGAAATTCCATTGGCGATGCAAAATTAAGACAAACTCTTTGTTCGATATTTTTGTCCATTATGAAATTCGCAATACACACTATATATGATATTACTAAAACCAGCACTGTATTTAATATAAATAACAGATGCAACTCAAACTCCGCGCCAAAATGGAAAACAGTTGTGCCAATCTAACAACTACAAAAAAACAAAAATTTGTATTTGGAACCATAAACCAATCATCCATTCCCGATACTTTTTTGACTGAATGTATAGCAACCCCGTCATTTTGGTTGCGATTATTTTTAGTGCAGTAAGAACTATAGCCGTCTAAGACTGGTAAATGCGACACTTTGCTCAGCCAGCATTCGGTAAATACTAAAACATCGCGTTGAAAACCCAAATCCCGCATTAATATAGATATCTCATCAAAGTTTTTATTTATGCTGCGTATATTAACATGTAGAATTTTTAATCCGTTGGCAGGTTTACCGATATATTGCAAACATGTTCGTGGTAGACATTTCATCGACTTAGATACACTAAGTTTATCTAATTCACTATTTATAGTATTTAGGTGAGCCATTAGTTATAAATAGTTTAATGTTTAACAGAATCGAATACATAGGCTTACACAGCTAAAGCCATGCGTAGTGCGAAACAAGTGACTGTGTTTAAATATATTAGGCAAACCATAGATCGTTTTAGAGAGTATGTGACTGTAGGAAAGTATGTGAGTGTGAGTAGGCATACAATTGTGGAAGATGTTGTAATTGAAGTAGTTATTTATAATCATGGGATGGTGGTATGGTGATGCAGTATTTGTGTTTAATCTGTAATGATTGTGTATCAGGCAAACAATAAAAAGAAAATAAAAAGAAAAACCATATTTAAAACAAGATAAATCAGCAGAATAAGAAGATCCAAAGTTGCGTACTGACATTTATTCTTATGACTTCTAAATAGTCATTGCTGTGTATTTATGTTTGATAGGCACTGTTCTGATTTAATTAAGATTTGCCTATCACCAGCTTCTTTACGGATAAAAATATTTCCGTTCGATACCCAGCAAAACTTATAATTGTTTTCTTTAGCGTAGCTCCGTGCTAGATAAAAGATTCTTCGCAAAGAAGGCGGTAGGTACTCAGCAACATACACTGGTTGGCGGTTTCCAGGAATACCAATTATCTCGGTATTTAATTTGTCAGCTGAAGTCTTCTGTTTATTAAATTTAACTATCGAACTGAGGAAAGTAGACTTTTTACTAACTGAGGAGAACTGCGCGACAATGCTCCTGTTCACTCCTTTCTTCCCTGGAAGTCTGTACACATCTCTGAGATCGTTTGATGAGACGTTGATTTTCAGTGCCGTGCTTATACCGGTGACCACGTTTGTTAGCTCAGTTATCGACTCATTATCTTTAACCGGAATATTTCTTATTTCGACACTAGAATTGCGAGACATGAACTGGAAATCTTGTATCTTTTTCTCTAATCCTAAGATACAGTCGCGCAGATATTTCTTTTCCTTCTCAAAATCCTGCATCTTCCCATTTATATCTTCGTAATTTGCATTCATAAAGTGCATAGACTTGACAATCTCTGCATTGGAGTCCTTGATACTTTGGTTTTGTTTTTTTAATTCCGCAACATCTGCGACCAATTGCTTTAAAATTGTGTCCTGGTCAGCCTTCCATGACATAATTGTGGACTTAAGTTGTTCCAATTGGGTCGCATCACAGCAGGAGTCATCTACTCGCATACGCTTTCTAGTGTTCACGTTAAGCGAGCTATCACTAAGTCCAGTCAGGTCAGGTTCAGACTGCACTTCTAACAGCGGTTCAGCAGACTGTTTAGGTGGCGTGCGCGCTGTGCGTGGCGTTTAATACTTAATTGCTCTTGATAATAAGGTCCACAAATATAAGTAAAAGTGCAGTATGAGTACCCGTCGATGAACAGCAAGCGCGGTTAAATAAACAGTTATTATTTTACTCACTCTGAGAAATTAATATTATGTGGGTACTTTGCGCTGGAGACAGCGCGGAGACAATGACCTTCGTAGCTCCGCCGCTCGCCGCTGCCGTTCAAACTCGATGACTCACTCGCTACACATAGCGTTTACTTAAAATTTACAACTTTGTTCTGTTGATATTGTATTATTTCCTTGCAGTATTAGCGGTTATAAAGACAAATTGATGCACCAGGAGGCTTATTGTCTGGCCTACACAACAATATAAGTTTCTTAATTAAGGAAATACTTTAACACCGTTAGCGATTTTTTAACTTGCGAACACAAACATGTCACGTCTAGCTGCGCTTACGTTCGCGCGGTGATGCGAGAAAGAGGTCTTTTCATCATCATCAACTTATTTTCCAGTTTGGCTAGGACGTTGCAGGCTTGAATCACCTGATTGTCTAACAAAAAGATGATTCCGTACTTCGGAAGGCTCGTATAAGCCGGTGGTCCCGGTCGCCAAATGGCGGTCGTCAAATAAACTATGTCAGAGGCCCTTGAGTCGGTTTAGAAACTCTGACACTAGGGTGTGTGGAGTCGTTAGAACTTACTGCCCACACGATAAGAAGATCATATCAGCCGATAGACGTCCACTGCTGGACACAGACCTCTCCCAAGTGGTCGCCACAACAACCGGTCCTGTGCGTCTCGCATCCATCGGCTGGTCAAGTTTCAGCGATCATAATTATTTTCATGCGATGCACGATGGTCATTTTGTTATGTTTACCCAGCAGGCCTCGCACAGACTATTGTAAAATGTTTATAGACTTAGTAATACTGTTAGTTTTAATTAAATCTAAATCTGTCTGTTTTGTGCGAGTCCCAAATAAACATTTTTCTTTCTTTCTTTTTTTTCTTTCTTTCAAAATTAAAAATTAATAGTAAGTCAATTCCGCCTGATAGGTTAAAGAATTGATGTAAAGAAGCCACCACATTAAGCTACAACAATCCGTTAAATATCTTTAAAAGATTTTCAACTTTATCGCTCAAGCATTAGCGTCAAGGTTGATTGGGAAATTCCGACAGAATCGGGTAGCTTGCTGTGTTGACATCTGTAGGTGAACAAAAACGATGATGATGCCAAAGAAAGAGATTGAGAGGCAAAATATTGTCGATTTAAATTCCAGTTGTAAGGCAGTCATCGCGGTGTTGGTGGCACTAGGAACACTTACCTTGCCGATGTCCTTGGTGGTGTTGTCATGCGGCAGGTAGTGCGGATGGCCCGGGCCGGCCACGCGGGCCAGCAGCGGCGCGCCCACCTGCCAGGCGGCCTGCCACACGAGGGCGCAGCCGCCGCCGCACGTGCAGCCCGTCACCGCGGTGTTGGTGGCAGTCGCGTTGCCCACCTTGGCCACCACGTAGAAGCGCTGCGTGCTACCCACTGTCATCTGTCATGGTAAATTCGAAATATAGGTACCTAAGCTATGAAAAGGACGGTAATACTCATGAGACTGTTCCTAAATTAAACTTGATTAAACGTGTCAAGGTCGGTTACCCCCAAAAGGGGAAAGGCCGCGCCCCGCTATAAGCGCGGCCCCGTAGAGCTCGTCCCAGATTGCTCACTCTCTCGCCATTTGTAATGAATTCCCAAGAAGTATTGAATCTAAAAATCTGGTCTCTTAGCTGGGAAATCAACATTAACACTAGGATAATTTTAGAAAAACTAAATTTTGTAAATATTTTCATCAGCCATTTAAATAAAATGGGAGCAGACCAAACTTGTAATGCCGGATCCATATGGTTTGGCTAAATGTGAGGTTTCAAATGTTGTCGTCCACATGCTTGCGCGAGCGCTATTATGTTCTGGACAGACAAGCATGACAGACATCGAGCTAGTGTCGGCATATAATTATATAATTGTGAAGGTTTGTTGAGCGTCTGTGTGCTGGGCAATCGTGTGAAACCGGCTTAAGCTTCATCAATAGGTGTACGCGTTATCAGTCTACAGGTAGTTTTAAAAACAACCTTATTTTTGGTTGATTTTAAAACTACCGGACTTGTTCAATAAAAGTGATTCTTTTACTACTTAATAGACACAAATCTTAAATTGATGTCTGTTCTAACAAATATCAATGAGAACCTTACTACTACATTTAAATATACAGATTTACAGAATGAATTTTTCAAAACTATGAGAAGTAGCGAAAAAATACCCACAGCAGTTTCGGCCCAAAATGTTGGCCATCCACGCCCACCTAAGAAAAAAATACACTCAGCAGAATAAATACTCACAGTAATATGCGAGGCATTGATGTACCCGTGCGGGTTGGTTGGGGTCGGATGCAGCCGCACGCGGTTGTCCTCGTAGGGCAGCTGGTCGGACGAGAACCCGTTGAGCGCGGCGTGCGGCGCCAGCAGCGCCGTGCGCAGCGAGCCGCCCGCCTCGCGCCCCTTGGGGATCTGCTCGAACGCGAACGACAGCTGCTCGTCCGACATCTTGCGCTCTAGGATCTGGACCTGTCGAGGAGGTACAGCTTTACAATCTTCTATTAGGTACTGCAGAGATCCTCTTTGGGAGGTGCAACCTCAATGACATAAGCCTTGAAAGAGTTAAGAAAAAAGAAAGTTAGAATTCGAATGTGATGTTAGGGTTAGAAGGGTTAGTTTTTTCTAAGAGATTCGATTGTTTGCCTTGACGTTGAAAACACGCAAAATATAATTATACTTGAAAATACTCTGATTTTACTTATTGAAGAATACCTCTCGCACCCCATTAAAAGCGGTCCCTTACAAGTGGTGGAGGCGCCGGGTAATGTACGCGTGTGCACTGCGTAAAATGTAAAAGTGCATGAAGAAACGCCCAATTTTATAAATTCATCTCGAAAAGGACGAGATGCTAACGATTTTCAGGCGCTAGATGTGTGGACGCCTGGAAACAAGAGCTAAGTGGTTTTTATATTTACAAGAAAGATTGTATGTGTAAAAGATGTCTATGTCATATACCGGTATAGACCGAGTATGCTTTGAAGAGTTCGTAGCCGAATTCAGGCGAGTCGCTATCGAAAGCGAGTGGCGAGAAGCCGATTATTCGTTGGTTTTGGGCGCATTTCTGCAGAGCGCTGCTAGATATTTTTATAATACAGTATACCATGACGGTATAGATTTTTCGTTGCTATGCGACAAAATAAGAAAAGAATTTCCGTGCAAATGCATTTCCTGTAAACGACGACGGTCATTGGAGTGCTCTATCTATGTCGAAAAGACAATTACTGAAGTGTCCGATGGATGCGGACAGCGAGAGTTTGTGAATGTCGATAATGATATACATTTATATTCCAGTTCGAAAATTGAAAATCCACAAATCGAAAATCATGATGACAATGATGACCATGATGACCATGATGACAAGGATGACAATGATGACGACGTCGAGCAGAGCTGTGGAGAGAGCAGCCTAGTCAAGAACGAAACTGAACTGGACAGAATAGAGGAAAGTGTACAAGCTGGTGTATCCATTCCAATATTTACATCTGAACTCCTTACAGAAAGCAAGGCGATTCTGATATCCGAACCAGGGCGCAGTTCCACTGACAACCATGATGTGGATGCTGTCAAAGTGGATTTAAGAGAGGGCGACCAGTATGCAGACGCCGCGATGGAAGTTGAGGAAGCTACCTCGGCGGAAGACGATCAAAAGGAGATGGTTCAATACGGAACACAACTCGATGTGTCGACGAATGTTGTTTTATGTTCATTATTAAATTTTATTTCGACCAATAAGGCAAACCGTAGCGTAGAAAATAAAAGTGGTAGGGACGTTTTATTATTTGATAGGAGAATTTTACACACAGACATACACACACATAATTTCCTTAAGAGGCGTGAGTTAATTACTCAAAATGAGTATAAATTTCCTCTTCATACCCTGAATAAAATAAAGAAAACAAGGGTGATGAAAAAATCAAGGAAATATTGCACATATATTTATACATTTAAAGATAAATCATACACATCAAATCATATAAAACATTTCACTAATGATTTGATAGTTCAGCAACCTTTAATTTACATATCGTTCCATCCTCGGACCACAAGACGAACGGCGATGCGCCACCGGTACATGGTGGACATCCCACCCATACGCACAAAACGTTTTGGGAACACATTCATAGTGCGTACAGCTAAGGAGTGGAATTCCCTGCCGGAGTCTGTGTTTCCTGATAGCTACAACCTGGGAGTCTTTAAATCAAGAGTGAATAGGTTATTTCTAGGCAAGCGTGCTCCATCTTCGACCACATCCTCGCTTACCATCAGGTGAGATAGTGGTCAAACGCGTGCCTATCAAAAGTAAGAAAAAAAAAAAAAAAAAAACATATGGAGATATTTTAGAAAGAAATGTGAAATTATTATATACAATTATAAGGTCAGGAAACGTTTTATTTTGAAGATTTTATAGTTGTTCGAAATTCCACTTTATTATACTTGCTAGATTTATTTTTATATAGTGTTAGTTACTTTCAAGTTTTCTGCTAATTTCATAACATATGTTTATTTATTTTAATGGCAGCGAAAGCCGAAGGATTGACTTGTACTATTTCAATCATAGGTTGACATGACAACATAAAAAACAATTTGTCATATTGTGTCAAACTAATCAAAAAGTTTCTTGTTTCATATAGAACCTGTAAAGGTTGAATTGAATAAGGTTCTATAGTTAATATTCATGTAAATAGGTTAAAACCATTTTATTATAAAGAATATTTATGGTAATAGAAAAAGTAGGATGTCAAAGCAGATAGATGTCAATTATAATTTTATGTAAACAAACATTTTCGTTGGTGGGTTGAATAAGTTATTGAATGAAGTCTTTTTTCCATGTACATTCGAAGAAGGACGTGTACGTGATCGACGACTTCAATAATATTAGCTAGGGTGAACTCATTCCAGTGGTGTTAGAGGTAGAGTTTTCGCGATTAATTTTACGCCATTAAAGAACTCCATGGGCGGTTAAACCAGCTTTGCATACGAGGTATAACCTTCGCGAAGGGTGGCTAGTTGTCACCATTGGTTGAACTGCAATTGATTTCAATTCTTATGTATTAGAATCACTGGAGTAAGTTCAAAGTTAAAATTTAAAAACTTTAGCAGAGTATGATCATCCGACGAGCAACCACATAGATTAGTTAGGGTAAATCTAATCAATTCAATCCCTTCTGGATAGATGTGAATTGTCGCATCGATTTTGTTTACGTCCGACGATGTGTTGCAGGTTTTTGTGGCGTTTTTTTTGCTGCAGCAGGGTTTCAGCATAACTGCTTTAAGATATTGCGCAAATGGCGCATAATAATTTAAAGAATATTGCCCAGCGCAGGGTATGATTGAAACTGCTTCTATAGAGGCATATGTCCACCTGTCTACGAAGAGTCGCCACTTAGGCAGGGACTTCGGGTTAGGAGTAGGTAGGTGCTTGACTCTTCCAAGGCTGGGAATTGTATGATTGCAAGAAAATCATTCTTACTATCCTCCATTCTTCGGGGGGTAGCTCATGCAGAGATCCTCTTTGGGAGGTGCAACCTCAATGATATAAGCCTTGAAAGAGTTAAGAAAAAGAAAGTTAGAATTCGAATGTGATGTCATAAAGAAGGGTTAGTTTTTTTCTAAGAGATTCGATTGTTTGCCTTGACGTTGAAAACACGCAAAATATAATTATACTTGAAAATACTCTGATTTTACTTATTGAAGAATACCTCTCGCACCCCATTAAAAGCGGTCCCTTACAGTACTTTAATAGGGAAGATGCAAATACAGAATTTATGAGAATGCTGTTAAAAAAGTGTGAAATAAAGGCTATTGCAAAGTCGGACTCGCGTGCAAAGGGTTCCGAACGAATTTTTTTTTTTTACCATGTTATTTTATCACTATAGAATTCTTATAGATTTTCCTGTAATCTATAGGTAAAGATCTATTATCTCCATTTTTTTTTAAATTTTATGTTTAGTAGTTTCGGAGATAAGGGGGGCATGGTCATTTTTCGTCTAATTTCTTGAATAACTTCAAAACCATTAATTTTAAAATAGTGAAAAGTATAATTAAAACCCTCACAGTTAAGCCTTTTGCATTTGATATGTCAAACGATATTTTTCAAAAAACTTTATTTTTATTTTTTTTTAGTTTGACCCCCAAAAGTGACCCGCATACTTAAAGTTTGATGATTTTCGTAACGCTTCCGTGTTTGGGTCACAGAGGTCCATATGTGTACCAAATTTCAACAGAAGCGGTCCAGTGGATCCGGAGAAAACTGGATGTAACAGACGGACAGACTGACACCCAAGTGATCCTATAAGGGTTCCGTTTTTTGTTTGGAACCCTAACAACAATCAGCGTTTAGTGACGTCTCTGATGTATTGACAACGAAAAGGCAACTTTATGTCTTTGAGTTAGAACAGTTCATGACAGTGACAAGTGTCAGACAGGAATGAATCAACTTCCTTTTTCGGGCGAAATGTCAAATTGTCAGTTTAAAACCGCGATTTTGAAAAGAAATTAAAGCGCTTTAGAAATTAAATTTATGTATGGTCTATTTTACATAGAATTCCTTAAAAAGGGAAGCAAGATATACATATTGCATGTTCCTTATTACTATTGTTTACATTAATACGTGAAGAAAAAACTTTGTGGTCCTTTTTACGAAAATTACGCGGACGAAGGAGTATGAAATTTAGCACACTTTAAAGTTTATATGGAGAAGGAGTGCAGAAAGCTATTTTTTTTAATTATGCTTACTTGCTAAATACATTACATTAAGTTAATAGAAAGTATGGTTGAATTTCGACCACTCAGCGACCATTACTATTCTCTATACGTGATTGTTGCTTAGAATAGAAAATAGCCTTGAGTTGTTAAAGGCAGCTTTAGCAAGACTGTTTCCATTCTTTTTTTTTGCAGAGGACAGATGGTGTAATTGGGGATATTCTTACAGATTCCAGAGGTAACTAAGGCAGATCGAGCTTGAGAAAGAGATTGTCCCACGATAGGGACACCTCTTTTACTCACAACGCTCGAACTTGGCTGGTAAGGTAGTCGTTGAAGTCACGCTGGGTGTTTTATAGAACTTTTCTTCCAACTACGCAATAATTTCATCATAACTAGCCTAAATAGTGAGAACAAAGCAGCACTTCACTGCTTCAGAGTGTTTGCATGGCAAACTAGTTTTCTACCAGCCTATCGGCGCTATTTTTACTCCCGGAAACAATGGCAGAATATATGTACGACCATTGGCAAAAAAAAAAAAAATTGTGTAGTTTTTATAGTTTTCTGTAGTGACTTCATTTCGTTATTCAGTAATTGAAAGAAAAGCAGATTATGAACCTCGCAAAAGTGACGGTTATAATGGCCCTCGTGTTTTAGAGCCACCAAAGTAACACTCGATGCAATTATAAGTCACTTTGTGCTCGATGCAACAATCTACTATAGTCACCTTAATTTGCTATCAGATACATGTATCTGTTCGTAGATTTATTATTATTTATTTATTTTTGTAGTTCCGTACCCGAAGGGTAACCAACGGAACCCTATTACTAAGCCTCTACTGTCCGTCCGTTTGCCCGTCTCTCTGTTTGTCAGCGGGCTTTATCTCAAGAATCGTAATAGGTAGACAGTTGAAATTTTCCCAGAGTGTCTAGGTCTATTGCCGCTATAACAAATAATCAATATAATTTTAATTTAAGCTTCCATACAAGAAACGAGTTTTTTTCGGTTATGAGAGTCCGACTCGCACTTTTTTTTTATAGCAGAGCATAAAGTCAAACAAAATAAAAGGAAGAAAAACAAATAATATGAAGTGTAAGCGCAACATAAAGTTGAAAGGAGTTTTCAATAAGATTACTTGCCAGGTTTGAACCCATATAATTTTGCACGAAAAACATATTGTCCAAACTCTAAACCATCACGACGCTATAGACTTCACACACTTATGAATTAGCGTTTCTAAATGTAGCTAGTTATAATAGCAGTTTTTTTATAACTAAAAAATACGATTTGTAAAGATAATTTCGATGGTCTGCACCAGATGCGAGGCACTGTTGCATCCGAATACAATAATCTGAGTGAAACACGACACTGATAACAAACAACTGTTGTTTGTTGTTGTTTGTGACATGTTTGAGCAGATTGCTGACAAACACGGCGTGTCATAGCATTGGTTAGTGATTGCATTGTTCAAATACCTATTTTTATTAGTGATGTATCTAAGATGCAACATTACTATTGGATTATCATCATAACAACCGAAAGACGCCCACTGCTGGACATAGGCCTCCCCCCGATACTACTGCTTACTATCGGATATTGGGGTTCAAATAGAAGAGAAATTATTTTTTTCTTTATATCATATATTAGCCTATTATGACGTGCTAATGTCATCCAGATTAAGCTGTAAAAAAGGGACAGTGTTATGCGTGTTGTATAACTTCGTCTCTCTCCCACACCGTTATAATCAGGGTTTTAAGATGTCATAATAGGTACCCTGGGCTTTTAAATAATGGCAGAAGAACTTCGACACGTTTAGATCTTATTTTCATAGTTTCGTTCCCGAAGGGTAAACAATAGACCCTCATTACTAAGTTTCGCTGTCCGTCCTTCTGTCTGTTAGCGGTCTGTATCTCATAAACCGCCGTTATGTGATTTTTTATCGGATTAATGTTTGGAAGTCCGGGAATGTCTGTCAAAGTCTGGAGATCTGTTATTAAAACTATTGCCCCCTACTTAGCTGTCATATTTAACACTAGTGTAGACCGAGGAGTATTTCCGGATCTTATGAAACACAGTAAAGTAATTCCGTTGTTCAAATCGGGTGATAGTCAAGAACCCAATAATTATAGGCCTGTGTCAATTCTGCCAGTGCCAGTAAGGTGTTTGAAAAGTTAATGCTTAATCAGATGTTACGACACTTTAATAAAAACTCCATCTTTCATGAACAACAATACGGTTTCACCAAACGGCGTTGTACAACTGACGCCGGTGTTACCCTCATAAAGAATATCTTTACCGCCTAGGAAGAATCGCAAGATGCCATTGCAATATTCTGTGATCTCTCGAAGGCGTTCGATTGCGTTAACCATGAAACACTTTTGTTGAAACTTGAGCACTATGGGATTAGAAATACAGCCCTTGAGGTAACTCAAGGGCTGTATTTCTTTATATTTATATTTAGGTCATACTTGACGGACAGACAGGTTAAAGTTCAGGTAAACGGTGTAAACTCACTAGGGTCTGAAATGACAATGGGCGTTCCGCAAGGCTCAATATTGGGTCCATTCCTTTTTCTAGTTTACATAAATGATTTGCCCCAATTATTTCAAAATCACCCAAAGATGGTGTTATTCGCGGATGACACATCATTGATATTTAAAATAGAGCGACGGTCACAAAATCTTGACGTCGTCAATAACTCTATTCTTCAGGTCCAAAATTGGTTTACGGCAAACAACTTGGTATTAAATGAAAAAAAAAAAAAAAAAACCAAATGTATTAGATTTACTTTACCAAATGTTAGAAGTAGCGAATGTGACATCATATTGAATGAAGCAAAACTGGAGTTTATTAATCACACGGTTTTTTGTGAATCAATTTAGAACGAGAAATTACAATGGGGACCTCATATAACATCTCTAGCAGGGCGTTTAAGCTCAGCCGCTTATGCTGTTAGGAAGATAAGACAGACGTAGAAACCATACGTTTGGTCTATTTTTGCTACTTCCACAGCATTATGTCGTACGGTATTTTGCTGTGGGGTCGGGCTGCTGATATTGAATCCATATTTATTTTACAAAAGAGAGCTGTCAGAGCCCTTTATAATCTGCGTCGTCGCGATTCTCTAAGGGAACTTTTTAATAAGATTAATATTATGACAGTCCCTTGCCAATTCATATATGAAAATATTATGTATTTACGGAAAAATCTACATCTTTTTAGTAAAGTTAGTGATAGACATAATATTAATAATAGAAATAAAGATAATAATTAGATCAACCATTTTATAGATTAGCTAAAGTAAACACATCTTTCATGGGGTACTGTGTTAAATGTTACAATAAAATACCTTGTGACATATTAGAACTAAATGAAAGAAAATTTAAAAACTACATTAAAAGCACTTTGTAAACAAGCATATCACAAATTAGATGATTACATTCAGGATAAGAATGCTTGGAAACATGCTGGTCCTGCTCCATAGGACAATCAATGGTGGAGACAAGATCAAACTGGTTGGTTTATGTATTTACTTTTGTACCTACTGTTTCATTTTTGGGTTTTTATTTTTCAGTTCACTCTGCTAAATAATGGTTCCAATATTTGTAAATATGTGAGTACCATGTACTTATGTAGGAATGTGTGTACCATGAACTTATTAAAAAAAAAATAAGTCTACCTCTGCAAATTCTAGGTTCATGGTCCTCACATACAGAGTTGATACGACAGAGGGGCATTAAATTAAACTACGTATACTATACGTGTTCAGTATTAATTCGATACGGTACAAAAACAAAAAGCGCCATAAATGAGAAAATATTTTTTTCAAACAAACTAAATAGCTTGCAAATCCGAATAAAACGCAACCACCCTTTGTAAAAAAATGACACTGACCTTAGATACCGCTAGGTAACAAAGCGGCAACGTCGCGCGTGCCTTGGAGCGCGGTGTGCGGTATCTCGTGTGCTCGGCGGGGGCCGGGCCGGGGTGGCGGACGGCGACTTAGGCCTCCGCTCGCACTGGCTTTTATGTTAGGTAACGTTTCGAAGTACGCGCACAAAAACAAACACACTAAATTTTTAAATTTTCGATGTGTCCTCCATTCACATTGATGCACAAATTATACCGACGGAAAATATTGTTATTTATTTTTCTAATTAGATCACTGTCCGTCGCTAAGCACTTTAATTTGTGAAATGCTAAAATAATCCGATTTTTTAACTCATCAATTGTATTTACCTCTGAGGCATACACTTCACCCTTAACCTTTTAAGCACTTGGCTAAATATCAGTTGCCGTGCCCCTAGCGCCCGGCTACAAATCGACAAAATAATACGTACAATAAATAAGGAGGGGCAATCATTGTATCGATAAAAAAAAGTCAAAAGTTTTTTATGTTTTTATTTTAAATCAGCCTTATGGCTCCTACAAATAGGCGAGACACAAAGGAACCGCTCATGTCGCGACACGAAGGTACCGCTCATGTCTTTGTGTCGCGTCGCGTGTCGCGCCTGTTTGTAAAGAGCCTTTAACTTAACCAACCTAATCACTTCGTATCACAATCGTTCATCTCAGTTACTAATTGTTTAACCTTACTAAATTCTAATAGTTTATATCACAATAATCTCTTATTACTTAATCACTTTCTTCGTATCACAGTCGTTCATCTCTAACAAGTAAATGTTGTACCAGTTACTAATTGGAATTGAAAATTTGGAACCGTGTTGTATGTTGTCCTTACAGCCCGATTTACACTTCAATAAGTACAGTAGCGAGTTAAGAACTCAGACAGTTAAGTAATAAGTAGTACCTAACTCAACTTAATCGACAACTTACTAGGTAGGTAGGTACTTAACTCGCTTTTGTCGTTCAAACAACATTAACAACTTAACTCGCCGATGACACAAGTTAACTCGCTACTGTAGGTAGGTACTTATTGAAGTGTAAATCGGGCTGTAAGGACAACATACAACACGGTTCCAAATTTGAACAATCAATAGGTATGTAGATATGTAAGTAGGTAATATAATAACAGAATTACATCACAATATTTAAAATAGGTAGGTAGGTACTATTTCGATCCATCAAGGAGTTACCTAAACCCAACCCAAGTGTTTGCGACAACTCTTCGAGGCGCGCGTGGTCACCGCGCGCCGTCGACTACTCGGGCTCGGTCCTTATAGGACGGCGAATATCGAGCTACCCAATGCTCGGCGTTCGCAAGCTCGCGTCTACGGAGGCTGGAGATCGTCCTCGTCCTGCGATCCTCGCCAACGGCGTCTGTTGGCTCATGCGACAGGTGAGGACGCCGTGACGTCTCTCCAGCCACGCCTCAAAGAGGGGACTTACCGCCGCAATCGTGGCGTGTCCAGTCTTATTTATACCTATACCTACTGAATAATATATGCAACTAACATAAGAAGAAATTGAAATAGGTACTTACCTCTCCATCACTTCTAAGTTCTTCTGTAGATTCTAATAATAATTCCTCTTCGCCGTCACCTTCTAATATTCTGATTAATTCCTCAGTAGTAGTCATTTTATCGACAATGCAGAAATAGCCACGAACAACTTTAATGGAACTTTCCATTCGTTTCACCCGCTCGTGACGTAGGCAGCCGTCGTATTAATGCGACAGCGGCGCTAGACTAACTAGAGAAATATTATTGCAAGCATAGGGGTCTAGGGATGGGAACTAACGTCAAATATTGGCATTATACAAAGATCGTGAGGAATATTTTTCTTTTGAATAATAAGGAAAAGAATTAATACACAAAGTAACAATTATGTTAAATTTAACTTTATTTCGTATGACACTTTATTTTATGCTGAATGATGCACTATACCTGATTATTTACTGTTTTCGTTTTAATGCGCATTGCATTGTATCCCATCCCTATGGTCATATATATGCGACGCGCGCGATAGACACCGAAGAAAACTCCAAGCTGCCAATTACTTATTTTTGTTTAAGTTTTTTCAATGCTTAGAGCTATGAAACATAATTTTAAGTAATTGTTATAAATAATAGGTCTATTTAATAATAGTTTTAGTTGTACCTCGTAGTTAACAGGACGAAAATGGAACGAAAAAATCATGCATGATCTCTGTCGCAGAAATGCGACACGAGCGGTAGGGACACGGAAACGTGTGTCGCATATATGCGACACAAGCGGTTAAAAGGTTAATGTAACCCCACAAAAAGAAATCCATGGGAGTGAGGTCCGGAGATACTAATACTAAATAATAATAATGCCAAGTTACGTGTCCTATCACCATAAAAAACAGTCAATCACAAAAAAAAAACACTAATACTAAATAATAATAATCCCAAGTTACGTGTCCTCTCACACTAACAAAATAAAATTACAATTGTTTGCGCGCGAATTCCACAAAGACAAACCGTACGTTCCGAAAAACAAGCGTCGGCGCACTGAGGGACTTACCGATCGCAAAAAACAAGGATGCAACAAACTGACCTATCTCTATTTCTTTCGCTCGCTTTATGTTAGTCGCTTTCGTAGTGAAAGTGCAAGTGTATTGATTGCTTCCTTGTTTGCATTGCCAATTTTTAGTGAATGTCCTTCGACATGCGTAAGAGCGGCAACAACGCATCGTAGATTTATCGTTGTAAGGTGCATGACCTATGCTTAGACGATAATCAGCTGTTAGAAAAGATACATCGTGTTCAAACCGTGCAAAAACTTTAAAAATCATTTGCGACTAAACTACTGCTCCTAATTAATTTATTTTTGGTACAGAGCTTGAAAATGGTACCTAGTATAGGCAGTTTAAAGGAAAGCCCCTCTGTCGTATCAACGTTGTATATTACCAGAAGTTTTGTATACCACAGCACATGTTAAACATTGATTTGAAAAGAATAACTATGGAGTTTCTTGTCCGTTCTTCTCCATAAGAATCTACCCTTCCGAATGGACAGTAAAGTCACTATGTTATTTTAAATGTAATGATGACGTTCAAAAGTGCCGTTTAATGGCCTAATTGAAATAAACGTTTTTGACTTTGACTTTGACCGACCCTTTGTGTGGGATTCCGACTCGCACTTGGGTCGGTTTCCGGTAATCCAACCGTGTTTAGAGTTCCGTACCCGAAGGGTAACCAACGGAACCCTATTACTAAGCCTCCGCTGTTCTTCCGTCCGTCTGTCAGCGGGCTGTATTTCAAGAACCGTAGATAGTACTCGCACTTGGCCGGTTTTTATTACAAGAGAATCTATGACATTCCTCGAATTCAAAGTTATCATATTATATTAGCATATGTTTTACTGCAAGGTCAGGACCGAAATAAATGTAATAAAATAATATGTTAAACAGCAATTTGATTACTTAAGACTTTCGGCCCATGTTGATTGTTGTTAAGCCTCACAATCTGATCACATTACAGATACGACACACTGTTATCATAAGACTTAAGTGTAAAATAATTTTATATTACAGATTATATGCTAGGGAAATGAATGGATGTCTCTTTATATTGACCAGCTGACCCGCGCAACTTGGCTCACACTTTACATTAATGATCCACTCCTATTGGTCGTAGTGTGGTGTTAAATAGCCTATAGCCTTCCTCGATAAATGGGCTTTACAATAATAAAATATTTTTTCAGAAAAAGATCTCCCATAAGGTTCTTTTTAGCTCAAAGTCAGCGTGTGGCTTTCTATCAGTCTTTTTTTTTTGAAGTGAGAACTTCTTGGAAGGCGTAGTGCACTTTTTTTAGTGATGGGTAAAAAATGTTAAACTCGCGTCAGAACACGTGACCTGATCGAAAATTCGTAAGACGGTCATGTGTCCTGTAAACTTCTTTAGCGGCGTTGTGCACTTTTTTGTGATGGGTAAAAAATATAGTAAAACCTCTATTGATAGTTGTAAGGGAGAGTTTTAATAAATAAATGTTCAGATGAGTGACTTACCATAGTCTCTTTGGTGATACTCGGCGGAAGCGGCTGAAACTTGGGCAGGCCCGTGGACCAGCGGTGCGTGTGCGGCGCCGGCGCGGGCCTGTCCCGGCCCAGCGTGGCGCTGCGCACGTCGCGCACGTCGCGCACGTCGCGCACGTCCCCCTTGCTAGCCCTCCCCATGAACACGCCCCATCTTCTTCGCTTCTTCTCCTTACTACTCGTCTTACTCGTCTCCGTATCCATGGAACTGTTCGTGGTCACAGTTTCAATCGTGCTCGAGGATATGTCTGCCACGTTCGGCCGCGAATCAGTCACTACGATCGAAGTCACGTTATCTGCTTTGTTAATAGTGTTGTTATTCGATACTCGGTGCGTCGATAAGCTCTGATAGGGAGTCTCGTCGTATTCGCGTTCGTCGTGCTGGAGAGATAGCCTGTCGATTGACAGCGCTACGTTTTCAAACTCAGCGTCGCGGTTCACTGAACGACTTGAAACGGTCAGGTCCTTGGGCACGCTGGATTCGCGCACCCCTTTGATTATTTGAGCGTTCACGTAATGGCCATCTGGGTTCTCAATCTTCACAGGAACGTAAGGTAAGTTCATGTTCGGTGATAGGTATTTGTTTATCGTCGGATGACTGCTGTTTCGTTCGTTCAGTCTCGCGATTTCGTCTGTTGTTGTTAAACTTTGAGCGCGATCTCTCATAGTAATCTTCCCTTCGTTCTGCCACGGTAAGGGAACGTTCTCGTAGATAGGTTCTTGAGTATCTCCTAGTTTAATTTGCTGTGTTTGAGGCAGTACCACATGCCTCTGATAAGGTATCCTATGCATCGGCATCGAGTACATAATATTCCCTCTCTCGTCGTAAACTTTTTGTATATTATCTGATATGTGATGGGGGTCTATTATGATGTGTGGTTTGGGGTCTAGTACCGACGCTAAATTGTTGTAAGTTCCATGTGTTCCTGGCATGATGTTGGGTCTTCCATAGTTAATATGACTAGTGTTTATATATCCTAAATACTGCCTGTTCAGGGCTGTTCTCGTTGAGACTAAATCTGGGCTTGAGCCGGACACATGAGAGTTGATGTAACCTCTGTGGTAGTTGAGTGCTTGGCTGGCGACTGCTAGGTCTGGGGTGGAGTTAGACGCTAAACCATTAGAAGGGTAAGGGGGAGGGGGTTTGTAGACATTAACGTAGTGCAGTTGATTGAGATCAGTTTGTACGTTAGGGTTTACCGCAAACGGGTAATTTGTTCCCATGAATTTGAGTGGGTAGGGGTAATCGTCTGTGGCAGGGCTCGTGACGGCTCGGGGCGCAGGCCCCGTGTGCCTAGTGACGTCCGGGTACACGCGGTGGATGTCCGGGTGCGAGCCGTAGGGCTTCGCTGCGGGCCCTAGGGGCGCCGCGTGGTGGTTCTGGTACCGGAGCTGGGCTTCTGCTCTTTGTTGTTGGTATTTCTGCTGGATGGCAGTCTCGTAGTCAGGCGCGGGGCGGTATTGTGGGAGGAGGGCTCTGGAAGGAAAATATACCTGTTTTATTTAACGTGCATGATGTTCAAGAACTAAGGGGCGTTTATGCTAAACTACAAGCAGTTATGATCTTTAAGATTTGATGATTTCGAAAAAAAAAAATTGAATCGTATAAAAAACCCCACCACAAAACGACTAACAAGTTCCAAACCTGTCATCAGCAATCTGATGCAGTTTGAGGTATTTATTTTAGTTCAATCAGAGATTTGATGTCACTAACTGCATCAGACTGGTTCAAAAGTGACTTTATATCGTTTATTGCAGCCGGGTTTTTTGATAGAAATATTTTTTATATTTCCAAAATATTAATTAAATAAATATTTGAAACCGTCTCTTCGAGCCCTTTATTGTGTTATCCCACATGACTAAACCTTTAGGAGCTAACTCCAGATCATTCAGATATCCTACGCCTACTCCAGCTGACCTGTTCTGCGGCGGCTGGTGCTGCAGGTGGTGCTGGTCCAGCTCGAGGCAGGAGGTGGAGTAGGCGCGGTGCGCGGCCGACAGCGGCTCCGGGCGCGGCGCGCCGCCCGCCTCCCGCGCCTCCCGCGCCTCCCGCGCCTCCAGCTCCTCGCGGCTGTCGGACAGCCCGTGCTCCTGGGGAACGAACCAACAAACTTGCTTAGTATGTCTTGTACTACCAACCCGACTTTGCAAGTATATGAGTCTATACAGTATATCAGATCCAGAACATCAACTTTAACCTCTGAAGGACCTTTATTTTGTTTACTAACTAGGGAAATAATAAAAAATAAAAATAATCGGCAAGACGCATACAAGTAACGTTTACACCGCGCGAGTCGGCCAGGTCCCAACAGGGCCTAACGGATTCTGACGGCTGGGACGATTTGGTCCCAATCGGTCCTTACTGATCCTGACAGGTTAAAAAAGTTATACAGTCAGTTAAGCATAGACCCATACCCTTTCAACCGTAACACAATAACAAATATACATGCAGGCGAACATAGAACCTCCTCATTTTTGAAGAAGTCTGTTAAAAAAGGTTAACAACAATAAAGATGGTTTCAACAAACGCACTTTTCGACAAAAAGTTTTACTCACAGGCCTTATATGAGAACAAATCGAATTGCTACTAGAACTTTAAAATAAAATTGATTTACTTGGTACCCGTAACCTTATACTATAAAGAAAAAAAATACAAGACATCCGATTAAAATTAAATACGGCTTTGTTGTTTTAGTTTTTTTTATTAGTTTAAAATCCCATCAGATTTCAAACTAATTAAAAAACTAAAACAACAAAGAACACATTTAGTATTTGTTCAATTAAATTATAACAAAATGCCTGCGCTCACGCATGGCTAGACAAGGAGTACAGACGAAGCGCAATCAGCCCAAATATGTGGAGCAAACAATAATAATTTGTTGCTAACTAAACAAGACTGCGTCGTGGTATAGCTCGCTAGAAGAACTGCTCAGAGCGCGGGGACAAAGGTTTGATTTTTTTTTGTGTTGATAGGCACACTTTTACCCATTGTCTGACCTGATTGTAAGCGATTGTGAGGTCGAAGATGGAGCACGCTTGCCCAGAAGTAACCTATTCACTCTTCACTTAAAGACTCTCAGGTTGTAGCTATCAGGAAACACAGACTCCGGCAGGGAGCATTCTTTTATGGTTCAAGCGGTGCGGTTATGGAATGCCTTGCCCGTATCAGTAAGACGTGCTCAATCTTTGTCAATTTTTAAAACAATGGTCAAAAATCACTACCTTCCTGTTTGATCGTTTTCACTTGGTTCCTATGCTTTTTATTTATTTATTTATATTTTACATAATTGTAATTGTATATATTTATCTATTATGTATTTATTTATATAAATCGTTCACCTAAGACTACCTGGAGTACTGTCTTTCCGATATCTTTGAAATCCATCCAAAGGTTGTCTTGAAAAGGCCGCCCATTGTGTCATCCTATGTAATGTTTTCTTCATGTATATTTTCTGTAACTTATTATGGTGTACATAATAAAGAGTATTCTATTCTATTCCACTCCTTAGCTGTACTCACAATGAATGTGCTCCCAAAACGTTTTGTGTGTGGGTGGGATGTCCACCATATGCAATGAGTATGATCAACGGTTTCAGGCAGAGTTTTTTTTTTAAATTGAAACCAAAGTCTTTCATTAAACTTGGTTTTATGGTAATACAAGATGCATTCCGCGGCTCCTCTAGCGTTTGATTATTACCTGTACCGTTTAACCCTTTACACATTACGGCCTATGTGATTTTTATGTTACTGTTCCATCAAGATCCGTTAAGAAGTTTTGATCGTGAAAGAGTAAGAGTAGAAGAGAGTACAAATCCCACCCATCCTCACAAAATTTTTCACGTATAGTCGAACATACGCTGGACCATAAAAAATGAGACTAATAACACAAACGGCTAATAAATTAAAGCTATACACTAAAGTTGAAATATAGGAAACTTCAATTCCCTGCCTAAGTCTGTGTTTCTTGACAGCTACAACCTAGGAGTCTTTAAGTCAAGCGTGAATAGGTTACTTCTGGGCAAGCGTAATCCATCTTCGACCGCATCATCGCTTTACTTTATAAACAATGTAGGAATACTGTACAAATTGCCAGCTCCGCAGTGAAATACAGGCGTTCCACTTAATATTACATTAATAATTGTATCCGTCATTAGGAAGCCATCAAAGTGAATGGTCTAAATCTAAATTGATTAACAATACATTAATAAAAACACTTTTTAATGACTAATTTATATCTGATCAATAAATGTTGCGTGGTGTGCAGTGATGTCTACTTTCACGATCACAAGCGTATACCAACTTAGTTAAATAACTCAATAACCGATAGATATGGATCGCGAGGACATCAAGCAGTAAGGTACAGAAGGTCGGGTCCGTACGAGCGAACACGCACGCACACATACACATAGACACGCTTCACGTACAGCGAGTTGCCATACGTACGCGTCTATTCAACGTTCACAAATTATTCTGAAAAAAAAAAAAAAAACCGGCCAAGTGCGAGTCGGACTCTCACACGAAGGGTTCCGTACCATAAACTGAAAAAAAAAAAGTTTTGTAGCACCAACAGAAATACATACTCTAAAAATTTCAATTGTCTACCTATTACAGTTCTTGAGAAACAGCCTGTTGATAGACTGACGAACGGACAGACGGACGGATATGTGTTTTTTTTTAAATACAAGTTTAATACGCAGATAATTTATTTATTAGCATTTATTGTCAACTTACTTTTTATTCTTAATCATTTATTATTTCTCGGCGTGTTTTGCGACACAAAGGAATCCACCAGCTTTTCCAGTGTTCTTTTATTTTAGCTGTTTTCTGCCATAATACCCAGACATAAAGTTCAGTAAAAAAATTATTGGCGAACAGTGCGTGTACGGTCAGTATGCGCTGCAACTTGACTTACATACTTTTTGTTCTGAAATCAACCTAATATGCAATTATCATGAAGTTGATATTCGAATATAGACATTCGAAATGCTTGTATTCAGTGGAAACATGAAGTCGACCTTCTTTATTTGTTTAGTTTGTGTCTCGGAAGTGTTCTCAATGATCGCGGAGCGCGTGTGATCTTATCTCCGATCTATAAAGCGCGCTATTCACGCTGCTACTGATTACCATCGGTGTTTGTCTTCCGGTCGCGCAGTTCATTAATTTTGTTGTTCGACTACGTTGGTACAGTTTGTTCCGGTTTACTTTGTATCTACGTTTGAATGCAATTTACGTTATGATAATAACCACATATCGACGCTTGGGGGAGATTTACACAGCTATTGTGTATTTCGGCTAAAACGATGATGATGAATAAAATACACAATTAGAATCGCTTAATATACTTAGGACAAACAAAAATTAAGAGTGTTGACACAATTAATGACTATATTTCTCGAAGGAGATGGCAGAGGGGTATTCTATGCACATTTAGCAGCAGCTAGTCTTTTCCCAGCTTATAAAACAGAGTGTGAGGATTTCTTGCGATTAAATTCATCCGCACATAACCGTGCTTCGTGGGAAAGCAGGCCAACCCGTAGTAAATGACACACGCGGTATAGCAAGAAGAACATAATATTTTATGATACAAATAAAAATATGAAGTGGGAAATACTGGTACAGAGTTAATAAGTATTAAATAGTCTAGTCACCACTTCTATAAAACGGCACAAAACAAAAATACGTTCGTAAATCAGTCGCACGGTCGCATCAGCCATTGAATGGTACTCCCCAAGTGAAGCGCGGAGATGGCGCGAACACTTTCATAGCTCGCATAACTTACTAATTGATAATAACGGTAACACCATCTAACGATTTGCGAAGCTATGTCGATCGACACGCCGTAAAAACTGCGAAACAACACTTAGCATAATGTGCCGGCTTTTTGTCGCACAGTTTATAGTAGAATGGGAAATTACTACGGACACTTTTCCAGCAAGAATCTTCGATTTGAAGAAACAATAGATGTGGGATGCTTTCTTGTAACTCTTGTAAGCGATTTGTTAGAACTTAGGAGTGGCAGTATATAGGGTGAGATGAGATGTGTGATGAGTTCGAAGCGTTGAATTATCGGTTATCACAGCTGGATAGTTATAGTTGTGGGAATCCGAAGGGTAAGCTGGCGATCATGGTAGAGGTGCTTGGGGGGAGGTCTATGTTCAATGGAGATGTCTTCAAAGTCCGGTGGTACAACATCTGACACGACCGGAGCGAGATCAAGTTCAGGGACTGACGGTTTAACGTGCTCTGATGTACACACACACCGACATCTCCTATTAAGAATTTCTTGACTAATATCACTGCCGGACATGGAAATCCAGGCCAAGACCCCCAAGATCGGCAGCCGCGCTTGCGATCCACCAGGGGTCACAAAATTCACTATGTAAAGGCGGATACATACTTTGCGAGGCATGCGTCGCGCCTCGTAACGTATGTATCCGCCTCGCAACTCACACACTTCGATATAAATTTGCCTGGTTAGCACATGCCTCACCACGAATATGAACGTCCATCCATTGCGAAGCATGCGGTGAGCAGCAGCAGCATTCTCTGTAAAACTTAACACCATGCACTGCGATCGACAACCCGCTAAGCGTGGCGATTATGGCAAACCCCCCATCTTGCGGGAGGCATATGTCCAGCAGCGGACGTCTTTCAGCTGATGAAGCGATGAGCGGCGTGCGCTGTGCATGGCTCGCAATGTCTGTATCCGCCTTAACTTGGATGAAAAGGCAGCTCACCTGGAACTTAGGCCGATGCTCGTCCCTCGGGGCCTCGCTGAGCGCGGCCTGGTGCTTCATGTAGAAGGTGTGCTGTTGCACGCACGACCACCACACGTACTTGCCGTCCTCGGGGCTGGCCAGCGTGAACGACGCGGAGCCCGTCTGCTTCTGGCACTCGATGGAGAATGTGCGCTTGTGGTTGATCACGTTCGTTATGTCCATCCATCTGGGGAGACCAAATCGAAAACCTTATATCAAAATTCAAACACCCCATTTACTTTAGGGAGTCTACTCTCTAAGCCCGAAATCCGTAGTTTAGGGATTAGTTGAGGGCGTTTTCTACTCCGTGTCACCTAACTACTAAGAATGAATAAAAACTCGATTTGACAGTTACTGTCAAATCGTGTTGTTATTCATTCTTACTTCGGGTTCGGGACTAATCGTAAGCCCCGTAGGCCTCATTGGCCTTAGAGAGTAGACCCCTAGTCACTTTTGAATTATTGAGGTCTGACAGTCAAATAGATGAAGCTAATTCTGCCGCGCGAGCGACAAGAGCAGCAAGTTGTACAGCAGAACACACTCACCGACCCTATCTCCAGCGCGGCAGTTGCACGTTCTAAACAGTAGATCCTATGGAGTAGAACGTGCAAGATACTCCATAGATACTTCGACCGGAGAAAGACTAAGTTTTTAGATGAATAGGAACATATTTCTGATAGCTTCTAACAGCGGCTTCGCCTGCGTGGTCCCTAGGAAACATGTTATGTCCTTTCTCAATGTGTGTACCAAATTTAATTTAAATCGGTTCAGTAGTTTCGGCGTGAAAGCGCGACAGACAGACAAACAGAGTTATTTTCGCATTTATAATATTAAAGTAAGGATAAGGATTGGATAGTTTCTAATGTCCACGTGTTGGATATACTTTTCTTACTACGAAGTGTATGCCGATTAATTTACACTGTCTTCTCATCTCATACCTATTAACACTCAATTAATCTGCGTAGCCTTTTCCCAACTATTTGCAATCCAAATGATGCAGCTAAATACCAGCATTTTATATGGAGCTTCTGTCTATCTGACTACATATATATCTGATAGAATAATACGATGTCTCTTGGTAAGGTACTGGTGTCAGATTTTATGGCTTCTGACTATCCGTAACTATTGTCAAAAATTTTCAAATGACAGCCGGGACCAACGGCTTAACATGCGCACCGAGGCACGGAGGTAACTCGGCATGTAATGGATGTTCCCTCGTCCGCGGATCGACTTCGCCAAGGATAGCTTAGCCTCGAATTTCCCCGTGCGGCTGATTTTATTTAGCCACGAGCTCCTCTGTACTATTAACACTATTCTGAATTGAATTGTATTTAATTGTATTGTTTGCAGCGTAGCGAAAACCCAAGATCAGCGAGATGGCCCGGCAAACTTATAAAGGTGACTGGGATGGGTCAACATCCAGACCGAGTGCTGAAGCGCAGCTTTGGGAGAGGCCAAACATCTTTTATGTTAGCACAGACAGACTTGACTACATGTCACTTTTAACGCAACAAATTATTTTTACACTCTTCTATTTGGAGAATGAAGATAGTAGCGATAATTTGTGTTTTTAGCTATTTTGCGAAAAGATATTTAATAAAAACAAGAAACTAAATAATTTCTTTCCAAGCGACAGACAGCTTTCTCCAAATAAATAAGACCTGAATGCACACAAACGGCGACAGTGAATACAACATTTTACCAGATAAACTACAAGTCGCGATACAAACACGTTTTCATTCTTAGATCAACATGAATATTGATGTGGGTAATTAATGTTAGCACGACATTCGTGGAGGTAATCGATTGGAAGCGCCAAGTTCTGGTTAGTGGCTCAGGCGTGGACTGTGGCGTATTGGCACGAATGACCACTGCTGGATATGATATGCCAACGACCGCTAGCATGAAGATTCCGGTGCTCAACTGCCCAGTTCAGGTCTGACAAATTGCTGATTATAAACAGAGTCTTCAGCAGCCTTTGAGCAAACCCCTGCTAACTTTTTTAAATACTGTTGAGCTTATTTCAAACGAAAACCAGAAGGAAGTAAATAGTGACTCGAGTCTTCCACCTATAGCAGTATTAAATCATTTCTCCAACTTTTATTTTCTATTTAGCCTTTTGACACAACTATGTTGGAGTCGATTTCCAGTCTAACCGCAGCTGACTACCAGTATTTTACAGAAACTGAAATGGATTTTCTTGCGTGCAGAAATCTTTCCCATACCGTCCGGTATGGGAAAGAACAAACCATATATCTAGATTAAATACTTAGTTAATTAAGTACACCTACTATCATCAAACATTTTAAGCGAATATTAACGATGATGGTTCTAATAATTGAGCCTTTAATAAATTTTATACTTTTTTCAGTTTCCACGATGTGGCTGGATCCCGGCCAATAGAAATGTGCCGAGAGATTTATCATATTCGTCTAATAAATTGTTTCGTTTAATATTTCTGAACGCAGACTTATTTCTTTTGGAACATTAATCTTTATTTTGGTACGTCATCGCGCAGTGAGTAAGATTGGTGATCAATGTTAATATTAGGTACTATTTAAGAGAAGAGAAATTTGATTTTTCATTCTACGCATGACGGAACATCTCGGCATCATCGATTTTGCAGCAGACCCAAGCGAAGATGACAGGACGAGCGTGGCCTATTGTTTCGATTGATCCACAAAATCAAATCAAAATAGAGAAACATTTGTTTCAAATAGACGAGTTTAGTAATAGTTCGAGTAAAAACCCGCCAGGTGCGAGTCGGACTAGCACACGAAGGGTTCCATACCATAAACCTTAACTTTTATTTTTTGTTATAGCGGCAATAGAAATATACAATCTGTGAAAATTTCAACTCTCTACCTATTACGGTTCTTGAGATACAGCCCGCTGACAGACATACGGACGGACGGACGGACGGACAGCGGAGGCTTAGTAATAGGGTTCCGTTGGTTACCCTTTGGGTACGGAACCCTAAAAAGGTAAAAAAAAGGTCAAGGTCGGTTAGTTTAAAAGATGAAACTGATTCAGCCGCAAAAACACTCTCACCCTCCCTATCTTCAGCGCGGCAGTTGCACGTTCCAAAAGGTAGATCCTATGGAGGAGAACGTCCAAGAATCTCCATGGACACTCTTTAAATCAATGTATAGTTACAAACTGATTACACATACCACATTACATTACACACTTGCACAAAGCCGGGAGGAATGGAAGGCAGATACCCGGCTTTTGCCTTGCAGTGGATTAGAACAGGCTGAAATTAAATGAAAGAAGCTAGCTGATATCATTTTGTCTCTGGTCGGTTAGAGAGAATCCAAGCCCTGCCATCACATAGGTATTGTAAGATACTTATCGTCATGACTAAGGTAGGTAATTCCAGTAATTTAATTATGTTCTGATATCATTCTACGAGTAGGTAATAAACTGTGTTAGTGCATGACGTTATGGCTGATTTGTTATGATAAAATTTATAACAGGGCTACCCCTGTACTAGTGAGTTCTACAGAAAACATGGCAAAACTCACGTTCGATATAATATATAGTACCAACTCATTGGTGATTTGTAAAGTTGGCACATTGTAAGCAGTTGAGAGCCAGAAGGAACAGGAAACAGAACTTTTCAGTGTGGAATGTTTCAATTTCGTTCTGCGGCACATGCGCATCTCACCTGTATGAGCACGTGAGGACCTTTGGCTGCGTCAGCCAAGCGACACGCTAAAAAGAAGAAGGAAACAGAAAAATATTCCTCTAAATGACATGCCTATTATTATTTCACTAGCTGACCCGCACAACTTCGTCTGCGTCACAATTTTCAATACTGCTCCGCTCCTGTTGGTCTTAGCGTGATGATATTAAGTGATTTTTTAAATCGGACTAGGTAACAGTTCCTGAGATAGCGCGTTCAGACAAACAAACCAACTATTCAGCTTTATATATTAATTAGTATAGATTTCTACATGGAATGGAACAATGAACATAAACTAAAGGTTTTCAATTCAAGTTCCAGTACGTAAATATTGATACTTAGGTATTATGTCTCGACAAAGGTCTCATCTCACATTCTATGGGCTTACATTGCACATTGAATTGAATATCCTTTCGGAAACCGGATTTAATTTCAAGACACTTCCTTTCCAATCCCGGCCATGTGATGTCACGGTCATACGCCAATGAAAGAGTGGGTTCTATTCAACTTTGAAATTACTTTATTTAGGATTTTGGGTTGTAGAATGTGAAAACGCTTACTGGTAACCTTATACAAGGATAGTCAGCAAAATCCGTAGCAGGACTGCGGGACTACTGCCCGAGCGTATGTAACTCTTTTTACCAAATAGACTGCATTGTTTTTTTTATTATTTGAGCTAAGTTTGCTCGACTCTAGTCTAGGTCAAAGATGACAGAGACAGAGTCTACGATGGAGCGAGCTTACCCAAGAGACTGTTCACTCTGACTTTAAAGAGATGAGGGTTGTAAGCGTTTGGAAACACAGAGGCAGGCAGAGTTACTCGTATACGATGTAGTTACTGTGCCAATAACTACATCAACCTGAAATAATTATACCCCTGATAGGTACCGCTATTCAGCTGGACCTGGTGAGATTGGAAGCCGACTTAAACACAGTTGGGAAAAGACCTTGAAGAGAGGGGTTTTTTCTGGTATCTTCGTCAAGTCAAGACACTGATGACAGTATCTAGTTGAGGACCATCTTCTGGTTCATCGTGATGAAGCCTTCCTTACCTGTAGAAGTGCGGTGATTCGCTGGTCTCCATCAACACCCTGATACCGGTGAATGAGATGGCGATGGTGACCTCGCTCTGGTTAAGGACCATCTCTTAGCTCATCATGACGAAGCATTCCTTACCTGTAAAAGTGGGGTGATTCACTGGTCTCCGTCAAGACGCTGATGACAGTCTCTAGTTGAGGACCATCTCTTAGCTCATCGTGATGAAGCCTTTCTTACCTGTAGAAGTGTGGTGATTCGCTGGTCTCCATCAACACCCTGATACCGGTGAATGAGATGGCGATGGTGACCTCGCTCTGGTTAAGGACCATCTCTTAGCTCATCATGAAAGCATCTCACGAAGCATTCCTTACCTGTAGAAATGGGGTAATTCACTGGTCTCCGTCAAGACGCTGATGACAATCTCTGGTTGAGGACCACCTCCTAGCTCATCGTGATGAAGCCTTTCTTACCTGTAGAAGTGTGGTGATTCGCTGGTCTCCATCAACACCCTGATACCGGTGAATGAGATGGCGATGGTGACCTCGCTCTGGTTAAGGACCATCTCTTAGCTCATCATGACGAAGCATTCCTTACCTGTAAAAGTGGGGTGATTCACTGGTCTCCGTCAAGACGCTGATGACAGTCTCTAGTTGAGGACCATCTCTTAGCTCATCGTGATGAAGCCTTTCTTACCTGTAGAAGTGTGGTGATTCGCTGGTCTCCATCAACACCCTGATACCGGTGAATGAGATGGCGATGGTGACCTCGCTCTGGTTAAGGACCATCTCTTAGCTCATCATGAAAGCATCTCACGAAGCATTCCTTACCTGTAGAAATGGGGTAATTCACTGGTCTCCGTCAAGACGCTGATGACAATCTCTGGTTGAGGACCACCTCCTAGCTCATCATGATGAAGCTTTCCTTACCTGTAGAAATGCGGTGATTCGCTGGTCTCCATCAACACCCTGATGCCGGTGAGTGAGATGGCGATGGTGACCTCGCTCTGGTTGAGCTGGTCGCGCGCGTTGAACATCTCCTGACCGTAGCCGCGGAGTTGCTGGCATGTCGTGATGAAGCCTTCTTCTGCTTGAGCCTGTGGCAAATGAAAATATGGTTTATTTGGGTGTTTTGTCGAGGTAATTAGTGGAGGTAAAATGATGATCTTGATGGGATGGCTATTTATGTATATTAAACTGGCCAAGTAGCGTCTGTAAATGGAAAGGTCTTAAGGTATGTGTGGATATAGGCTGATGTTTGCCATAGACAGATCTTGCTTAATCTCTAGACGTGGCGTGAACTTTCATACTTCGAATATGGAGAAACTACGCGTCGGATAAAAGCTAAATTAGAGAAATGAGGGCTGGAAAATCTATTCGTTCCAAGCCTCTTCGTTATTATCTAGTAGTAGTTCTAGCTGAATTGAGATAAAGGCGGTAAATTCGGGAAGGTCATTCTTGCGACATATTGTCAGCAGTCTAAAACATATTTCCGACACACATATTACTGCATAATAGTTAAAACGATAGCTGACACCATAGTCACCATACCGGCGACGTGGACGCGTAACGCTAACTAAACGTAAAGTGTGTCGAATTGATTTCATTCACATTTAGGTACACGTACAATAATAGTACGCAGACGTACGGAGGACGCACTATGTACTCGCTTACTGCCGACGTGGGGAGCTCATGGTCATATTATTTCACCTCTAATACTAGACGATCAAGACAAAACAACGATCGAATGGGTGCAATTGGATAATAAGTACTAGACTGAACGTCCTCTTCCAGTGGCCTTACTTTAAAACAGATGGGCTGCAAATCTCCTGACATTATTTGTTTGCTATTTATGAGATAGAAGCCATGGTTCTTGGCTACTTCTTTATAACATCTCGCGAAAATCCGCTTCATTACCTCAGGAGTCTCTCGGTTGGGTCCCTCATTTGGGTTCGCCGCGGCTGCTATTTTTTTCCTGTCAATCATCATGTTTCCATACACTACCTATTCTTCTATGGTTGAAGAACTCTTCTATCTCTTCTTATTTTTTAAGATAAATAGACAGACGGACAATGTTGATGTCATAAATAATGCCCTAATGTAAATCCAAAATTGGTTCACGGCGAATAACTTGGTTCTGAATGAAAAGAAAACGTATAAGATTTGCCTTACCAAATGTCAAAAGCAGTGATTGTGACATAGTGTTGAACAGGGAAAAACTAGAATTTGTCGGTAAAACGGTTTTCCTGGGAATTACGCTTGACCCAAGGCTACAATGGGGCCCTCATATAACATCTCTTTCAGGACGGCTAAGTTCAGCAGCTGTTAGGAAAACCCGCCAATTAACGGATTTCGATACCGCAAGACTGGTCTATTTTGGTTACTTTCACAGTATCATGTCTTACGGTATTTTACTATGGGGATGGGCTGCAGACATTGAGTCTATTTTTATTCTGCAGAAAAGAGCCATCAAAGCGATATACAATCTCCGCCGGCGCGATTCTCTAAGGGAACTGTTTAAGAATATAAACATCATGACGGTACCTTGTCAATACATTTATGAAAACATCATGTATGTCAGAAAGAATTTACGCCTTTTTAGTAAAAGAGGCGACATACATAATTATGTTACTAGAAATAGGGACCCATTAGTTCAACCACGTTTCAGACTGGCTAAAGTAGGCTACTTCATGGGGTACTGTTTAAAATGTTTTAATAATAAGATACCTCCCCATATATTAGAACTAAATGAGACAAAATTTAAATCTTGTATTAAACGCACACTATGCAGGCAATCATATTATAAGTTGGGGGATTATATTGAAGATAAAAATGCTTGGCTGAATGCTGGTCCTGCTCCACAGCCACTAGAGCGGACAAAATAATTTGTTATCATATGGAAACATTGTTGGACTGGCTGAAGATTGTAAGAAACTAACATTTGCATTGTATACACTCAATTTATTTAGCATTGTATAATTTCATCAATTTTAACGGCACATGTGTGAGTACTGTGTACCTTAAAATTAAGCTATAGCTATCAGTTTTAGGTTTGTTTTTGACTTGAATGTACCCTGGCGGTTGGGAGTGTCATGCTCACTCAAATCTAGCTGATGGTGGCGTATGCGTTGGATCACACGATCACACACTTTGGAACGTGCAAATAGCTTTATCTTTTTGGATCGACCGACTTTGACAGTTCAAAAGTTATTGTTTGACGATAGGTTTAGACCGAAAGAAGTGGGAGGAGGGTAGAAAGGCCTTGCTTAAAATAATATCTAAGAAATATCGTTTCCACCAACACACTATCGAAACCTATTGTAGTTAACAGGCAAGACAGCCATACATGCATTCTGCCAGCCATACCAAATTGAACACGCAAGTTGTGAGTACAAAGGCTATGTTTTAAAAATGATCGTCTATTATTATTATTACTAACAGTATCTTCACATTCTTTGTATATAGAACTTGTTACTACATTCTGCCGCCGTCTATAAACATTGCCTGTAAAAATAGATTGATATCACTAATGAGACATGGTGAAATTTTAAGGCGTGTAAGTACTTGAGTTGTCGACGATCATGTCTTATCAAATATACATAACGATTACATGAGAGATAACGGCCAGTGCTTTGAAACGCATTTACTTTCATTAAGTTGACATGGTTTCATTTGCCTGAACCTTTGGAGATAAGAGAGTTTGGGATTTTTGCGACAATAAAACCACCCTGGTGATCACTATCAGCACATAGACGGAGCCTCGTGACCGCTTAGAAGAACATTTTATTTAAGAAAGTATATTTTTTTTGCACTGCTAAGCCTGGCTCTCTACGTTCTAAGCGAAATATTAAAGTCACGTCAGAGATGAAGTAAATGATAATCTATGGACGTAAATCACTAGGGTTTGTTGACCTAGTTATTTTTCGCGGAAAATTAAATATGTGCCATACTTTAGGAACAACGGAGACGAAAACCGAATGGAGCGCTGTGAATGCTGTAATGATCTTACCGCGTAGAGAGTAGGTGGTACTGAGAGAAGATATGGAAGACTGACTGCTCTATCATGAGTCTAGTCAGTTCCCATCAGATTCCTCTGTCAGGACTTACTAGCTTGCTAGGCACAGAGTACTCGTCAATTCCCAGTAGGTAGACCATCATGGGCGTATCTTGTCTTGTGATTTCAGTGTGAATACGGAAAGAGTAAAACGAGAAAGAAAGCCGTTAGACTGATGAGTTGATGGCCATTACGATAACAGATATGCGAATTTCGCCCGCAGTCAGCCACGGGAAAACCCTCGCCAGTTATAATCGAGTATTCATGAGTTGGTATCTAATAAAAACTGGTTGTTAACTGGCTAAAGTATTAAAAGCATGTCACCAGACTTTTGGTACTTAATTTAAATATTGGCGCATAGAAATGATGCGTTAAAAATGCAGAACTTAATATGTTTAGCACGTATTTCGCATAAGTAGGTACCTACTTGCCGTGAAATTGCGAAATCGTAAAGATGCACAAATAAAGGAGCCAAAGTCAAGTGCTGTGTCTGCCATAATTAACGAAGCATACCAATATAGTTCAGTTATTTTTACTCGCGGTTTTGCTTGCGTTAATACCGTTTCGCTTAAAAGAAGTAGCTTATAATTGTCTCCAAGGTATCTCTATGATATGTATTATAGAGTCTGTAATATATATATCTATCTCTATCCACAAAATTCATCAAAATCGGTTCAGCGATTTAGGTGTGAATTCCGAGATTTAGGCGTGAATTCGGAGATTTTTTTACTAATAATAGGCACGCGCTTGACCACCATCTCACCTGATGGTAAGCGATGATGTGGTCGAAGATGGAGCACGCCTGCCTAGAAGCAACCTATTCACTCTTGACTTAAAGACTCCCAGGTTGTAGCTATCGGGAAACACAGACTCCGGCAGGGAATTCCACTCCTTAGCTGTACGCATTATGAATGTGTTCCCAAAACGTTTTGTGCGTGTGGGTGGGATGTCCACCATGTACCGGTGGCGCATCGCCGTTCGTCTTGTGGTCCGATGATGGAACGGGCTTGGCGGAATTAAATTATGCAATTCCGTCGCACATTCCCCAAAATGCAACCGGTAGAAAACCGACAGGCTAGCAACTCGTCGTCGATGCTCAAGACTTTGGAGCTTCGTCGCGACGAGCCTCTCATTGCCAATGATCCTCTTGGCTCGTTTCTCAATTGACTCAAGGGCATCAAGCTGGTATCTCGCAGATCCGTCCCAAAGATGAGAGCAGTATTCCATACACGATCGAACTTGCGCTTGATAGAGTTTGAGCAGCTGTTCCGGCGTGAAGTACCGTCTCACCTTTGATAGGATCCCCAACTTCTTTGCAGCCACTTGAGCTTTTGCCTCTATGTAAGGGCCAAAATTGAGAGTAGATGTTAATGTAACCCCAAGAAGCTCAAGTTGGTCGGTTATCGGCACGGTTGCACCTCGGAAAGATGGAGCTGGGTGGAATTGGCTCCTTTTGGCGGAAAATAGACACGCTTGGGTCTTAGCAGCATTTAACTTGACCAGATTGGCATCGCCCCATTCAGAGACAGCCTGTAAGGACACATTCAAGCGCTCAACCATAGCCTCCCGAAGAGACCGGATCTGCGACCCACCAGCTCGTGCGTCGGACACGTATCTCTCAGCAACAGTGCTGTCGTCTGCATACCCAAAGGTACCGGGTTTAAGAAGATCATTAATATGCAGCAAGAACAGTGTTGCCGAAAGCACCGACCCCTGAGGAACCCCGGCATTAATATCCAGCAGTCCAGACGAGCAGCCATCTATGACCACTCGGATAGACCGATCCCTCAGGAAATCTGCAATCCAATCACACAAACCGGCGGGCAGACCGAAGGAAGGAAGCTTACTAATAAGGCTATCGTGCCAGACCCTGTCGAAAGCCTTCGAGATGTCAAGGGAGACCGCTAGTGCCTCCCCGTGCTTTTCTATGGCTTCACTCCAGATGTGAATGGCATACGCTAGAAGATCCCCAGTTGACCGATTTCGGCGGAACCCGTATTGTCGGTCACTAAGGATATCATTTCCTTCTAGGTACGCCAGGAGCTTATGATTCAGCACGCGTTCCATAGTCTTACAGAGTATGGACGTTACCGAGATGGGTCTATAATTCGACGGGTCAGCTCGACTACCCTTCTTGGGCACGGGTTGCACGTTAGCTTGCTTCCAAGCCTTCGGCACCTTTCCAGTCTCAAACGAAAGGCGAAATAGGCGTGTCAAGATCGGAGACAACTCAGGCGCACAAGTTTTCAGAACAATTGCCGGTATCCCGTCAGGGCCACTAGCCTTGTTCACGTCTAGGTTACGCAGCACCCTACGGACGTCCTTCTGATGAATGCGAATGTTCGACATGCTCGACTCGCATCCACCAGGAGAAGCAGGGAGCCTCGCGCCACCGGGATCCAGACGCGAAGATTGCGCAAACAAGTTCGCTTTCTCCTCAGCGGAGTGGGCCAGCGTCCCGTCGGGTCTCAGCAGTGGTGGTAGTGAGGGGCGGCAGAAGTTCGATTCGACCGACTTATTCAGGGACCAAAAAGCCTTACTACCTGCTGGGTATGAAGCAAGTTTGTTCCCTATTCGGCTGATGTGGTCAAACCGTGCCCTCCGCAACACCTTCTTGCAGGACTTGGCAGCCCTGTTGAAGGCTCTCTTCTTCCGAGTCACGTCGCTTGCTTTGCACGTGCGAGCGTCGACCCATGCCAGATAAGCCGCGTGCTTAAGCGCATCAGCGCGATTTCACTCGGCACTAAACCATGGACGAGCTTCGCCAGACATAGTTATGTCAGCGAACGGAATGTAGTACTCCATTCCCCTCCGCAACACATCCGTTACGGCGTCTGCGCACGACGAAGCATCAGTCGAAGAAAAGCAAGTAGGCTGCCAAGGATAACATGCGAAGAAAGATCGCATGCCATCCCAATCTGCTGACCTGTACCGCCATACCCGCCGTGTGCCTCTTGGGCTAGGATCGGGCGGGGAGTAAACGGACACAGACTTCACCAGACAGTGGTCGGAACTACCCAGTGGTGAAGAAATCGACACCGAATAGCGGTCTGGATCCGTTGTCAGCAAAAGGTCCAAGCAATTGGCAGTGTGCGAATCAACATCCGGCACCCTCGTTGCCTCCTGGACCAGCTGGGTAAGATTCAGCGCTAGGGCTAGCTTTCTCGTTTCTCGTCCAGCATGGTCTGTACACTCGGTGTGTCTGTAGTTGTTAAAAGATTCTTTATTTATATTTAGTTAACCTTTAAATATTACTGCACCAATGTAGTTGAATTGTAAAGTGGTGGCCTGAAACACAGGTTTAAATTAACCTAGATCGGGCTGGTTGCTACATAACATTGCAATTCCGAACCACCATAACTTGCACCTATAATAATAATAATATATTAGTTTTAGTTTATTTTCAGGCATTATAATTGTATGGAAATCTTATCACTGTTGGCTAAATGTAAACTTTTTGTAAACATTTTTATTTGAATAAATTTATTATTATTATTATTATTATTATTCCATTTATTTATTTATATATACATACTAATTACATTTTTAAATATTTCTATAAAAATACAAAAAAAAACATTTAAAAATATAAAAAATAGTAGCCCACCGGTATCGGGAATAGGGTCCAAGCTACCGGTGGTCAGGGCTTCTGAGAGAGGAACCTCCTAACGATGCGCGCCGTGTCCAGGAGTACTGCTTTCTGGATCAAGCCCTTGATCCATCTGCCCAACGAGAGCCTCTTGAGATGTTGGTCGAGGCTCTTGGCAATAATGCCATTGGCCGTCACGATTATCGGCACAATAACTGCTGTGTTCACATCCCACATGTCGACAACCTCGCGAGCCAAGTCAAGATACTTCGTTTGTTTATCTTTCTCTGACTTCACGAGGTTCTCGTCATGAGGGACTGCTATATCAACAATCATTGCGCGACGCTCTAGTCGGTCTATCACCACTATATCAGGCTTATTGGCAACAATAGTCCTGTCAGTGATGATAGACCGATCCCAATACAATGTGCAACTACCATTTTCGAGAACTGGGTCGGGCACATACCTATAGTACGGTACTTCCGATTCCACAAGATTGTATTTAAGAGCAAGTTGCTGGTGGATAATCCTGGCTACAAGGTTGTGCCTGTGCAAATAGTCTCCGTTAGCCAGACTAGAACAACCGGAAATAATGTGGCGGATGGATTCCCCGGGCCGGTGACATGCCCGACATATGTCAACCGTACCGTCCTTCACAATGTATTTCCGGTAGTTATTAGTCATCATAACTTCGTCCATAATTGCACAAACAAAACCTTCGGTTTCCCCGAAGAGGTCACCAAAACGAAGCCAGGCTACGGACGCTAAGAAGTCTACATCGGGCCCATGTAGGACCCGATAAAAGCGTCCATGAAGCTCCTTGCTCTGCCATACCTCCCTGCGGTCGTTAGTATCTAATACCACAGGTTTGCGCCAGTTCTCGTTAGCCAAGGAGAGCGCGGTAAGGCCTTTGTCCACCGCTACCACATCTCGATTCATACCCACGTCGGCCTCTAAGAAGTATTCCCTAAGGCTGCATACCTCGCGGTTGTGCAGGGTCTTAGCATTTAAGAAGCCACGACCCCCGCACTTCCGCGGGATATACAGCCTCATCACCGATGACCGTGGGTGATGCATCCGATTTGCGGTAAGCAGTGAACGTACCCTCCTATCCAGGGCGTCAAGTTCCGTCTGAGTCCATTTGAGTATGCCGAAAGAATACATCAAAACCGGCATGACCCAACCGTTGAAGGCGCGCACCTTGTTTCCGCCTGATAAAAGACTGCTAAGTACTTTGTTCAGGCGGCCAAAGAAGCGCTCCTTCAACGATTGTTTCATGTCAGCAGCACTGATGCCTAACGCTTCCGACATACCCAAATACTTATAAGTTTCGGTTGAGGAGAGGGACCTAAGGTGTATGGAATCCGAGAGTTGGGTTCCCACGGATTCCATAATCTCCCCTCGCTTTACATGCATGACCGCACATTTGTCCAATCCAAATTCCATCCTGATGGCGCTACTGAAGGTTTCTGTTACCTTTAGTAGCTTTATCAGTTGCAAGTTGTTAGGAGCAAAGAGTTTCAAGTCATCCATGTAAAGGAGGTGCGATATGACCTGACCACCTCTTCTCAACCGGTAGCCTTGGCCCGAACTCTCCAGCAATGTACTGAGAGGGTTAAGAGCTAGACAAAACCACAGTGGACTCAGACTGTCACCCTGAAATATGCCACGCTCGATCCTTATCGGTTCGCTGTTCGCTTGGATCTGTCGACATCCTGGATAGTTTATTATTATTATTATTACTGGTATGAGAATAGCCACTCCTGATGGTGGGCGTTGAAGTCCCCCAGTAACACCAATTGGGCAGAAGGGTACCGTTGCTGAGCCGCATCCGCCGCCTCACTCAGGTGCTGTGTGAGCTCAGTTGTCTCCAAATCACCGCTGTGCGAACGGTAGACACAAGCGTAGACAATTTTATCCAGGCCTGTGTCCACTAAAACCCACAGCGTTGAGAACCTGGAGTCCTCAAGATTACGGAGACGCCGATAACAGATGTCGTCACGGGCGTACATACATACGCCCGCACGTGGTTTGAAATGGTGCTCCAGGGTAAACCCTGGGTACGAAAGGTAAGACACGTCTGACGGACACCTGATCTGCGTCTCGGAAAGGAACAGGAGTGCTGGTTTCTCAGTCTCCAGGTGGTGATGGACTGCGGCGAGATTTGAGTGCAGACCTCGAATATTGCTGAGGTGCACTTTGTGGGGGAGGAAGTGCTGCCGCTGTACAACTTTTTTTATTTTGTTCCTTTTCGTCATGTTGAGAGTGAAGGTTGTTGAGGAGAAGGAAGTGAAATGAGGTTCCAAGCTGCTACCCTCAGGCACGCTCTGACAGGACGATATCATTGGGGGACTAGTCTGGAGACTGCGGGGACGCCCGAGCCCCCCCGGGAATGTCCATCGGGTCCTCCCCATCTGGTCGCCAGCCAGCACGATGGCGCACTCCGGGATTTTTCGTCAGTTGGCGGGGCAGCCTTTCATGTGTGGCTAGCACACTACTTGGGCCCCCAACTAACTGCGGTCGGCCAGCGGCGCACCGTGCCTCGGATCCCGCTACCCTCCGCGACTAGTCTCCCGATACGCCCATATCAACGCGAGCCTGGTCGGTCTGCCTGCATTGGAACAACTATTTCGACCCAACTCCTCTGTATTGGCTACACTGGGCATCGTACCGAAACACGGCTAGGCCGTTTGGCGGTACGCCTTTGCCCAGTGGGTGGTCACAAGCCATCGGCCGAAGCCTACCACCAGTTAGTGTCACCTGATTAGCACCACCCGGGGGCCACGTGTAGGGTCTAGCATTGGGTATTCTCCTACGGACGCGGGTGACTACGGCGATTTAGGCGTGAATTCGGAGATTTAGGCGAGACTTCAGCGATTTAGGCGTGAATTCAGCGATTTACGCATGAATTCAGCGACTTACGCATGAATTCAGCGACTTACACATGAATTCAGCGACGTAGGTGGTTTAGGCGTGAAAGCGTAGCAAAAACACAAACAAACTCACTTTCGCATATATTGGTTAGGATAACGAGTTGTTTGTTAAAGTAACAGACTTGTTTGTATTGCAATTTCTTGATAACTCAACCGTGAGCTCGTGAGCTATCCAATAAAACATCTCAAACTCAAATAAATCTGTCCCGTAATTGTGAAATTCCACACAAATGTAGCAAAACACTTGATTATATTGGCACGGATACTGTTATAGATAATGTATTCACAGCGGCGTGTTCATGACAGTTTTAGTAACTAACTAATAGGATTATAATTTAATTCTTTACAAACAGATTAGAAGACTGTAATGTTTATGTTGAGATTGTTATCTGCGGCAGATTGTTGTTTCTGTATGTTGAGGTAAGTGCTTGTATGAATGTGGGAAAATAATCAAATTAGTGGTCATGTAACTAAATGCTGTGTGAGAAGATTTTGAATGTGATTCTAATTATAAAATAAAACTTTTATTTTTAGACATTATTGTGTTTGTAGGGCAACAACCTGCCTTAAGTTTTTATTATTACTGGACCCTTTGAAATAAAACCAAATTCTCGTTTTAAAATATATAACAAAAATATTTTAATAACTTAAACATAAGTAAACAAGCGTTATTTGACCATAGGTAGTTATGACTAAATCAAGAATATAGGTCACCGTATATTTAAAATTTTTGTTATGAATGAAATCATGTATTGTGCAGTCATATAATGAGAAAGCTTTGTACCAATAATATCAATAGGTACAGTCAGCAACAAAAATTGTTTTACACTGGATTTTTTAAGACATACTTTTTGTTCAAAAAGGAACAGAAGTAACAATCAGAAAAATAATTCAACTGTTTCACTTCTATATAAATTAAATGCCAAAAAACCAGATATTCAATAATTTTATGACAGTTTAGATGGCTAGAAAAAGTAGCAAAATGTTAATTGATTTTTGTTGCTAACCATAAAATAGAAGATTTATTACGTATTATGTCCATTACTAAGATCTTTACTTTACACATGGTAGCAGTGAGGTGACAAGTCATACAAGACATTATAGAAACTGTTTCCCACAGAGTGATTGAGATGGGAACCAACCCATCAAACAATGTATGTTTTAAAATCATTAGTAGATCTGATTGGCTTCCAAGACACCTATTGACATACATACATACAGATGTATTTTGCAGATTTAGTGAAAGTTTCCAAAGGTCAAGTTTGTTAGATTTCATGTGAGAATCATGTTTATAAATAAGATTGACTGGTCTGTACAGTTATTTATAGCAGGCACACATGTTCCGGTTGTATTTACTGTACAAATAAATATTCTGCTGACTAAATCCTTGAATTGAATTAGCTCTGACTACTGTTTGATTTATGAATTGATTTAAATACAATGGAAGTGCTTACCTGTGACATATTGTGCAGAGCCATGTGATGCTGAATCACAGCCTCTGTGAGCCACTCCAGCCGTCCCGTCTCAGCCAAAGTACTTCCATCAATGATCTGACCTCCATCAAGCATTTGTTTGGGAAATGTCAGCAAGTTCTTCAAGTACTCAACTGTGTGCCTTTCCCGGTCATGGTTACCATACTCTGCCTGCCTGCTGTAGGATGCAAGCACCACAGCCTGCTGGCAGTCACAGATGATCCTGCCTTCTACCAGATCATTCTTGAGTTGCAAGAAGTAGTGGTACCTTGTGACCTCGTCAGTGATCAGGCTGGTGCCGGAGATGACGTAGTACATGACGCGCAGGTACAGCTGGTGCGAGGACGCGTACTTCTCGAGCTGGCGCTTGAGCGGGCGCTCGAGCTGCACCCAGCGCGGCTGCTGGCTGCGGTTCACGTAGCGCAGCCCGAACAGCTCCGGCTGCAGCACGGCCTGCCGCTGGCACACGTTGTCCAGGCACTCCTGCCCCGTGCTGTCCACCGACAGCGTGCAGTCCGCCACACCGCCATCCAGCAGCTCCACACTTATCACAAACAAACTTTTCGACGCAACATTGTACTGCCGCGTCTTCTTCAGCTTCAACTTGAAAGGCATCTTCCTGAGCTACCCGCCACCACTTTGTAATAACATCACATAGGAAACAAACGTTACGTTTCGTTTATGGCGAAGGAATGTAGGAAACGATGCATCCGTTACGCGCGCCACATATTTATGACATTTCGTCTCGATTTCGCGACGTAATACCGGTCACTTGAACGAATTTATGTTACGGTGGCGATGACGTAGATGTATCGGCGGAAAGCAATAAAAGTTGTCGAGTAAACACATATGTATTATGAAAATAAGAAATCACGTTCACAACATTGAAGCCATCGAGAAAGTGACAATTTAGTTTGACAGTTGTGTTTCGGTGTTACCATGTCATGTTCAAAAGCTCTACCATTACAGTATAAATTTTCATTATTTGGTAAGAATTAAGTGGTTCAAAAAAGGTTTTCGATTTTTTTTTTATTTTGTGCAGAATTATGATCGTACTAAAAATAAATTCAAAGAAATATATTTTATTTGCCTGTCGTTTGTATAATGCCAGATACTACCGAGCATAACTTTAGTATCAAAGCAAAGCACACTGACGCAGTCAGGTCGAAGCGAAGCGTCAAATTTTATATCATTGCGCACGCGCGACTTTCTTTGTTTCAGTGGAAATGCTGGTATAGTGGTGGTTAGGGTTCCGCTACTCAGGATGCTGGATTGCTGGCTATAGAAATAGGGTTCAGTATGGTTCGATAAACTTTGTTTTATATTATTTACGTTTGTGTAACATTATTTTTTATCTATATTTCTCACTAGTTGACCCGCGCAGCTTCGTCTGCGTCACAATTTTCATTACTGCTCCGCTCCTATTGGTCTTAGCGTGATGATATATAACCTATAGCCTTCCTCGATAAATGGGCTATCTAACACTGAAAGAAAATTTAAAATCGGACTAGTAGTTCCTGAGATTAGCGCGTTCAAGTAAACAAACAAACAAACAAACTCTTCAGCTTTATATATTAATATAGAAGTATAGATAGATTAGTATAGATGTTTTCTTTGAATAATAATAATAGGGGATACTTGGATAAAAATAACAAAAATGTTTAAAAATATAATTTATCACTATTCATAAATATTTAAAAAATACAATGATCCTTTTAACACTATGTTTCATGAACTTATCACCCATAATTCCAATATATTTCAGTTATTCAAGCTGCGGACCGCTTCTGTTGTCTGTTTAGGTTTAGCCAATCGAGGGGTTCTTTCAGGACTCGCATTAGCTTTTCTTCAGGCGAATTTTGTTTGGGTGTGTTCATGTACTCCCATTTCTGAAACAAGTTTATTACGTTAGAGTGTTTTCGGCGATTGTTTCGAATGTATTTTTAGGAAAATTACTTGTTATATTTAGAGTAGGATGCCACTTGCACGTCATAAAAATACTAGAGATCTATTTTATCGAAGTATGTAATAGATACGTCAAACTTAGAAATGTTACAATTTCCTAGAAATTGTTTTAAAACTGGTTTTTAACCATTAAAATAATATGATTTACATTTTTATGTTAAATATAGTTATTTTGTATGAAAATACGAGAAACGAAACGCTAATCGATTCCGAACTAAATCAATGCTGATAAATGCCTAATTTACTTCATGCAAAATTCGGCATTATTTTGGTAGCCTTATCAGAGCAGAATCAAACGTTGACACTTACAGCATTAAGAGGCAGCGACATGAGAATAGACTCGTATCGCGCCTGCGGCGTGTGGAGGCCGAACTTGGTGCCGCGGTCGTACATCAGGTTGAACTCGACATAGCGACCTCTTCGGAGGAGCTGCCATTGGCGCTCGTAGTAGCCGTACGCGTCGTCTTTGTGTTTTTGAACTGGAATGTTAAGGAAGACTTCAGTGAATATCACAGTACAAACCAGAATCATCACATCACAAAACATTTGAATTTTTCAAGAAATTAGGTGAAAAATGACCATTTGCCCCCATAGGCTCAATATTTTCGGAGATAAGGGGGGGGGGGGGCTTATCTTCCCTTCCTTGTTTGTGACCTTTAGCGTACTCACGGCCCGTAACAATATTGCCACAGCCAGTTGCGTCCCTAACATGCGAAGACGAACATTAGGTTTATCAACACTAATTTACAAAGTCCTTACCAATAGGTATATAACTAGGGATGACGGCTTCAGCGCAGGACGTGACGAACTTGAAAGCCTTTTCCTGACCCGGCGCGTCGATGTCATCGAAGAAGATGCCGCCGACGCCGCGCCTCTCGCCTCGGTGGGGAATGTAGAAGTAATCGTCACACCATTTCTTGAACCTGAGCAAGGTATTAGAATATAGATAAGAACTCGTTACGCTATACGAACACAGTAAACACAGTTTGCTGAGTTCTTATTGGTTAAAGGTTTTGGCCAAAGTTATACCCTAGAGCGAAAATAATACAACTTTTCAGTATTAATAATAATGGTTGAAAACCAGTGCTAAGCTCTGTGGTAGCTGCTTTCAGTCAGTAATCTGTTCTCATAATATATCATCCTCAGGTTGAAAACAAAACGTGGTTTGAAATCACGAATTTATAATATGTATTTCGTGATTTCAAACACTACTTATAATAACAGATTAGTGGAACGGTATTTTAATTGGTACATAGATCGTAAAATTGATTGATAGGTATTTTATTGTCGCCAGTAAAAAAAATCTACCATAAAGTAGTACAGTTTCTCACTGTACTACTTTATGGTAGATTTTTTTACACTAAAATTTTGGTAGTAAATTATTTTTAAGGTTTTTTTTTGTTATCTGGCATTGTTGTAATTAGGCACGAATACAAATCTCGAGAAGCTATGCTGTACTTTTAATAAAAATAAAGTTAAAACTTACTTTTCATAGTATGTTTCGTCATGTCTATCGCACGCATTTTTGAGCGTGAGATGGAAATAGATTGCATCCTCTTCGTTCAAGTAGTAAGGTGTTAGGTCAGTGCCGCCGCCGAACCACCATTGGACGCCTAAATACAAGGATGAATAATTAGTTGTTTATTTATTTATTTATTTATGTACACACAATACACATAAAGAAGAGCACAAAGGTACTGCTTATTTCATAAGAAATTTCTTCCAGCAGACCTACGACAGGAAAGTGGGATAAGATACGTAGACACAGTGTGTAAAGAAACTAAGGGTCAAGTCACACCGAGATGGCAGCGAAGCGGCGAGCAGTTTCAGTGTCGTATAATTTTAAACTTTATCTTCATTACTATAACACATATTATCGCGGGAGTCGTCGGAATGCTCGCGGCGCCGCGGGCGGGTGCGCGATCTTTTCTAGTTTCTCAAGCGATCAAGCGATACTATGTGTTACTGTAATAAGGATTAAGTTTAAAATTATATGACACTGAACCTGCTCGCCGCTTCGCTGGCATCTCGGTGTGACTTGAGCCTAACACAACCATAGTGACGCCTATGTATAACGGCGGAGAGTGCCAATTGATTGTTTGATAAACACGATACTATTATCACTGCAGCAACTATATGCCGATCAATGCAATACCCAACTGGATGTCATACGACTTCAAAACTTATTTATTGTTTCAGGTCTCACTGTCCTCTTATTTCAGTATTCATACTATAAATCTAGGCCGGTGACGTCACAGCTTTGTTTTCTGGAACTGATTCAACTCATCATTATGCACAGCAAAGAGGAATGCTATGCTTAAAGTTAGAGTGAACGGGCTCCTTCTGGGTAGGCTCGCTCCATCGTAGACTTTGCCTTTGTCATCTCTGACATAGACTAGAGTCAAGAGCAAACCCATTACAAATAAAAAAAAAAAAAAAAGAAAAGTGTGGGTAAGTTCCGATTTTTACCATGACCCCAAAGTCCCTTATAAACTCAGAGAATGTTTACCACTTTCAACAACAATTCAAAGTAAATTTAAACTTTACTAAGAGCCTATGCACACGGTGTATTTTTAACGCCCCGACGACGCACGTTTTACGAAGGCGGGCTCACTGCGATGTAGATGACCAAAAAGCAGTTCTGTGTTTGTTAGCGCGCGTCATCTGCACGACGCCGCGTCGTCGGTGCGCCCCCAACGTTAAAATACCGACCGGTCCCTTACAAGCACTCAGTGACTCAAGTGGTGCGGAGATTTTATGCAATTCCTTTGGTTAAAATTTCTTCGTTTCTCCGCTCCGCTACCTCGCTCCGCGTCAATGGACAGGCAGCCTTAGTCCTTGTAGTTTTATGACGATTGTCTTTTGTAATTTCTCTGACAGCTCTCTTGACTTACCATCTTTATCCTGCACTTCGAAGTAACGATAGTTGAAGTGTATGGTGGGCACCATGGGGTTGCGTGGATGGATCACGGCGCTCACTCCCGCCGCGAAGAATGGAAGCTCTGAGTTCTCAAGCTTCTTGCCCCTACGAGAGTAACAAACGTATTAGAAATGAAGCGACCTAGTCTCACAACTAAGTTAGAGTCGGTGTTCAGTCTAAGTTAGTCCCGGACGCTGCAGAATATACCAGTATTTTAGACGGAGCGAGTACCTACTATCCAAACGCCAAACTGAAGTGGCAAGGCACATTGCTCGCAGAACAGATGGTCGATGGGGCGGAAAGTTCTAGAGTGGTGACCGTGTACCGGAAGACGCCGCGTTACAACGTGGATCGATGACCTGGCGCAGGCCGCGGGTAGCCGATAGATGCGAGACGCACAGGATCGGTTGTTGTCGCGACACTTGGGGAGGCCTTTGTCCAGCAGTGGACGTCTCTCAGCTGATATGATGACGATAGTGATGACTACTGACCTAAGATTACTTGTTGTAGCCTGTAGGTTACTTCTGTTATATCCTTTGGAGAAAACCAGTGTGATGCCATATTTATGAATTTTATCCATGTTTAAGAAATTTCGAAACGGTTGGTGCCACATCCAGTGACCCAAGACCTTCTTTTTGTTTTTTAGGATGGGAAATCATCAAATGACTCCTCCCGCTCTGGGTACAGCAGGAGGGAGTGTCAGACTTACTGACTAAAACCCATCCGTGTTCCTCCTTTGCGTTCCAGGGTACGGTGCCTCTTTCGAACGAAGTCCACAGGCCCAGCAGGCACTGGCCCTAGTGGGCCCCGTCTTCCGTGCTGAAATCTCCTTGAGGCGCGTTTGGATCGCAGCGCGCCGCCGACCCGGGCCTGGTTCTGATCAGACGGCGAGCCACCCAATGCTCGCCGTCCGCAGACCCGCGCCTACGGTGGCCGAGAATCGTCCTGCGACTCCCGACGCCCGGGAGTGACCCAAGAGCTGACTTTTACTTTGGGCAGAGATTAAGCATTGCCATTCAACGTGGCAATGCCGCCAGTCTCTTGGGCACATTACCAGCTGACAGCGTTGAGGACGAATTTTTTATGCTATATTTTAGTTTGTTGTTAGTTTAGTGTATAATTAATAATAAAAATATTGTTAATTTATTACTTGATTAAAGAATGATCTTATAATTTTTTAACCTCATGCCTAATTATATAAGCTTCTGCCTGCGTCTTTCTCAGCGCTTAAGTCGGAAATCATCCCAAAGGAACATGTAGTCTCAGGGTAAAGAGTATTTTCTATCGATCTACCAAGTTTCATCCAAATCTGTTCAGCCGTTAGGACGTGAAGATGTTGCAAACAGACAGATATTTTCGTGGTTTTGGCGACCTTATTGCTTATTACCTTATTCTTCTAGCACATGATTGAAGGCCTCCAGTTCAGTTCGAAACTAGTAGGGCGATGCGGATATTATTCTTGTGAATCCTAAGTAAAGTTTTGAGACATGCACGTGAGTTAATCACGTTATAGACTAAACCATTACCTTCCTTGGGGCAGTAGAGTAAAAATTAGAATTGGTTGATTTTTAGGGCTCCGTACCTAAAGGGTAACCAACAGAACCCTAATACTAAGCCTCCGCTGTCCCTTCGTTCATCCGTCCATCTGTCTGTCAGCAGGCTGTATCTCAAGAACCGTAATAGGTAAACACTTGAAATTTTCAGTGTATAAGTATTTCTATTGCCTCTAACGACAAATAACATCATACAAAAAGGTTCGGTTTATAGTGGGGAACCCTTCGTGTGAGAATCCGACTCGCACTTGGCCGGTTTTTATTTCTTTTGGTAGGCAGTTTACAGAGTAAGGTAGGTACGGATACTGCTTGTAGTTGAAGATAAGAAATCATGGTCCGATTGAAAATATATTTTTGACCTTTTGAGGAACTTTGATAACAGTTTGGGTCATTTCGCTATCTATAGGTACTGCGGCTTCGAAATTATACATTATCGGTGCGATTAAATAAGTTGTCTGAAAAATTAAAACATTTCAATTAAATGTATAGGCACATTGTGAGTCCGACTGCACACGAAGGGTTCCGTGCCATAGATTGAAAAAAGAAAAACATTAAAAAAAAAAAAAATGGTAGTAAAGTATATTTAAGTATAGTATATTTTGATCAACCTATCATGGTTCATGAGATACAGCCCGCTGACAGACGTACACACGGACGGATAGCGGAAGCTCAGTAATAGGGTTCCCTTCGGTCTAACCTAAAATGTCGTCGGTAACATAAAACAATATACCTACCGTGTTATCTCTACACTAGCCGACCCGAGTAACTTCAGCATCACATTTTGTCATCCTCACTGTTTCATTCATTAATGCTCCGCTCCTATTGATCGTAGCGTGATGTTAATAGCCTTCGGCTTTATAATATTAGTATAGATACTCGTAGATCTGTCTTGGTTTACCGGTAGCGAATGCTTAAAGCATTAGCTTCACTTTTGTACCGTCGTGATGCATGATGTTTAAATAAATAATAATAATCCATTACGATGAACGTAACTCAAACTACATTATTCAGGAGAACCAACGGCTATTATGATTTGCCTGTACTACCTACTTACTGCTACTGTGACTGCGCCGTTCGAGATGTTTGCACAGATGTCTTGGGTTTGTTCCTATGACGCGCTTGAAGAAAACGGTATGGCATCTCACCTGCTTGTGAATTCTCGTATATCAGCACTAATACTAATCCTATATGTGGCTGACAGGCAACACACAGCCGAAACTATAAACTGGTCGTAGAAAGCTAAAATGTCGCATGTAACACCGTAGGGGTGCACTAAGACTGAATTTCGGGAAATTCCCACGAGAACGGGGCATGCGCGTACGATGTCGCGGGCAGAAGCTAGTTAGATATCTCGTAAATAGGAAAGTCAGTTTGTTTGTTTGTTTTCGCGCCCAAATCGCTGCAACGATTTTGATGAATTATGGTATAGACTATAGAGATAGATGGGCTCTTAGAGAAAGTTATATGCTACTTTTTAAAGTAGGTAAGCTTTCAAGCTTACTTTAAAAAGCGAAAGAAGCCGCGGGCAGAATCTAGTTTTGTGTAAATAAAGTAATAAAGTGGTAAAGTTTGCAAGTTGGGATGTAGGAAGTAATCTCCGAAACTACACGTCCGTATACAAAAAACAAATCACATTATTTCTGAAGCCTTAGTGCGAGTTTTTTAACGTTCTCGATTGCGTTAGCGTAAACGTCAATTTGTATTGAAACTGGATAAGCGCCGTCTGGTGACAGTAACGGGAAACCTTTTATTTTTCTATACAATTTGACATAAGCGAACGTTTACGTCAACGCGATCGAGTGCGTTAAAAAACTTACACTAAGCCCTCTGAGTGTCATATGCTAGCTAATTGCTACCAAATTTTTTTATCCCGAAAAAAAGAAGGTTCCTGTGGGATAAACCACGGGAGCAAAGCCGTGGGTCGCTAGTAGCGGTATAAAGGATCGCCCATCCTCAGAATTCAGAAAGAAACTTAGTTACAAATACATACTCTCACATTCACGAAATGTTATGTTTAAGGTAGCAAACTGAAATATCTGCAATTCAACAAAATGTATCTTAAATCCTTCACTCTGAAAAGCTATCGCAATCCGGAATACTAGCGATAGTCCGATATGATACGTTTCGGAAGCATCTCATTGCATGCCTTCCTGAACGAACGCATTTGTTATCAAACACCGATATTGTTACATTTCTTTGTATGTAAACTCAATGTTACAGTAGACATGACGATTTCAGAAAAAAAAAAATAACTTAAGAAGACACACGCATGCTTGTTAAAAATACTTTTAACGAACCACCGTTTTTTCGAACCAGTAGTTCCTGAGCTTAGCGTGTTCAACCAAACAAACAAAATCTTCAGCTTAATAATATTAGAATAGATTATGTATTCAAAAGATTCCAGTACAGCAGTGACCTGCCTGAATAAGTCATTTCAACGATTTATGGCGGCTACTCCACCGTCTCCGAGACGACAGCACTAAGTTGCTCGTCAATAATATTAAGAAGGTAGCTGACGCCTACTGACCTGCTCCTCATCTGCTGGACTGCAGCCGGCGGCAAGGTGCCAGACACGACGGAGATGTTGACGCCCGCCTTCTCAAACACGCGGCCATCTTGCAAGACGCATGTGATGCCGCCCCCGCCTTCTTTGCGGAGCCATCTGTCCACTTGGAACTTAGCATCCTGGTGCATGCAAATAATGGTGGTGGTTCATTTCAAATAAGCTGGGTTACAGCACTTGGAAGGGTTATATGACAAACAGCACCCAAAATGCCCATCCCTCAACACATAATGTGTAAGTTGGAAAGGGAGCAACAAACTCATGTACGGTGTACCCTTGTTCCGCAGACAGAAATTTCATAGAATATCGTTTCGCAGAAAACGTTTCACATAATATTTGGTTGTTGTAATTTTATGTCAAATATTATTATTTCAAAAACTATTTACTTGAATGAAACCTATTTCACAGAAACACAATTCAATGAATTTCATGATCACATTTTTTTATTTAACAAACTTATTAAACAGTAGAATTATGTTTTAACGAATATTGTTTGTCCGGTGTTTTTTTCCACAGTATTTTATACTTCAGTGAAATGTAATTATAATTAAATATTATTGTTTTATAATATGTCCATGGCATACTTTTAAGATAGCAGAATTTTATTCGGAATAATTTAACAACACTATTGCCATTTTTATAAAATAGCATTTAACCAAAATAAAATACTATCTTACAAATCAACATATTGTGTGCTAAAAATTTTTTTGACAGAAATGAATCGCTGTAAAACCGACGCCCCGTAGTCTTGTCTGCCCCACCCCTAGAGTGTAATTTAAGCCCGCGTAGGCGCGGAGGGGCGAGGCGATCCGCGAGCTGAGGAGCAGGTGTTATAACAATCTGCGACGATAAGGTCGCGTGGGATCGCCGGAGCCCCGCAGCGCCGGAGCCGTGACAGAAACCATGCCTGCTGCATGTTGCATGCTTGCCTGCATACTGTGTTGCTTGCTTGCATTCTGCATGTTGCCTGCTCGTTTGCGTGCTGCATGCTTGCTTGCTTGCTTGCATGCTGCATGTTGCAAGCCGCATGCATGCTGCATGTTGCATGCTCGCCTGCATACTGCATGCTTGCTTGCATTCTGCATGGTCGCTTGCATACTGCATGCTTGCTTGCATTATGCATGTTGCATGCTCGTTTATGTGCTGTATGCTTGCTGCATTAATGGTTATGCTTGATAGTTTTGTCTTTTATTCCCATCGCCATTTGCCACCATTGTCGCTTCGCGGGGTTCCGTCGAGCGGGCCCGAATGAAAGGTTTTACTTGAGTAGAATTTACCCGCATTTTTTTTGTGACTGCGATGTTAAATTTACAGGAGGGTATGCATTTTGTCAAACGTTTAGAAACTGTCAGTTGATGAAAAGTTTTTCTTGGTAACAAGTTTTATGTTAACTACTCATTATGCGGATAAAGAATATTTGATTTGTAATTCTATGATATCATAAATATCGAAACAAAGTTTATTTGTAACAAAAATCTATGATTTAAATTTATTCAAAGTAAGTTTTCTGCGTATTGATTATTCTATGAAATGATAATACGAGAAAAAAAATATGTGAAACGAAATTCTATGAAACTATCTTCTATAAAACAACGTACAACTCTCATGTACGTGTAGGATCGCATAGATCAGTGACTCAACTGGACATCTGGCAAGTATCTACTGCTATGGATGTGTATGTATTGTAAATGTAATACAACAGCCGATCTATTCTGTCGACATCTCACCGCGTACAGCAAGGTGGAGTGACCGACAAGTGAGCTGTCATTCCATCTTGTTTGTATGGATTACCAGCTCACTGTCGTTCACTTCGCCAAGTGTTCACTTCGACATGTTTACAGAATAGCACTGCTGGTATCAGTGGTCATCATCAGCCTAGCCTTTTCCCAACTATATTGGGGTCGGCTTCTAGTCAAACCGGATTCAGCTGAATACCAGTGTTTTACGTGGAGCGGCTGTCTACCAGAACTCCACAACCCAGTAACTGGGTAAAACGGTACTTCTTGGCAAGACTGGAGTCAGATTTACTGGCTTCTGACAATCCGTAATGACACAAATGACAGCCGGGACCAACGGCTTAACGTGCTTTCCGAGGCACGGAGGAAACTCGGTATGTTAAGATGGTTACCCATCCACAGACCAACCTTGGCAAGCGTTGCTTAACCTTAACGATCGCCCCGTGCGGCTGTTATTGTTTAGCCACGAGCTCCTCAACACAACAGGTATCAGTGGTAACAGTATATATTCATGGTCATACAGATAGGTAAATTAATTTTACTTTTGGTTCCAGAGTTGAAAGTTGTCTTTAGAGTGATCCCCATTGATGAAATAGGTACGTCCATAATAGTATTGGCAAAAACTCTTGTGTAAAAGAGATGAACTATTTTTATTTGTTGTTATTTACATTGTAACTGGTTAAAGCTAAAACTAAAATAATAGTTTCGTACCGGCATTATTAAGAAAACATCGTTTTCGAAATCATATTCATCGGGTGTTTTTTCATCCTCCCAAGCCTACAAGAAAATAAGTAATTTATGTATGTATTTTTTCGAAGAGATAGCAATATATTAATTGTATCACTTTTTAAATACAGAACGGTTTAGAATTTCGAAAAAAATTGTGATCACCTAAGCTTCATTCACACTATTCAAATAAATGTGTGGAAATAATGTAATACATTACAGTGCAGGAAAATTAAGGAAATCAGAGTGAATAATTCGCGTAGTTTTGAAAATTGGTACAGTTGTTCTTTGAGGTGTCCAGATGAACATGGCAAAAATCCCCGAGGGTGGGAGGTAAGCCGGCGGTGGGGGAGGGGGGAAAGGTACCTTTTTTTCATTGTTTTGCTCTTTTTTTCATTGTTTTGTCTATCACATTTAACTGTAGGATCAATATTTTAGGAGGTAGAGGGTATATAGAATTGACGTACAATTCATATGAGCGTAAACGCGACCGGCATAATACTTGTAAGAATGGATGTAAAATAAATTTTCGAGATTTCGGCTACTGAACACATATTCAAGGTCATGTATCAGCCATCGAAATCGAAAATAAAAATTGGTATTCTTGCTCTATTTGAGATGACAAAACAACTACGATAGGTCTCAACTCTGTTGGCTTCTGGGTCAGAAATTACCATTCGTCTTTGTATGATTGATGAAAAAAATATTTTACAATTTTAAAAAAGATAAAACAATTTTGGATGCACTCTATCTCCTATAATATTGATCGTACAGTTAAATGTAAATGACATAATGTATAGAAAATTTAATGTAGATTAACATAGAACTGAGCAAGATATTTTTAATGGTTTTAGAGATACAAGCAAAAAACTGAAAAGAGGTACCTTTCCCCCCCTCCCCCACCGCCGGCCAACCTCCCACCCTCGGGGATTTTTAGTATGTTCACATGGACACCTCAAAGAACAACTGTACCAATTTTCAAAACTACACAAATGATTCGCTCTGATCGACGTTAATTGAGCTAATTTTCCTGCACTATTATCACAATTCAGGGATACTGGTGATTTAAATAAATAAGAATCTTACCTGCATACAATCTATTTGAATCATAGCATATTAGAATGTATAAGACAAAACTTTGCCTGTATCTGTCTTTTTGACATATGTTCTTATTTCTAGAACTACACCTTACCTGGTCTTCCTCTGCTTCCAAAGCCCTACAGAACTCAGCCTGTATCCTCATGATGAGCAGCTCCATTTGTGTCTTCATGTCATCCTTGTTTTTCTCCAGCTGTTCTAGTGGTGTGATGGGCTCAGCCATGTAGTTCTTCAGCTGCATTATTTCCTTCATTTCTGCCTTGTTATTTGTCAGCTGGTTGTATGCTACATAGCCTGTGCCTAGAATTGCCGCACAGTATAATCTGAAAACATTATTTTAGTTTATAGTGAACTAACATTTTAGTTTAATGGCCCACTATGTTGAGGTCAGCTTCAAGTTGAACAGGGTGCAGCCTTATTTAGCACCAAACTCATCTTTAACCAGTCAGGCCCCGGAAATGGAAAGACAATGGTCTACACTCCACATGTGGGACAACCAGGTTGGACGGGTATCAGCAAAACTTTAATGAAAAAAAAAAAAGATATGTGCAACAAACAAATTTGCAGTTTTGTCCACTAATTTTGGGCCCTCTTATGCGGTTTTGCAGGTTACGAAGAATAAACAAGGAAAATTATTTGTAATAGCTAATTTGAAGTGTTTTCTACAATGAACATGGTGATTAGTTGTTATTACTATCATCTAAACCTGAGCTATATTTTCTGAATGTCATGATGATGATGTAATAGGTCAGCATTTTTATTTGTTTTTCATTATTTTGTCCAAAAAACTGATTAGATAATAGTTTGTTCCCAAACTGTGAATATTATAACTGTACAAAATATTGATAATTATTATTATAGAAACATAAAATTTATTATACCTGTGCCCACTCCGTTGGGCGGTATTTTTCAGGTTAATATAAATAGCCTATGACACTCACAAATAACGTGCCTTTCTATTGGTAAAAGAATTTTCAAAATCGGTTCAGTAGATCCAGAGATTAGCCCCTACAACCTCACAAACTTTACCTCTTTATAATATTAGTATAGATTAGTGTAATGTATAAACACATATAAACTAGTTTTTTTTTTATTATTGGACTATGTCACTGTGCTACAAGTGGTGTTGACCTACTTTTCTTATCTTTCACAATAAGATTGGAAATATTTCATTGAACTTCTGATGTCATAGATAATGTTGTACAGAGATTACTGTATTATGGTCACATAACCACAATTCTTATTTATTTAGAGAGTTCAGTAGGTAGTAGGTAAACATTACTAATTCAACAAGTATTATATAGGTTCCACATTTTGTTATATACTTGTTGCTGCTGGTATATAGAAGATCATTATTATTCAAAAGATCTATAAATCTCAAGTTAAGTGTTTGTTCTTCAGAATATAGCCGTTATTTACGAGATTTATGACTCAACAACCATTCGATCACGTACCTACGCCAAGCGCATCTTTAGACAGAGTAATATTTAATTGAAATGCTACATAAGATACGTTACATAGTAATGTTATAGAGTGAGGATAATAAACTGAGATTAAATTACAATCATAACCTTTTAATTGAAATTAATTAGTGTTTATAAATACACCAAAATAATAATGTAAATACTCCACCTGTATGCGGGTCTGTCTCGGATCTTCTTGAAAGCCTCAACATAACTTAGCGTATTGAAGCACCTCGATATCACTTTATACGACATTTTGTGTATATTACAGCACGATAATCACTGATACACTCAAAGATTTATTGTAGAAAATTCCAAAGACTCTTCTGTTAATCTGTTTGACAGGCCGACTAGCCAAGCCGGTTTGACACTTGACAGCAGTGAAATGTCACACGATGTTATCGTGCGCGCGCCACCCTGCGGCGGCATGCGGAACTATTTGGTTATCAGCTGTGAAATTTTTCTTCCGCAAGACGCGCCTACATGCGCAATATGTGTTCATCTCTTTCACGAGCGGGGCCGAGCGCATCGATCGGTCGTGTCGTGCTCTTTCCGGCCAGTCCGCGGCGGCCTCGCTGACAGCGTGTCGCCAGTGCGCGTGTGTACTCCGCTGTCCCGGCTATCGATCCGTCAGTGGAACCGCATTGCTGTACATTCCGGAGGCGGTGCCTCGCCTAGTTTTCGTCGATCGTCGGCGTGGCGGGCGCGTGTCGGCGTCGGCGGCGGCCCCGGGCGGCCCTGCGCAGTAGCGACCAAGTGTAGCGCGGGAGCGACCGACCTTCCTTCCGCCAAAACCGGCTCGCTGTCCGCGGCGGACGGCTGTGATGTAGCCGCGGCCGGCGCGAGCGGCCTTCGGACAAAGGACCCGCTACTCGGTTATTCGCGATGAAGAAGTTTACGTTCAAGGGGGTGCTGGACGGGTTCCGCAGCTCGGTGCAGGCGGCGCCGCGAGGCACGGAGCAAGAGATCCAGGAGACTCTGCGGCCCGACCACTTCCAAATCAAAAAGGTGAGTGGTTTTATCGCGCGGCGCGGCCCAAGGTCCCGCAGATAATGGCGATGAGCGGCACGCGAGCTGTCGGCTGCGGGCATGGGGAGAGGGGCGAACACGCTCCAGTGCCAGTGCCGTATTTATAACAGCACTCACCTGAGCCGACGGCGGCGGCGAGCGTGCAGCCTGTGTTGTGTAAACTGTCGCACGCCGAGCCTCGACAAACGAAGCAGCCTGCCACGGCGACGTGCTACCAAAACAATCACAACAGATCGCCGCACTCGCCGCTGCACCAACAGATCGTCTATGACTCAACTTTGTTGACATTTCTTTAGCCAAGAACGTGTTCCTCGCGTAACGTATTTCGTAGTCGTTTTCTGTAAAATGTTCGTGATTGTCGACTCGCTGACGTCAGGCAGCAGCCTTGACCATCTACTTAGTGTATTGGCATTATTACGATGAATGTAATCTGCTTACTGACCACGGTAACCTAAAGTGCGTGAAAGCACGATTAGGAAATTTTAATATAACATAGCGTCTATTCGGCTGATATTATTTTTCGTCAGATTACTGAACAGTATACACCTGTAGGCGGCGAATAGCGATCATAATATTGAACTGATAACAGATTAGATAGCGGCTGCACTTAATATTGCCTTTGCCCTTTGTCGTGTAACTTTTGTTAGGTACAAAAATGCACAAACTCGGTTCTTCCTGAAACTTACAATTTTTTGCAGGTTTATTGATGACAATAGGAAAATAATGAAAACTCCTTCGAAGCCTACATGAAATGTGTAAAATAGAAAAAGGCTTGAAATGGAAGCGAGGGTATCTTACAAGTAACTGTTTATTTTCTGCGCTTACCTACCCTCACAAGCGCAACTTACACAAAAAATAGAGTTACAAAAATACTTTCTCATTATAATGTAAACTTCCTGAAATCAGGAAAGTTTCACATTACCATGTCAAGGTCTAAATGCCTAGCACGGGTAATGTTAATGATCGATAGCGTAAAGTGGAAGGAAACTTATAATAAACGACATTGGACCGTAAGAAAAGTTTGTCAGGACCGTTGCTATTTCCCTACAAAGTTGTAGTTATTGTGAAAAGTTGTTTTAAGCACGTCGGGTGCTCGAACCATTTGGTCCGCCTGCGAATTCTTGCAGCCGTCGCGGGGCAACATCAGTAAAGTTAATGAGCAAAATCTCAAATAGTAAATTACGTCGCGGTCGTAACAGAAGATGGAAAACAAACATTTATTTGTGATCGTTCCATTGAACATACCGAATTTGAACAGCGGTATGCTTTTAAAACTTTTCCCTTTCTTTGCCCGAATTTGCGGGGTGAGCCAATTCTCGTCGGATCCGCGGCTTTCCGTGAAAGAAACATTTTCTAGTTTGCTAATTCTTTTGTGAACTGTGTGAGAATTCCACAAACTTGTGGCCGAAAGTTGAATGAGTCTCCGTGATGTATTGGAGGGATATTTAGTCCCCTCTCCTCTCTCCACTCCTCTCATATTTTTGTGGAGATTGACGGTCTTCCTTTTTCGCTATTGTCCTGTCAGAAATACATAAGTATGAAAGCCTACAACGTTAGAAGCTATAGAAGCGGAGCAATATTAATAGCTATAGGAGCGGTATTGGGAAGAATATTTCATTAAGCTGGTCCTCGATTTCATCAGTGATAAAACTCACTACTGCGTATAACGAGTTATATACATACCTAGTAGCTAAAAGAATATCGGGCCGATGTTTAGTAACAGAAGATAAAAGGAAAACAATGTCATTCCGAGCACGTCGCTATTTATTTTTAATACGGTATGATGTAAGCAAACATGAGTTCACAGCTGGATCCGACCGATCTACAGCCCCAGGGCATCGGTGACTCATAACAAAAGGATTTATCGGCAAAATAATTGATTGAAACGGGTTTTTACAATATCTATTAAATAAGTTATCGTTATGACACAGATTACCTACATCGATCGATCTAGCTACCGAGTCATTAAAAATGACAAAATTAATCGCTACTCGAAAATATTAAATTAATTCTAGGCGAAAATATTAAATTAATTCTAGATTAATTCTAGGCGAAAATTCTGCAGTATTCTCGGGACGACGTCTTCAGACTGCATTTAATATGTCGCTACCTTCGAGTTCGTAGAAAATCAGCTAAACAAATCTTTTAAAAAGCAAATTAGAATAGGCAGCTTGTGAAACATAGAAGCTCGGACACAATCAAGGGACAACGAAAAAAAAATCGTTGTCTAACCAAGTAAAGTAAGCTGCATTCTGCTAGGTTTCGCCAATATGTAGTAAATTGAGCACGATAACAGCTCCCCGTATATCGCGGTTATCTTCCACGGCTGCACGGCGCTGATAAATATTACAGCCGACACATCCTCTGAATACAACCTTTTGCGTTGTGGGCTAAACCAACGGGAAAATCAATGATTGATGCGTTATTTTCACTGTATCAAACATTTTAGCCTGTAGGGTTACCTATATTCGATGTGTTGGGAAAGAAATTGGTACGATTATTAAGGTGGTGGTCCTTAGTAGGAATATAGACATCAATGGTCTATATTCTATAGTAACCTAATAGCATAATACTAAATTTTAATACGCTTCAATCCAACAGTACAAACTAGTCAGAAGTGACTGACAGCAAAATACCAAAGATTAAAAAAATAGAACCTATTGCAACCTAAGTATTGGGAGTCTGTATTTCATTTTGTGAAGTCTTTTTGAAACAAAACTCCAGGGAAAAGATAAAAACCGTAACAAGTCTTCGCACATGATCTTTTTTTTTCCACACCAGAATGTCAAGAAACAATTGACTTATAGAGTACTATATGATTTTAATATATGGAAAAAGAAGAAAAAACTGCTTATATCTGATAGTGATGTACGCAACACAAATAACAGTTATTTTACCAGTCAAAATACTTATTTACACTCGTTATTCACGTAGTGATGTGGCGCACGGACGAGTTACAGACACTATAGTCTTCTGCTCTCCCGAGATAAGTAATTACAGGGAGAATAATTGGATTTGTCATTGTTATCTCGGACTTGTGCTAGTGATTCATTTAATTAAGGCCCGACACCCAGACTGGTTAGGTACTTTCGTATTTAGCTGATCATTTCAGTAATGGTTTTCGGTACACGTAATAATTATATTGTGTTTGCAGAGCAATCCATGTACCTACCTATTACGCACGTTGTAGCGTTAAGGAAATTTTGCTATAATATTTAATAAATTATGTATTATTCAGTGTGAACAACTAGGAAAATGATGCTCTATAATACCTAAGGTACCTATGTTGAATTTTGATCGCTTATATTTCCAGTATCGCAATATCGTGTTTTTCCTTTATTAATGACGTATTTGAACACATTTCATAAACAGTAATGACGGCAAAAGGGGCTTTACGAAACAATTTTGGAATCTTTTTACTATACGAGTATTAGGATGAAAAGCACATCAAAGTCTACTCAACGGTTTTTGAGACTGGAAAGTATGATCTGATCGTCTTTATCATCCAAAATGACTTAAGTTTATACTACTTATTATCTTTTCATTTTCGGTCATTACCTACTCCTCGAAAGAGGTGAACAATAGATCAGAAATATTTAACTACTTCAAAAACACCTTCTAGACTAGTTGTAGATAATTGGACGGATATTTAATTCACTCGAAGTATTCAATAGACTAGGGATAATTATCTTTATAGGCTTAATTAATCATACACCTGGTATTTCAGGTACAAATTAGAACAGTGATAAATTAGATACAACACTAGAACTACGGATTTGGGTGACAAGCAATCTTTCATGACGTGTGTTCGTGTGTCCAGTGCCGACCTATCCTAAGCCAGTCATCAATATACAACGTCAGTTTCTGTATCATAATTAATCTGGATGTTGTGGTCACTGTCCGAGAGGATTTATAGACTTTGCGAGGATTACCGGGATTCTGCGTTGAATTACAATTGTTTCGGTAGAGATGTGGTGGCAACAGACTGCTCTCGACATTCCGCCATGTTGTTTAACATATTCTGTTTTTGAAATGATTGTTTTTTTTTCATAAAAAGAGTTCTAAATCGCGTGATTTTTATTGTGGCTTGCAAAAGTATGAAACTGAAGAAGAACAACAAGTTTTGACAAAGTTTATGTGGAAAGCTTTGCTGACGAGCTGAATTAATTTGCTGTAGAGAAACTTTTTGGCTTTAAAGAAGGGTTTAGTTCTTCTGATTTTGAAATAAGATTTATCAGCATAATGCGGTAGACTTGCAGTTATAATAAATGAAATATATGCTTATATTTCTGTGCTTACACACATTATAGGTAGTTACTAAGAAATAATCTATCTACCGATATCTAAATACCCAATAACCCGAATCGACATTAAACACCAACAACAAAAGGAAATAATGAATAAAAACAAATTAATAGTATCTATCATAATTTACCGTATGCATATTACGACATTTATATAAATATGTATAAGACACGCTCATTGACGACAGTAGCGTATATTACAGTTATTTTCATACAAATATACATTTTGTCTCGCGTTCACAGTCGAACGTGATCGCAATTATGATAGCTTGATTATAGCGAACGAAGTCGGGTCACTCGATTTGTTCCATGAAACACTCTTTAGTTTTCCACGAAGAACATTCACGAGGAAAATACTCTTGAACTCCTAACCACTATCCAACGAAATATTTAATGATGATAGATGTCAAAATTGTACAGTCATTTCGTCTTTAAAAAGGACAAAAGAAAACTCGTTTTGATAAATCTGATAAAGCATTTTATAAATTCAGAAGATCTAGATACAGTCGTTAGGCAATTGCCTGGAAAAATAACGCGAAAAAGTAGCAGTTATTTCTTTTGTAGCAGAGATATCCGTTGAAGTGTTATTATTACTTTTGATACTCCGAATTCATTAGTAAGATGTCTTCTCTAACCTAACGAAATATTTTCATTGTAAGATTGCTCAGTCCTGAAATAGAATATCTATCTCAATTTTAAAATAACTAAGTGATTAGATTATTTCATCTATAAATTTTCTATTGCCTGGGCGCAGAAAATGTTGAGATAAGTAGTTAATTTTGCTTTCATTTTATTAGAAAATAGTTAATAGATTTTAATGAGCCCGAATATCTACTGGGGTAGAAATACATTCCCCTAGGTATCTCAATATCAAATCAATCATTAAGAAAAATACCTGACAGGTATTTATTAATTTTAAAAGATAATCGACTTATCTCCAAGCTTCATACATACCACAATTTATGAACAGACAGTGAAAATCTGTATCATGTCCTAATTGTACATAATTAATACAGTTAACAATGCGAATCTGCTATTTTATTAAATCATTTCGCAGCGCAGTCACAAATTAACAGGCGGGTGACGTCACCAGTGATTCATTCGAATTTCGAACGGCAGCCATTATGAGTTTAGTGATCTATCATTGCATTGTAATGAAAATAAATAATTTTCCAGTCTCTGGTTAGAAGATATACTGTAAAGTTCAAATTAAAATGAATTAAATATTAATGTGTATGTCTTATATTTTTACGTAGAGTCGCCGATCTACGTTACTGAAAATAATGAAAACTTATCTATGCAGACGTTCCACTTAGGTAGGTAGGTACTACAGAAACATTTCAGAACCAACACACATGAAAGAAATATACCTAACGATTGAGTGAGAAACACTTTGGAAATGAATATTTGATTTAGAGTCCACTTTATAATTCAAATATTTATAATTTAACGAATACATCATCTGTGTGAAAAATATCGAATGTCAGATTTCAACGTTGATTCATATTCGGAACGCGTATTTTTTAAGGCCGGATGCATTGTGCCGGGCCCAGACAATAATGCGGCTCAGCAATGATTAAAATGAGATCCGATTTATAGCTGGACCGAGCCTGCGGATCTTTTTAAAATTCGACATACGGAGCTCTTTGTCGGATAAATTATAATAATAATAACTTTACTTTACTTTACTTTTATATTTACGTTACTTATAGTTTCCTTAATTTGTCCGGATTATTTATATGACTATATTTACTGCTCTATCTGATTATGATTAAATACCTATTACCTTCCACATCCACAAAAGATCCATTTGCATAATAGGTAATACTTTCGGCAGTTATCGAACAAAATGGATGGACAGATATAGTTCAATTATATATCTATACTGAACAATGGGAGGAAATGCTATTATTGTGTAGCTTGAAGCCAATAAACAATCACGGTATATCTACACGTTCATAACTATACCACTGAATTATTTGTTCTAAAAAATATATGATGACATGTTAGATTTTGAATCAAAAGGCAAGTTCCGTAATATACGTTCAAAATCTTATTTATCTGTAATCTGTAACAATAATAACAATAATGAATTAAAAAACTTGTCAAAAACGTTACTAAATAGAGGTAAGTAGGTACGTTTCTATAAGACAAGAGTGCAAATGTTCTTAAAAATACGGGATTCGATCCTCTAACTATGTACATTGGTGTCATTCGCGTTACGCACCGTATACCCCTGCCACCAATAACCTAAATAAATTCGTCAATTCAAATCATTTTATTGTCATTTTGTGAGACATAGTTATTGAAAAGTGTGCTAAAAGAAAATAAAGAAAGACCTTTACTAAAAATAACAACCTAAGTACATTTAGTTAAAGGTGCTCGGTTGAAATACCGCAGCATGTAAACTTGACACCACGTCACGACCAGTTAGCAGCTGGCTAAACAAATATTACTTAACTACCCAATCGTAATATGTTACACTGTGGCAATAGTGGCGTTGTTTAGCAAATAGGTGTGTTTGTACTAGTAGTAGACGATTGAAAACGATTAGTTTGACTAGCCTTTGTTATCCATACTTAATAATTATAAATGACTGAAAATAGTTTGTATGTCTCAAGTATTTGATATCTCTGATAGTGGCAGGAGAACGCTGAACCTTGGTACACGCACACGGATAGGCATATTAAACTTTTCATCCCCGGAGTTAATCGTTTTCAAGTATTGACGCTTTCATCTGAACGGATTTTTTCCAGGATGACTGTTCATAGTCATCCTGGAAAAAATCCTAACACAAATTGCAAAGTACCTACACCCACGAAATGAAACGGATCCGCCAAGTAAAATACCGTATTTACACTCTGCATGAAACCTGTTGAGCAAATATTGATTTTCCCAACAACACGCATAAAAACGTCGATCACCATTCCCAACAGCCCGACAATGGCAGACAATGCGTTATCTGAATTTGTGCAAAGATTAGCACATATCCGCAGCGCGCGGTCACGTGTCTTGATAACCGCGCCGTTTCTAATACACAACACTATTATCAAGTATAGTGTGCCCGGTATATCCTTACATGTTATTGATTTATTTGTTTAACAATTTATGAACTCATTATATGAAGATGGATTAGAAACATAGGTACAGAGGTGATGCTTATCTATACAGAAAACTCTTCCAGCATACCTGCGAAAGAAGAGATGAAAAAAAAATGTAGGCATCGTGTGTAAAAGTTATAGGGAAAAATAATACAATACACTTTAAATATACATTTGTTATACGAGTACGATACATAAATACTAGTAAAAAATTAATATTACACTAAATCTAATTATACTAATATATAAAGCTGAAGAGTTTGTTTGTTTACTTGAACGCGCTAATCTCAGGAACTAATGGTACGATTTGAAAAATTATTTCAGTGTTAGATAGCCCATTTATCGAGGAAGGCTCATCACGCTAAGACTAATAGGAGCGGAGCAGTAATGAAAATTGTGACGCAGACGTAGTTGCGCGCGTCAACTAGTGATGTTATAAGATAATATTGTATACTAGCTTCTGCCAGCGGCTTCACCCGCGTGAATACTAGGGAACATACGCCCGAGATAAAATAAAAATCAGCGTCAGACCAATGTTGTCTGACGCTGATTTTCAAATGAACAAAAGCAATATATTTCAATTTATTTCCCCTTTCCCCGTATGTCCACATATACTAGCCGCTGTAGCTGTGTATTGGACGTTGAAAGCAAGTATTTGAACAAATATTTGCTTTTAATATCGAATTCGGCTGGGAACTGTATAAATAAATAGTAGTTGTTAGTTCTGTGCATATCAGGAACATGCATAACGTTGGTTTGGACATTCAAGTTGCAAATATTTTACGATGCCCGATGAATTTTTTGTTTATTTTTGGCGCATGAATACGATCTGTTTGTAAAAAATTCAATAAAAATGTATCTGCAACAATATTGATAACGAAACACCGTTTGTTTATTAAAAACTAGCTGACCCGTGCCCACTTCGTTGGGCGGTATTTTTCGGGTTTTTACTGAACAGATTTTGAAAATTCTTAGGTATACATATAAAAAATTTCAAAATCTGTTCTGTAGATCCAGAGATTACCCCTTACACTCACAAACTCACATTTACGTCATTATAATATTAGTATAGATTCATATATCTGCTTTCAAACAAATGTCAAGTGTTTGTAATTTAAATCAACCAATCGTATCTCAAAATATTGACATCAGAGCATGGAATTAGTAAATACGAGCACATACTGTTCAAAGACTTGCCCAGCTTTGAGAAACTAGTGATGCGCATTTGCGAAAGGCAAACAGTCGATTCAATTGAAGCGTTTACAAACTGTTTTCCATCGAACTGGGTTATTCTCAATCGAGATGAAGTTCATAATATATGTAACACAGATAGCGTCTAGTAGATGACATATCTTAGAACTTAGCAAGTAGCACAGGCAAGTGTGCCTGAAGTTAGGATATATACAAGTTTCTTATCAAGCATCACGCAGCAGACACTGCCCAACTTCGCCTGGACTGCAATATCCAATATCGCAAGTTTTCTTCTGTTGGCTTTGTTTTAATATCGCTTTTAGTCTAGAACAATCTTTGCTTGTTTTAAATGCGGATACTTATAGATTTTACGTTCATGTACCCGGTTTTAACATGGTAGGTAGGTAAGCCTGAGTGGGTGGATTTCAAGCGAAAATAAAGAGGCCTCTCGCCTTGTTTAGGTTATACATAGAATTAACGAAACACCTAAGTAGGCTGAACATTCATTGCTTTGGATAAAATAACTTCGGATGGGAATAAGGCAACAGTTTTGTCGCTAAATAAAACACAAAACAAACAACAATGAAACATATTTCAGAATACTTTGTCTGTCAATGAAAATTTAGTTATCATTAAAAAAACGCCTAAATCTAAAAAAGCGATATTCGGCACAAACCTGACATAATATTTCACCGTAATAACAACTTCTACAATATTACTTCATCCGTCTTCTGACATCAGAGCAAAATTCAGGAGCTGAGTGTAACCCGCACAATTGACTTGTCAGAATATTCCAGCGACCTACATTGCCTTGTGGGAAGGAGACAGAAGATGTTTCCACCTCTTTTACACAGGGTGAAAGAAAATTTTTGATGTAGAAGTGAATTGGCAAGTGTGCTTTCTTGATTCGTTTGTGTTCGGTTTATTCGGCAATCTTGTCTTTCTTGCCGTATGTTGCGGGTTTATGAATCGCTTTTGTTAGCAGTCTGTATTTTTAAGGGTAGAGGATGCTTTGGGTGGTAGGAGCGCCAACACCGGGCGCAAATTTATACAACTGGAATTATATGTAGTTAGTTTAGGTATACTGGTTGCTTTAATTTAGTCATTATAACAACTTTTTTTGAACGCAGCATCAGCCCACAATAGGTATAATCTGTACTTATATTTTTTTTTTATAAGACATGATGGTTTGAAATTTTTGGAGACATTCGGGCTTCCCCTGAAACTATTCAAGTAAAAATTGGTGTCTACCTCTGATAGGTAAGGCTTGATATTAAAAAAATATTTTATCAGTTTAGAAAACTTCTGTCAAGATTAATTTAAAATAACAAAGCCAAAATCCGTGTGCCTACTCCAAACCAGTGCAGGTGGCACATCTAGTTAATTTCCAGTAACCCCAAGTAAACCAGGGCGCCTTGCTAGTTAATATTTTATTAGCTCCAGTAATTTTATGAAGCGGTGGCCCTACATGTTAGTGATTAATAAATTGGTGGAAGTATTATGACCTCGTAAATGCCACGGCACTTTAGGATCAGGCGGTCACTATTAGGGAAATGTGCCAATCAATTATTATTGTAATAAGTAACACAAAGCTGTAACTGGCTGAGATTTATATTTGAGGTTATTGGATTTTTGACATTCAGCTAAATCCGGATTAACTGGAAACCGACCCCAATATAGCTGGGAAAAGGCTAGGCAGAGGATGATTGGATTTGTGAGATTAACGGTTTACAAAAAAAACTGATTTTAGCTACAACCGAATATTGAATACGTTGTTCTAGGCAAGCGTGCTCCATCGCCGACCACATCATCGATTACCATCAGGTGAGATAGTGGTTTACGCCACCAAAATGTCATCTAATCAGTTCTGTGAGTTAGGGGTAAACAAATACATTAACGCATTTGTATAATTAGTGCGGGTTTTATGCTTAGCATGCTGCGTAACTTGTTAAAAATGCACTGGGTCATTAAATAAAAATATCTATGCAATGTGACGACTGTGACGAGAATAACCAGCCACTCAATAAACAAGAAAGTCCCGTTAATGCTACTATCTATACCCATTAAACCAAAGACGTATGATTTACCGAAACATAATACAAGAAGCAATTAAGCTGTATCGATATAGCTTGTATCCCATAAATAGTGTTGCAGAATGTAGCTCAAGGCTAAGCTGGCAGTGTTGGCATCCCTCCACAATCCATGAGGCTGTATCTGTGTCCTAGGATTCTCTAACCTTGGCATAATTTACTACTTTACTTTGACGTCTATTTTGGCAGAACACTATGAGTCATTGTTTGTGGGTGGAAACTTAAAACCTTCTTGGTAGATTTATTTTGAGCATAGGCCTTTTTAAGGCGGTGGGGTGGGGGGGCGTGCCGTGTTCAAGCTCGCTTTTCTCGCTCTAGCATTCTTGGGTCAGCATTTGTTTGTGTGAAAAATAAAAATTCTAACTAGCTGAGATAAAGTTTCGGGCTCGCTTCGCTTGCTCATACATTTCCGGTTTTGTTTAGGCTAAAGTTTTTCAGCTATAGTCGCCACCGTAACCCGCGCGGTTTTGCCGCGTCGGCCGGGACGTCAATTTTTGTAAAGGTCTTTTTTGTAGGAATGCAATGGGTATACATTACTGCCCATCGATCCTGAACTAGACCATGAAGTACCGTGTTACCCAGTTAATGGGTTGTGGAGGTCTGGTAGGCAGCCGCATCTCGTAAAATACTGGTATTCAGCTAAATTCCGTTTGACTGGAAGCCGACCCCAATATAGTTGGGAAAAGGCTAGGCAGATGATGATCCTGAACTAGACCTAAGCCCGACTTTCTCGACTTATTTTATAATTTGAAACCTACTAATAAAATGATCCTCTCAAAATTTTACGCTGCGACCGAATTTTACCTGGGCGACGCGACGTGCCTATAATTCCATTTTTGATCGTGCGTCGCATCTCAGGTTAGGGGCCAAAACCCAGATACGCCAACGATTTTGAGTCTTGCTTGAAAGTCCTTGATCTGTAAGTTGCAATGTTTTCTTCTTTTCTGTTCATAACTATAATATGCCTTTACTGCTGGTCGATTCTGTAAACATGTCGAAGTGATGGCTTGGGTGATAATCTAGGAGACGGTGGAACATCGACCTCCGCCCACGTGATAACCAGATTTGACTTATTTTTTATCAAGTTTTATTGATTTGTAAACACGCCTATGATGTCTTGCCTATCGAAAATTGTTTATGGATACTTTTTTTATTTAGTTTTTTTTTTGCAGGCAAGCCTATACGATTATTTTCGTTAAATTGAGACTAACCTGAGATTTTGTAGTAGGTAGGTACCTAGCATGCAAAAAAATAATTGGCAGGTTATAATAGATATTAAAAGAAGAAAAACAGTGTGTGATGGTTCGACCAAGAGTCACTGTTATGTTGTGCCAGAGATCACTGTTTACGTTTAGTTAAATTTGGTGTTGAGCGTCTTTCAGTGGTTGTATTAGTTAAGTATCGTGTGTCCGTTCAACTTAGCACACACAGATAGTCATACCTGCGTAATTAAATGAAAAATTTACAGGTCAGTCAGTATTATTAAACAAACAGCAGTATCTATTTAACGCAGAATTTCGGCTTATCGTCAACTATATGAAAACCGCTACATTCCCGTCGGCACTGCTCTTTGTGCGGACCCGGCAGAGGGCGCAAACGAGAGGCCCGTCAAAGGGACCCTCCACTCGCTAAATACGAGGGCCCTCCTCAGAATACCTGCCTCATTAGCGGGAATTTGTGGACTCTTTCCAACCACTCCCGGATCCGTTTGAACGTTGCTTAATGTGGTAATGTTTAGTTTGTTTTTCGTAGAATTTTGTGTGGGTTCGTTTCATAATGTTTATAGTGTTCTGCAAATCGGAACCGTAAATGAAACCTCGGCAATGATTAAAAAGATGGGCCTAACATTAGGTCCTCACTATCACCCTGGCTCATCATCATAGTATCAGCCGAAAGAAGTCCACTGCTGCACACTGGCCTCCCCGCGCGTTTCGCCACAACAACCGGTCCTGTGCATCTCGCATCCATCATCGCCTGCCCGTGACCCTCAGCAGGTCATCGGTACACCGCGTGGGAGGCCTTCTACCCGGGCTCGATAACACAGATATTAAAGACTTGATGAAACTGAGATTGTTCCAATTGTGTTATTTGAATCGATTTAATTATTTTGTGAGTTATCAAATCTAAAGTCTAGTCAGATATTTCATTCACCATTAGCTGCACAGTTCGAAGACTTGCGGGAGTAGTCAATTGAACGCTATTTGTAAACAGTGGGTGGTCGAGAGCCCGGAGCAGTAGACTTAACCTTTAGATAACCTAACAATTAAATACCTACGAGACAATGTCGGATGATTTATTTACGGTTCATTCGAAATGTTCCAATTATCCGATAAAAACTGGGCGTCAACAGTTCAACGTGAGTCGGCGGTCGGAGAAACCTCTTTAAGAAGCGTTTCCAGTTGCCATATTTAATTTCTATTTGTCTATAAATAACAATCAATTGCCATAAATATGAAATACCATCACTTGAGAACGGCTCGACCGATATGGTTGTGTTTTATTGTTGTGCTCGTAATTGTCATGACAAGGAAAAATCACCGGAAATTAAATTACACTGGAGCGGGCGATTTTGTACGTGTAACATACTATACTTACGATCTACCATAAGATAGAAAAGCTTTTTCTATAAACCAAGCAAAATTCAGAAGGCAAACTGCTACTGATGAAAATCTAAATGGAACACCTTATTCACACTACCCTGATTCCTAGACCTTATCAAACTCACTACCTCACGATACATGTACAAGACAATTGAATCCAAACAAAGTATAATAGTGATTTCTATTCTTCTCCCCAAAGAAGGGAGCCTCCTCCCACGCCAGGTAAACAGCTCATTACTGGGCACGTGCCTGTAATCCCCCGACAGGAATCCGACAAATACACGTCGCCATGTCGAGGATCAAGCTCGTCACTAATTGGACAAGCTACTCGAAGACACGATCGATGCGACGACTTAAGTCGAAATACTTCAATTACACGTGCTTGAGATTAATTAGGGGGTGAAGAGCAAAACACGGCGAGATGACGGAAGTTGGGAACCTTTGACGACAGTCGAATTGGATTTGAAAAGTTTAGAGTCGAAATTGGAGCACAATATTTGCAGCCTGTCCTGTTTCACTGCAAGGCAAAGGCCTCCCATTCTTCCAGGCTTTGGGCAAATGTGAAGCAATCTCGTCCTGACCTCTTCTCTTCGGTCTGCCGCGATTTAGCTGTATTTTTTTTGCAGTTCTTTTTTGGCGTTGAGTTGCCGATGCTCTAAACATACATTTTTTATTAAACAGGCAAACAACTTACCTTTTGCAGTCTAGCCAGACTTTTGTGCACTCCATCACAGAACAGCTAAGTTCACTTCAACATAAAACAAAAACATTTGACGAACCACCGAAACTACTCAGCAATTCTGTTTCTAAAATGTACCTCAACTTAGAAGTTATACTAGCTGCTCAAACAATGCTAATGGCTGGTAAAACATGCTACACGTTCAAACTCCTGATGTTTCGTAGATTGTTGCTCGCGTGTGTGAATGCATTGCCCCACTTCAGTCCAGGTGCCTTCAGATAGCTCGCTACTTCAGTGGAAGCATTGTTTATCATCACATTAGCTTGTAGTTGTCTTCTGCTTTGCGTATTAAGCTGTTGAATATATTGCACTGTACGGCACTTCTTGAATCAGTGGAAGAAGAGAATCCTGTAAATAGTTATTTTCCAAGTAGTCCACGTGTATTCTTCCCCCCATGAGCGCAATACGTTTTGTTTGTGTACTTGCATTGTACTAAAGAGCGGGATTCCCTACCGAACTCTACGTCTCCTCATATCTACAACCTCTTCTCTTCTGGGTCTTAAAGTCAGGAGTGAATAAGTTACTTCTAGGCAGACGAGCCCCATCGTCGACCACATCATTGCTTTCCATCAGGTGAGATAGTGGTCAAACGCCAGCCTACCAATAAAATAAATAAATATAGGAACGTTTTTTCTGAGTATCTTGTCTGGCTTTCAAATAACGAGATAAGAACCAGTATTGGTTACCGTGGTAGCTAGCCGATGGCTTTAAAAGAAATCTTGTTTCTGGGTCGTGGACACCTAAAATGGAGTGGTTACGTTTTTGCCTGTGCATTTTCGCTTTCATAAATTAATGATGTAATTAAAGTACACTGACTGGTTTATCCACTAGACAATTATGACGAATCAAGAAAGAAAGTATTTGCTGTTTTTGCAAAAACTGGTATTACCTGCAATACTTTCAAAGTTACCTCAGTTATAGATTTTCTATTTCAAAAATCATATTTTCCCACATCTATTCTCCCAAATGCTCTTGCTAGAACTTATTAAAGTCTGAGATTGAATACATCACGTTCCGCTATTCGACTTTACCTTCTCGACATGTCATATTTCAAATAGGCAGACTTTATGCTCGCAGCCTTAGATTACAGATAGAATCCTCCCCCAGGCAGGATTACATATAAAATTTCGTGGCATGTCGGCTTCCGAGCGACGAGTCATGTAAAATAACATACCCAAATCTGAGTAGAATAACTATGTGGAAATCGAATGAAAATACTGTAACCAAACCTATGAAATTGGAGATTCGTTGGAATGTGAAAAAAACTGATAGGAAAGGTACTTTAACAGACCCAATTTTAGATTCTATTACTGATAGCCTCAGATAGGTTTCAGAGATTCTAGCTGAAAAACCTTCATGATACTGTCACAATGGTAAGAAACATGTAACTAGAGTAAGTAGGTATAATCATATTATAACGTTTTTCTAAAGCGCTGCTGATAATATCCTAGAAATGTAGCAAGATATAATAATAATTACCTACACACATTTGTACGCCATAATAAACTGTTGTGATTGCTATTCTGCTTTGTCTTTCAGCAGTATGGTAAAAAGTAATCTCATGTTTGCATTTGTACAATGTTCGACTCCCTATCAAGCAAACTAATCAAGTCCAACTTGAAGGGATATGAATAAAAAATATATATAATACTGATTTTAACACATCTGAAGTACTGCCACGGGGCAAAACAAACAATTTAACTTCTTAAAAATATCCTTTGTCATCGATTAGCTTAGAAGAAGAATGTTACCTTTCCTTAAGTCGTGCTTTAACCAACATAGTTCTTCGTAATACAAATCGCTCTATTTCCCGCGCCCGACATTTTTACGCGCGTACGACTTTTAATTTCCGTATTAGCATGGGTGACTTCCGGCTTTCAAGGACACAATTACTTACTATACGTCATTGCCGACGTTTTACTGAAATCTTTAGCCGTACAGGACGTCAAAAAAAAAAATTGATACCTACTTTGACCCTACTTAAACCTTCTTTAGTAGAAGATTCCTACATTTTTCAAGGATGATTATTATATTAATTACTTATTTATTCTTTTTGATGTAAGAACTTAATCGTTCTCTTTATTAATTTATTTTTCATTATTTGGTCATTGACAACCATAGTTTTGTGTAAAGTAGAAGCATATTTTTCAAATTTTGTAAATGTGAGTACCATGAAACCATTTACATTTTATGTGAGTAGTTATAGTTTTACTTGTTGGACATGAACGAGCATGGTGGTTGAGAGCATGTCATGCTCACTCAAATGTCTCGCTGATGGCGGCGCGTGGGTTTGATCATTCGGTTCCCTTCGAAATGGTTGAGCTGAAGGGTGCCGATACACGCGTCATGTTCGTAAACAGGCGCCGTCGGTTGAGACTGGTCATCTCTTAACTGCCATTGGCTTATTTTAATCTTTATATTTAAAATTCTTATAACAAGCCCTTTTTTTTTTCCTTTGCATTGTCCTCACATGCAGAAGCAACGAGTATATGTAACTTGAAATTTTGTAAAATCAGAACATGATTTAAAAGAGTGTCCGTGGAGTTTCTTGCACGTTCTTCTCCATAGAGATCTACGCTTTGGAACGTGCAAATAGCTTCCATGTTTTTGACTGCTTAGCCTGTGAATGGTTTATTTGAAATAAAATGCTTTGAATTTGAATTTGAATTTGATGGGAAATCATCAAATGACTCCTTCTGCTCTACGGAGCGGAAGGGATTGTTTGACTCGCTGACTAAAACCCTTCTGTGTTTCTCCTAATGACCTGTGTGTAGTGACTTTTCCGAAAAGAATCCGCAGCTGTGGCTCTTAGCCCTCCTTTAGTAGAAGATTCCGGGTTTGTCTTCCTGCCTTAGTCCCATAAAAACATGATAGAAATCATTTAAACATTCTCTTCATCTCATTCACAGGATTGGGAAAAAGTTAGCTTAATTGAACCATTTGCTTGCATCCAAGAATCCCTAGACAACTGCATCTGTGTGAACCCTCGGGGGTTGAATTGATCTTAAAGCTTCCTTTTAAAGTTAAACCAACAAACAGCGACTTCAGGGTTTCGTCCCAAGTCCGAGCAACAAAAACAAAATAAGTTCTTTTACTTTGAAATGCGCTTTTCTTTTATTATTTTTGTTTAGTTCATAATTGTACAGCTTGTTTCTTGCAACTGCCTCTCTAGCAGAAACCTTATTTCCTATTCTAAGTATTTACTTTTTTTCTTTCGCTAGATTGTTTGTTTATCAATCTTTACCTTTGCTTATATAATATGTTTATCCTGCCATTCTTTTGCCCTAATCGAACTGAAATTAGGATACCGATTCTTATTTCAGTTCGATAAGGCGATAGCAACATGTATTATTCTTTAATACTTTTCTATGAGTAGTCTTCATCATTGGTGTTTCCCTACTTTTAAAGCTAATCACATCCATATTTTGCTTATCTTTATTTTAAAATCTAAATAAAGGTTAAGAGATTTCCTTCTAAATCTTCAGCCTGTACCGCATGTAATAAAACACGTTCAAAATATTGAAATTCTAACAAGCGGGAAACGTGTAATGTCTTTTATAATAACAGCGTTTGGTGTGTTATTAGTTAGGTGATTATATACCTACGAGTAACTGGTTGTTGTGTTGTTTTGTTTGGGGGCCGTTGAATGTCCCCGTGATGGATACTGTTATGTTTCAAACTATGTTTCATTTGTATATCATCCGTTTAAATACATGTATTGTGTTTTTAAATGGCCCAAACCTTGCAGGGTACAGTCGTTGTTGTAATTGTAGGATTTTTTTTTCGTTTACCATTCAATCGATAAAGAACCTTTTATACTTAATTATTTGTATTGTATTCTTACGAATACTAGAGTATCTAAATCCTTTGCAAGCCCGTTTGCTTTATGCATGACATGGTTGCGAACAGTTACAGGGCAACCACCATCTGACCTCCGTGGTTCTTAATTGATACTCGTACATATGAATCATTTGAACTTATAATTTGTGAGGTTCAAAGAAATATTACTGTAAGTGGAACAACCTATACCAAAACTGCTATGTAAGGTAGAATAAAGCAATACCCTTTGATATTTTGGACATAGAGTGGGCGGGTCCCTCGATCATTCACTTGAATTGACAAATATTTTGTTACTGGCCAGGAACGGCAAGATATAGTATTATTGATCGGCAATGTACTAAATTATGAAACAAAGTCGACGATCTTGTAATAACCTTTTGTAGTAGAATTGTAGGATGCACGTTTCGTAATTGCTAAGGTTAGTAAACCCATTAAATTGATTGCTGTTAATTGTTCAGCTGCATTGGCGGAGTTTAGTTTGTGCATCACGATGGATACAGCTGGTTACGATTACAATTTGGTTTTATTTATTATTTTTTCCATTGGTTACGTCTCTGCTGTGCCTTTATTTCATAGATACTTATTTACTACAAATATTCAGAATATAATTTTCGTATAATATTGTCTCTTAAATGTATCCTTATGTGGTCACAGTTAAGACTGACGTTTTAAGTCAAGGTCAGGCAAGACGTATGCGACGTATCAATATCATCGGGTAGGACACTACTCACCTTATCATCATCATCCACTGGCAGACTTCATCCATCTCCGTCTTTATTTGCCCCAATCCTGACGAACATGTCCCAGTCTAATTCATCATTAATTAAATTTGAAACTGATGTCACTCTTTGTGCACCCTCATCTCACCCGTTCTCATATGTGTACACAGTAAAATACATGCATCTTAATTTCACTATCGGTGATGTACGGGCCGCGCAGAAAGTTGGCAGGCCGGACGCGGCCCGCTGGCACGCTCTCAACGCGGCTGACCCGACCTTCACCTCATGATCTGCATTCGCGATTCATACGCAAGAGTTCATTGCAACACTTATCTTGGAGGTGCAGCGGTGCGGTTACCTTGGGATGGGTAAATTGATGATTTTGATGTCATGCTTGAATCATAGCGTATGCATGAATCAAGCGTATCTGAAAAATGCGGAAAGATAAGGAACGATTATAATTAGTGAATGTAATGATTCTAAGAGCTTACGTATGTTTAATTAATCAGACATTAGAGAAAAGAGTCATTTCTAGAGATTTGGCGCAGACAATGTTCCTGAGAATTTATAAATTCGCTGAAATAGAGCAACTCAACTCAGCAGTTCATTGGTCAATCCACTTCGTTTCGTTTAAATAATGGCTGTAGGTTAACAGTCAGCACAGTTATTTTATGCAAACCAGCTCTGAAAATTCCGGTAAACGATAGAAACTTCAATAGTTTTCGACTAGTTGCTAGATTTATTCGGGTCTACGTGTCGGTAATTAAGAGGATTAACATTTGGTTAATCGTTTGATTTTCAGCTCATTACAAGGTTTAGCCGAGTTAGGGTATGTTTATATAAACTTTTGGTGCGTATTTGATTTGGACTCATTAGCGGACGATGTAAGGTTTGTTCTGTGCAAATTAGCACTTTCTGTGGTTTGTAGGTTTCCTGAATATACTCAGGTTGAATTGAAACGAACGGGAAATAAAAGTTAGATGATTATAATTTCCAGAAATTATTAAATGGTAATCAACTCCCTAAATGACTGTTATGAAATAAAACAAGAAGAGACGTCTGTGCTCTAGGCTAGAACGAGAGTTAAAGAGCCATAGATATGTAAATAAGTAATTGGCAAGATTTTTTGAAAAGAATAAATAACTGCTTATTTGCTTTCAAGACCTAAAAACAAACGCGTTCAAAACAATTATAATCTTGCCCTAATCGCAATTTATTAGGATCGGCGCAAGTTGTCTTCTTCCAGCATACTTCCCTGCTAGTCTTCACCTCTGTGGAGTCATGCACATCACAAAATCGGTCCATCAGTAATTTGTTCACCCCTTCTTCTTTGGTCATCCACATGCATCCTCAAAACTTTTATCTTGTCATTCTACTCATTCGAAAAAACAGTATGCCTGGAACATTTCACCTATACCTAAATATATCGTCAACATACCTATGCAGTATTCTATAACCCACCAGGGTCTAATGTCAGAGCTGCAGCCATAAATACACGGCTGTTAACCGAGTAGGTAATATTATTAGGATCACTCATAAGGTCGCGATCGATCGGGCCTCATCTCATCTCTGCGTCGACTTCACTTGCAGACTCATCTAGGGTCTGACGTGTTGGCGTGGTGACGTCAGAGTTTAGCTCATGTTGTGGTAGACGTGGAGTTTGATTCTTTATTTTCTTTTTGTCTTTGATCGGTTGTTCTCATACTCAATCGTTTATTGCATTCCGCAATTTATGTTTTTGTGGTAACTTAAGATTGTATGAGATCATTGTGGGGTTTGTCCGTCATAGCTCATTATTGACAAGGCCTTCAGTTGTCTCGTTGTTGTTCTAACCAAGATATTTTGTTTGTTTTGGGTTTTCAAGCGGAGAAAAATTCAAGCTTATAAATATGTAACTTCAAAAATATGGTATGAAATTTTCTTTTGTTAAATCAAAACTTAAGGTTTACCCACTACTCTAAACAGCCAGTTTAGAGTAGTGGGTAAACCTTGCGTCTAAATTACGTAAAGTGGGCCCACAGGATACTGACATTGGTCTGCACAGACTTTGTTGTAAGTCTGTGCAGACATACAAAACCATGTTTTGTGAGGACGGTCCAGAAGTACGAAAGCGCTCTCATCCTGTCTGAATTGGCATTCGCACTTTTTCCTGCATTGCGATGGTCAAGCTACAGTCATAGGTACTGATACAACTTCTCTCTTCACTGCGGTGGGACATTCACTAGCTTTTACGAGTTCTATTACAGGTGTAGTACCTATATGGCAGATTATAAGTTAGATTCTACAAATGTCGGATCACATCGAATTCAACTAGTTTGTCAAAGTCGCTACGGTTGCCTCGAGCCTGAGCGCTAAGCCGAAACTTTATGTCTTCGCGTGCCTGTTCCATGTTTCCGGAACGAACTTTATTGATGGCAGCCAAAGTTAAGGTTATTACAAGTACTGCTACTGGGTCAAATTGAATGATGTTGGCTGTACTAAAACGTGTGTAATGTTGTCAAATAATAGCATGTGTTTCCGGCTTCGATTGGTATGTAATACCCACTATTTGATTTCATTTGATTCAGTCGCTTGGCAGTACATACATATCAGTTTTTGTGACGTTTTTTTGGGAATATTCCCAACCACTACGATTCCTGAGAGCCAGAACTAACAGTGGCGACTACCAGAAAAGCGCCGAATCAATCAATGTAGCTCGAGGAGTCCCAGATTACAAACGATTCAAGTCATAGATCCCGCTACGACGTAATCAGAAAACAACGACGGAGGAGTAAGATAAAAAGTTTGTGAGTTTGTGACCATAGGGATTGGCGGTAAAAATAAGTACCTATACCTGGAATATTTACCCAAGTAAATAAGGGTATTTATACACCCAATTGGGTGTATTCTCGAGAATTTACCGGATAGAATCCCATCTCTAGTTCATAACTTTTCAAAGGCTTGCAGATTGTTGCCATATCCATGGCAACACACTGACCCAGTAAAACATAGCTAAATATTATAAAACAGATTATTAAATCAGCTAACAGGAACCTAACTGAGATAATGTAGCTGTTATCAAACTAGTATAATAAATAATATGTGATGTAGCAACGACACAAAAACTGCATGTTTATTAATAGAGTTACTTTTTATTTAATTTTCTACTGTTATCGATTCTCGTAATGAGTCGTTATCAGAGAAAGGTAATTAATACTGAAACAATGTGTGTGATAGATAAGAGTATGAATTGCTAATGAAAATAAAATAATATACATACATACATTAGCTAGTTTGTAAGGCCTAGGAAAGTACCGGATATCTAGAAATACGACCTGATTTTGAACATTATTTTACTAATAGACAGCTATACAAATTTTAAGTACCATTGCCCTCTATTTGTCACGGAAAACTGTACGGCTCTCGCGAGACAGGCCATAATACAAAGCTATAAATCAAAAGTATCTACACATTTTTCCTGAAGCTTCCCGAAAAGCTTAAGTACCTATTTATTTTTCTTAAGAAAAAAAGTATGGTACGTTTGGCAAATAGCACAGTATTTGTAAGTACACAATATACCAAGTACAGTGAAAACTTGGCACTCGTTATTTAAAATATTATCACCAATAAATTATGACTGTCAGTAATGTCCTCCTCTCATTTTCCTTTCGGCCTCGACCTTTAAAAGACGCAGACCTGTAGTTCTTGGCAAACAAGGCTATGACGATCATCATTCTTTTACCATTTTATATCACCTTATAAAAATATACTAGCATTTGGGGACATTCTACTAGTCATCACACACCGCAGTGGTCACCTACTTCTTCGAAATAGCTTTTTTTACACAATTCATCCTTCGTTACTTGGATTTTCTTTTCTTTTTTCTTCCCTTTTTATCTTCCTCTTTTTTACTCAAAAGGTTCCTCCTTCTTCTTTTTTCTCATAGTTCTGCATCCGGTGCCATGCCACTCTCAGACTTCATGGACCGTCCGCGTCGTGTGGACTCTGTGGAGCCACTATAGCACACCCTCCCACTGAAACAGAATATGAGTATTGTTTATTGTCTACCAAATGGTTCAACCTTGAACCATTTTATCAAAATCCTTGCCGGAAGCACTTGCATAAGCTCTTATCTCCTAACACCCACTACGAACCTGACCAATAACTAAATTACAAGTGCCCAATAACCTAATAATTTGAACCCAATCGCTCGGGAAGGTCAACACGAGTAGTTAACGGCAGTCGGGGCTCTAATACTAACTCGGTTACAGTGTCGTAATATCGTTGGAGTAGTGCTCAATTTCCGGTTTGCTTAGTTGCTGGAGGGTTTTGGCACGTGTGCTTTCCGTCACTGTTCGATGATGCACTGACCTGATCACTGATCATCAGCTTTTGTATTAAGTATTGTAGTTACGCTTCCGCAAATGCGGAATTTCCGCATGAAGTCATACCTCCGCAAAGATGGCCTCTTTTACTTTCCTTGTAATTAATACATAAGTACAGCATCGTCTATTGGGTACATGCGTTTAAATACTTTAGAGAAGTGTAGGTAGAGGTAACTACTTGACGAGGCAATATCTCATATCGGGCTCACATTTTAGTGTAGGTAGGCCAAAAGTAAGATCTTGTTTCCGACTTTGGATGCTAGTGGTAATTAGATACTTGTAATAGGATAACATCTGTTGATGATTGCCTGATTTGGGCTCCCATCGATCAACAAGGTCTTTTATAGTTCGTAAAAGGTCCAACTTCATTGGGTCGACGATAAGAAAGCTTGGTTATGATAATTTCATTTCATTTATTAACCGACTTCTTCAAAAAGGAGGAGGCATAGAACCTCCTGAACCACCTCCTTCGGATGTATTTTTTATTTTTGTATGTTCACCGATTTCTCCGCCAATAGGGTATTTTACTAAAAAAAATCTAATTAGTCCGACTGATAGATTTTCAAAAAATATTGGACACGTATTTTTTCCTTTTTCACGTAAACAAAAAATAAAGAGGCTACAGCGAGTTGAAGACACGCGTGACGTCATTTGGCTTGGTAAAATATACCAAATTTACTAAACCAGATGACGTCACGCGTGTTTAAAAATACCCTATTGTGGACCGATTTTAAAAATTCTTTTTTTATTTGAAAGCCAATACTAAAGTCAGAATCTGAAGATGGGATCCCATGAAAATCGAAATAAACCCTTAAATTTTATAGACACACACATTGTTTTTCTTGACATTTCTAACGCAATTCAGATATTTGTGCCTGGAAATCATCATCTCATGTTGCTGAGCTGATGATGGAAGGTCAGGATCTGATGATCGGACCCCACGAAAAATGTTTGTTCAGCGATATTTTCGCCAATTGTGAACCGATTTTGAGGATTATTTTTTTGTTTGGAAGAGTATTTTCTCGGACTGGTCCCATTTCAATTTGGTGAAGATCTGAAGAAGAACTTCGGAGGTAGGCAACGGAACTCAATCAATGATAGCAAATTTATCGGGATTTCCGCATGAATTGGTTTAAACAATTGACACCAATTCATAACATTACATCACTTTAAAAAAAAAAAAAAAACATGACATACCGCGGGTACGCTGTTTGTGGTTTTACTTTTTTTTCATAAAACAAATTACAGTATGTTGAATATTATACCTACACATGCATTTTACTAACAAATACAAAGAACTATGAATTATTAATTAGCATTACAAATGAAATTCAAGGACTAGTGCTAAAACAATATCTGGTAATACTTACATCCTTTTCACAGCCTACCGCATTTGACCAGTCTTCGCCTTCAGTCCGCAATTTCCTTCGCCAGTCTATCTGCAGGCCCATTCCTTTTACACAGTCACTCAACCTTGTCTGTTCAACACGCCACAAAAATTAACATCAATCTTCAAGTTCGTTCACCCCGACCTTGTCATAGACAAGCTGAAAAAGGGAAAAGTAACGCATGTTGGGCATGTGCCAGATGTGTCAAGGACGGTCATATTTACAACTGTGCTTCACTGGTTCATGTTCTGTTCACTTGTCATTGGACTCATTGGACGCCAAGTTCCGGTTTTCATTCGTTTGGGTAGATTTTATTGGTATTGTCGACTGCTCTGAATTCTCTTCTGCTTTTTTTCTGGTTCAGTGTTCGGAAAAATCGGTTCAGTCTATGGATTGTTATTTGTTTCGTTTGAGAGGATGATCGTATTGGAAGAGGCAGCTCTGTTGTCGTGTTCATAATAATATCATGGTCACAATTAGGTACCATTTTTGTTTTGTGTTCCATTGCTAGGTTAAGGCCTACCCTTTCTACTTCCAAGCTCTCTCTGCCTTGGGTGGTCACTGGCCAAGTTTGCCATTTTAGGATCGGAAATCATCAAATTCCTTAGAAAGACTCCTTCCGCTCTGTACGGAGCGGAAAGGAGTGTCAGACCCTTACTTCTTCTTCTTGCCCACAGGCAGTAAGATCTAACGAACTCACGCACCCTAGTGTCAGAGTTTCTAAACCGCCTCAAGGGCCTCTGACATGACTCTTCCTGACTAAAACCCACTCACGTTCCTTCAAATGCCGTTTGCGTTCCAGGGCCGTGCAGGAAAGTTCGAATAAAATTCCGCAACCCTAGCGTACAGTGTACATAATAAAGAGTATTCTATTCTATATTTGTCCCTACCACCAACTAACCCATGCTACCTTAGGTGATAGCATCTATCATCATCATCCTACCACAGTGGTCATTGTCAGGGTCAGATAAGAATCCTAGCAAACGAATAGATCCACTTTTCAGATAACGTTCGACTTTTCTTAGAAATGTAGTATATTGTCTGTCAGTTTCTTCCAGCTGTAGTGGAAATTCAAGAGAATGTTGCACCTTGATGTGGACCGGTCCTTCAATTCGCGATTGATACATAACGAGAGAGATGAGTTGAACATCGGCATTGGAAACATTTAATTAAAACTATCTGAAGAAGCAGCTGGATTAAATGGCCACTCAGGAATCTAGGTTAGGTTGAAAAACAGCGTCAGGCACTAGTTGTCCCGCTTATATGCTGAATTGGACCTATTTGGCGCAACCACGAGGCACACTTTTTCAGTAACGTTTTACTTAGGGAAATTAAACAACAAGGTCGAAATACGCATCTGTGCCTTTTAGGTACGCTAAAAACAAAGGAATGTTTCGACTTTGTTAAATAACTTTTCAGAAACCCTTGGGATGAAACCCTGAGTTTATTTTTAGCCCCAGCTCATGCCTTTTCAACCAATTTGTCAATAATATAACGTCTGGTTCATCAGAATATTTTCCATTACTTATCTATAATTTCGTACATTTACCGAAGTTATAAACTCGTTGATTGATTAGATCAGATTTAGTTAGAATTTGCGAACACGAATTCGATTTGCTAAATTGACGAAGTTAAAGTCTGCCGATGAGCGTCTGTGTTTTCTCAATCGATAAAACATGGAAAATAGGTATCTCACATAGACTGATTCTGTATTCATTGTGAGATCTTGTATGTAGTTTACTTTGTTATGATACCTAATTAGGTGGAGAGTATTGGATTAGCGTTAACACGTAATAATGTTATTTGTCAATAGTTAAAAATCCCGAATATTCTCACCAAGACCTCGAAAGGAATTGGTCCCTTTTTCTGCCGATCAAAACGACCAACTCCTTTCGACTCAGATTTCTTCTGAGTTAACGCTGCTAAGCTGGTACCTACATTAACAAATGAATCGATACTCATTAAGGTCATTTCAATGGTCTTTCATACTTGAAAACACATGAAACAAAAACCTAATATCTCCCCAAGCATTTCGTTGTTTATCTGAGTGTAACGTTACTGTGCTGGACCCTTGTAACGACGGCTTTACTTCGAATTAATCAACGGTTTCGATAACTGTCTGTTTTGTTACAGGTAAGCTGTAACCTCGGCTCCACGATGATTTATAGTGAGTAAGTAATCTTATTTAATGTTCGGCCTAACTCCGTTTTAATGAGAACGTTTTAAGTGGGATTAGGCTGGAAAAGGTATGGTTGAAATACGAATGGAAGCGTAAGATTTTTACGTTGGCAGGAATACCGATAGTAACGTTCAAAGGAGAAACTGTTTATATAGCACCCAAGGTGGTAAATATGCCAATTAAGATAATAAATCGTCATAATAATCAATAAAAATCGTAATAATTAGAATCGTCAGAAGTAACGACTTACTTTATTTCGAAGGCCTCAAACATTATTGACACAATAGTCTAAATTGGGCACTCCAAATATAGAAATAAACCCAAGAAGGAAAATAAACAAGTTTTCCTTTTTCGCCTCATCAGCAACAAGCGATCTTCATAAATATCAAAGCACCTCCCACTTTCCCCGAGGCGGTTAGTACCGAAAACTTCTGACAACTAACAACCGCAACTCCTTTTATTCACAAGTTCCCAACAAGATGTATCACTTTATACCGTACATATTCTCTTTTGAGAAAAAAACTTGGTCCTTCTGCTCAAAGAAACTCGTTGCTCTAAAGTTTATCGTAAATATGTTCCGGTCCTAATTCAAATTTCGGTCCCTCCGGACAAAATTACAAGATGGCGTCGTTTCGCGCCAAAGTTTGACAACTATTTTCTTGTTAGGTTCTAATTAGGGGTGTCACCCTGTCATTACTCTATACGTGTCGTAGTTAAGTTAAAATAATGGATTAATTTAGCTTGTTTATAACCCTATTTGTTCAGGAAAATGGGGTGTTAAATGGATTGTGTGGATTTGTTGCACATTTGAGCGTCACTTGTTTTTCTGAGTGTATTTTCCTCTTTCTCTGTTTTACGCCAATCAGGTGCTGTGTCCTAATGCTCAAAATAACTTCACTCAAAATTATTTAAGGCGAAAAACCACTGTACCTATATCGTATCCTGAGATCAGTAAATGTTTGATATTAAAATTAACTTTAATCAAATTCCCAAAGCACATTTAGGCTTCCAACATTTTCATCGTACTTAAGTACTTACCTGCTGTATTCTTATACGAAGTTGTGCTGAAACTTTATCAGCGTCACTTATAACTTGAGTTTCAGCTGAATTCAAAGGCTTCAGGAGGCTTCTCCTGTAATTATCATAACAATTACTGAATGATGATGGTTTGTTATTATCACTGTTAGGAGTAACGGGAGATACCGGCCGCTTTTCTAACGTTCGAAGGGATTTAAAGAGTAATTTGCATGATTTTGTTTGTTTTAATGTTGTTTTAACTGAGAAACGTGACTTTGCTTAGTGAAGCACGCATCTACGATTAGATATTTACCATTTTTACAAATATAATAATAGATATCCAAAAAAATATCTATACCTAGCATTCTATACCTAGGTAACGATTGATAAAAAACGCATGGGATTGTTATGCGTTTGGTACAAAATTTCACGTGGTCACCCCCAGTTTTTTAGAATTTTAACAATCGTTATCGGTAATAGAATATAGCTCTTTGTTGAACTAAAATAGCTAAATAGACAATTCTTTTTTTGAAAATTAATCCTTTTCAACGCTTTTTTCCGTGCCGCACTTACATGACTCAAAAGAACTAGATTTATGTCTATTTCCAAGCTATAAATACAACAATGAAAACGTAGGAATCTACGTACGTTAATAGTCATTATTAACGTAATCTTTGCGTAGTATCTCGGAGGCAGCTGGTTCATTACTTCATTGACTACGAACTAGAATAGGAACGTAAAAAATACGCTTCTATTGTATTAGTCTGTGTCAGTCATTCATTGCTTTGTAATAATGACAGTCTAATGGAAGATTTTCTAAACGTGTTGATTTCTTTTACAGTTTTTTTTTCGAATTGTTTCGTAATTTCCTGGTCAGGAAAATAACTGTGCCTATCTGTGCTTCTCTATATTAATCTTTTTAAAATTAATCTACATTCTACTACTAGAGTCATTTTTTTTACTGAAAATGTTGATGATTAAAAATGACTTAATGGCGTAATTAAATTATCAATGCTCCTTCACCACTTCTCCCTTTGAGGCTCCCACAGACAGTCGCTATGCGACAATTCGACATTGAGATTTCTTGAGAAATGAAAATCGTTGTCGCATTTTTGTGTCTTTCATTACGTACTGATTTGGTTAATTTCATTTATTTATTTTGTCATCATCTCCCCTCTAACTAATACAGTAAATGAATCATTTCTGGGCATACAGGGGCAAAGTGAGGGTTTATTGGGCTACAATGATGTTTAGTAAACTTAATATCAATGGATCAATACTATAATGATACAGCGAACCTGTCGCGTGTCGACAAAAATAACAAAACACAGTTTGTTGTGTCGTTAATCGTTAATTATGACGGTTAATGGCCGATTTCGATGTTAATTTGTTAGTTGTTCCGATAGTTTCAGTCGGAAAGGTCAAACACTGATAACCGAATGTTTATCGAATAGTTTTTAGTGAAATTGTACAAAACGTGCTTTAATGGAAATCGATAACTGTTAATAAATATGAATGTAGACCAGGAAACAGTATTTATATTTGCTATCAATATAGTCGCCGGTGCCCCCGCGGTGGTGGAAGCCGGTGGTCCCGGCCGCCAAATGGCGGTCGTCAAATAAACCATGTCAGAAGCCCTTGAGGCGGTTTAGAAACTCTGACACTAGGGTGTGTGGGGTCGTTAGATCTTACTGACCACACGATAAGAAGAAAATCGATATAGTAACCATGATAACTATTTTCAGCTCGTAATATCCTGAGCATTTGTGTCTTATGGTAAATAGAAAAATAAAAGAAATAAAGAAAAACTATTCATTCCACCAGATAAGACGCACAAAAATAATTAAGGTGGGGAGAAACACAACTTAACTAAAAGCAACAATTGAATCACGGCCAAGCCATGTCAAGGACGGACAGACTCCGTAACCATAGTCAGAACAGTACGGTACCTAATCATTTCCCTTTAACGGTAAATAACCTTTTTGTTTGAAACTTCAATGAAAAGAATAAATAAGAAAACTGTATACCCACCATCAAGACTAAAAGGACAAAATCATATATGTTAAAAGCTTGCGGACAATACACATGCATCAAAACCGCCACCATCCACCCAGACACGATCGTACCTTCGGGACCATGATGCTATGGACCACGAAGATGAAAAGCAGCAGTAATTCAACTCTAGGCGGTACGTAAGCATCCATTCCAGATACGGAGGCCTCTGAAAATTGGGCCGTCTATTTGGATTAGTACATAATTGTTGACCAAAACCGAGGTAGCAAAAATCACAGTGCTTGTTCTGTAAAAATGTGCGAAGTAGCATGAGAGTGTGCAAGGCTAGGATTAGCGTAGTTCTGGTGGTACAGGGCTTGCAAAGCTAGATATTCACTTCCACAGTACCGATACGCAACCTTGCATATCTGGGACCTTACTATGATGTCTTAAAGCCATCATAATTCCGGTGTCTCCTTTTTCGCGAATCATCATGGCATTGGCATTTCGTCTCGACCCTGGGGGGCTACTCTCTAACGCAATACGCTCGTAACTAACCCCGAAACTGCAGACATCGGGCTTAGAGAGTAGCCCCCCTCACCAAACCCTTACAGATGAGACTTCGCCTGCGTTATTGCAGCAATCAAGAAAGGTAACAAAATCTATCTCCTGTTAAAGATTTATCCACATAATTATTTTTATTCCCAAAAGCGTATTTAATTTCCTTCCACTATCCCACCTGAATACAAAACGCCTGCACAATTAACCTTCTGTATCCTGTATCATGTTGCTCCCATTATCCCCCATCAATACAGGATCAATGTAACACTGTCATCCCCTATCCCCCGGGGGATGGTCCTTACTCCCCAGTAATTGTTTCTGCTGGCCAGCCGACGCCGGCGGAATACTAATTAAGACGAAGTTTGGGCGGGTCTTGTTTGTTTACTTCAAGATTTTGAGGTGGGAATACTGGTGTTATGGGGCTTCCTTGTGAGGCAGGTATTGTTGCAATCAACTTTAATGAGATTGTATGTTTATTTATAAAAACACTTTATGAACAAGTAAAAAATACACTGTACGAAGGCAGTAGGTAGGTATGCCTTAGGCGCTGTCTGTCAGCCTCATGGAAGGAGAGCGTATTTGGAGGATCACGGATGTTTGAGTCAGTGAGAGTCTGACACTCCCTTTCGCTCCGCTTAGAGCAGGAGTCATAAAAAAAGTCATGTATCTAATCACATTTTCCTTTATTTAACTCACGTTTATTTATATTTATTTCTAGCTGGTTCTTCCATTGGTTAAAATTCTGCGCTACTGGTATCCAATTTTCAACGAAGACATCGTATTCGTCACGCCAATTATTTCATGTCAGTTGCAACCCTTTTAGAAGTATATAATCACTATTATAGAAGGCTTACTCCCTCGTTACCATTAAAACTTTGCCATGAATTACATTTTTAGAAACACCAGATACTTACTCTTTAAAACATTTTCATCACCATTTCCCCCATGAATATTAAACACAAATATCAAATCACCACAAATCAAATCCAACTGTTATTGTTGCAGTTAAAACGAATTTAATTGTTACAAATGATTACAGCGTTTTAGAAAACGTACAATTAATTACAGAGTGTCAATCTGTCGGTGGTTTAATTACAGCGTAATTACTCATTACGAGCACATACACACACTGCCGCTCCGGCAGACATACTGACACTTTCTCTGACTCACTGTGGCACACGATAATAGAACTTATTGTTGTTTGTGTTAGTGTGATTGTTGTTAAAATGTGTGTTTATTTCATGGTGGATGATTTAGATTATACAACTCTTCGTCTAGAGAAAGAGTTGAACATTAATATGGCGGTCCACGACATAATTTATCATCAAGATCACATTATAGATTCGCGTCGGTACTGTAGATGGAATCTATCGGATCATCGCGATCTTCACACTGATATCCGTCATGGAGAACCTAATAGGCACGCTCTTCAAGATAATCTAGTAACTAGTAATGCATCTACAGATGCAGAAGTTTCTTTATATGGTCATTTACTACTTGGTACTACCATCTGCTTAGCCTTTTTCCAACTATATTGGGGTCGGCTTCCAGTCAAACCAGATTCAGCTGAATACCAGTGTTTTACGTGGAGCGGCTGCCTACCAGACCTCCACAACCCATTAACTGGGTAACACGGTACTTCTTGGCAAGACTGGAGTCAGATTTACTGGCTTCTGACAACCCGTAATGACTGCCAAAGATCTACAAAGGACAGCCGGGACCAACGGCTTAACGTGCTTTCCGAGGCACGGAGGAAACTCGATATGTTAAGATGGTCACCCATCCACAGACCATTTACTACTTGGTACTAATTTCTGTAAAAGAGCAAATTTTGCAGTTTTCAAAGAAAAGTGTGTATTTTTAATCCCCACATGTTACAAATATATTAATGGTCTTAACTATAAATAAACCCTTTTAATCCCGAAATGAGAAAGGGATCAACTTGACCCAGAACTTGACACTCAGAATATTTAAACAGACTCTCAAAATTAACCCTTTTATTGCGTCGCCGCCATATTCGGATAAAATGTACGTGGATACAAGTGCCATCCACCATCCAGCCAACCACTTGAGTGAATTAAACTTGATCAAAGTACCTTTTTGACCTTTTCAAGGCCAAAAGAATTCTGACCTTGAATTCAGTCTCATTTAAAATGTAAATCAGATAACTATCTTTAGCTGTCGTGTGAGGATTTGAAGAGTTGAAGCGTCGTGCATATCTTTAAATGGATCAAGTTGCAAGAACGATGAGAATGCTTGAGATTCTTGGGGAAAGCTGAAATAGTATGGGGTGCGACTGAAGAGTCTTTTAATGGCCATTCTAGAACTTATCTCTTTTATTTTCTGCTAGCTTCTGCCTACGGCTTTGCCTGAGAGAAAGTTGAAAGTTATCCCTAGGGAAAAAATATCGTATGTCGTATTCCGGGACGTGGTCTACCCGTGGACCAAGTTTCATAAGTCCCTTCAGTCGTTACTTTCACATTTATTAATTATTATGAATAAATAAATAAAAACGTCCAACATGCAAACATTAATCCTTCGATTTCCATTCAGGCTTTCAAATATAAAAACGAAACAAAACAAATGAATCTAAATTTAATTTAACACAAAACATTCAAATTCCAGCCATTCTAGGCATTGTTTACAGCAATAATTCAGCAAACGAATAAAATAAAGGCCTCTTCTCCCTTTGGTATCGAGTAATGGCGGTCAGTGGAGCAATGATGGCGCCGGTGATTTATCTGCGGCGCTGTTGCTATGGCAACGACTCGCGTCGGGCGACACGAGTATTTACGAGGCAATTATGTAGCGTATATATATAGAACATGATAAAAACCCCTGGTGAAAATTCGGGGGAAATTGGGGAAGATACGTGTTAGGTTGTGCAAGGTCGGAACCGTAGCGTACTCGTATGTTTATAGCACCGGGAACGCAAATAAATGAGTGTTGTACAAATTAGGAAAGCAAACAGAAAAGAAAAAACTTACCTATTTAAATCTTCATTACGTAGGTACATCATGTAAGATACAGAAAATATAGATTAAGAAATCATTCAGTCAAGCAACCGAGTTAAAACCCATCTTTTGCGCATACACTAGATCTAAATTAGTAAGAATGTTTGGAACGTAATACAAAAGGGTCTCGACTCGGACAAGAGACGACAACGCGTAAAATATTTAGACGAGAACTGGTTAACAAACAATTTGTTAACGGTTTCGAAGAAACCTCATCCACGTTTCCAAATATTAAGTGTAACAAACAAGCTCCCATCCCCCTTGATTAAGGCGCGATATAAATTCCTATAAAAATTCTTCCTCTTTTATCTCAGAATTCTCTCGTAAAGTTAAGCATCCGATAATATGGAACGTTTAGCCCTAAATATGAGTGCGTCGAACCCTTTGCCGAAAATTAGGCGTGTTCCGGTTATGGGGTCAGTGGGCCACCATGCTAGGTGATTTATTTGCAGCGAGTGAGCCGTATCAACGGCATGGAAATTAGCTGGGGTGCCAGAGTACCCCATGTGAGGATCGTACCCGGGGATGAAATTTTGTAAGGAAGACAAATTATGGAAAATTAAACGTATTAAGTGTGTAATTAGTTTGTGTTAAGAGGGGTTTTGGGTATTCTGGCATTGTCTCCTTTTGTTTGGTCGTATATCGTATACCAAACTTGTGTGGATGTATCCAATTATGAAAAGTACACTCTCCACTGAAACTGGAATTGAAAATACTGACCGGTCAAAAATTGGCTGGTTCCTCCTTTTGTTTGTCGCAATAGAAATTGAAATCCAATATCTAGATTCTCCAACTGTCCCATCGCATCCTAATAGGATTATTTTCGGATCGAGATCCAGAATTTGCACTGCGGAAGTGCTAGCCCGCGTGAATAGAGCGAAATGCGGCAGCACTCAAAGAATATCTTATTTTTAGATCCCGCTTTCTTATTGCACTTCCCACACGTACTCTATTGAGTACTCCATTATCATACCAAATGGTTCACTAATAAGATTAATCAAGAAACTACTGTCCTAAATCAAAAGAAATCTCTTTTACGTCCCGACATTTAATTCCGTCCATCAAAGTAATGCGGCCCCTAAATCGCCTGGATGACTCAATTAAGCGTCAGATTAAAGAAAGTGCGTGATTGTTGTGCTAAGCGATGTGGTGTCATCGATCGAGCTCGAGCCGCGTGACCTCGTTCGCCTCGCGTTTATGTGTGACTAGATTCTGCTAGCGGCTTTGCCTGCGTGACTGTCGGATGTTACCCCAAGGGAACATACTCCCGGGATAAAAATCCTATGTGCTATTTCAGACTATAAACTATCTATGTGCCAAACATCATTCAGATCCGATCAGTCGTTTCGGCGTGATTGAGTAACAAACATACATCCATTCGTTCAAACATTCCAGTTATAATATGAAAAAAATACCAAGGGAATCCCGGGATAAAAATAGCCAATTTGCTTCTCCACTGATATAGGTGATATTCAGCACTGAAATAGATTATAGTCTTAACCTATTTCAGTGCCAAATATCACCTAGATCCGTTTAGGTGTTTCGGCGTGATTGAGTAACAAACGTCCATACGTCGATAAAAACTTCCGCATTTTTAATAGTAGTAACATCTTACCCTCAGTCGTGTCGCTCTCGTCTCGGAGAGTCTTAACTTCCCGAGGGCTTGGACAATGATGGCCGGTCGTAGGATCGGGGTGTCGGCAAATGGATATCAGATCGCGAGATTGGAAAAGTGGGATTATGGTGTTGTCTGATAAGGAAAGGACACTGTTGAATTTATAGCTTGCGGGGTGATTTTGAGGTTTGAGAACATAAATAATAGATGTAACTATATATAGATTTAGGAAACATTTGGGGTAGAGGAGGCAAAGATGAAGATTATTTTTGCGGAACACGTTTTTTATAAGACATTCATTAAGACATTTTATTCTTGTAAATTCAATTGGCATTGAACCCATTACATTAATTCAGCGTGGTCTGAAAATAAAACGAAGTTCTTATTATTTTTGTATTTGCGAATTTTACAGATCCTTAAAACGTTTCATATAATATGTCTCGATATTATCATTGGGAAATAAATAACTCATGTTTGCTTTATTCAGTAGGTTCAAGTATGTCAAAATATCTTGAGACAAATTAAATTATTGTCACTGGAGTATAAGGTTCGATTACTGTAAGCACTTACTTCAATGTGTACGCGTTCGTTTCAAATTGGTAATCTATTTTTCGGGGAACAAGGTTGGATCAAAATGGCTATCCATTACTCGATAGACTTACTCAGTGATGAAATTAATGTTTAAGGTATGTTTTTACTCATACGATAAATAATAGTACTCAAATAGAATAAAAATTAATCAGGATCATGCGTAGTGTTACTAGAAATGGCGTGGTTAAATAAAGTGCTCCATTTTTTACCAAATCAGCGCTTACCATCAGGTGAGATGGTGATCAAACGTGTGCCTATCAATAGTAAAAAAAGTCGAAATATTTACAAGATCACCAAATTCAGACATCATATTCATAGTGTAGGGGAGGTTATGCGAATGCTTCGCTACAGGTATTATGTTCTTTTTAGTACTTAAGCGGCTTATAGCCAGCAAATGGAACCAAAATACACTAATATCGTAGTAAGCTTAGACCTCCTCACGGAGGCAGATTTAAGGATTCCTAAATGGACTACTTTTTCGTTTAAATATAGAAAATTGGAGGGGAGTATCGCTTGGTAAGAAATTCCACTGTGGGTTAAGCTCGTCTTTGTATAAAAGCTGTCCTATTATATAATTTTTGTTTTTCACGAGCAAAGCGAGGGAGTTAATAAAAGAATCCTGAATGCAGTGAGGGATTCAAGCTAGCCAAGGGCAAATAAACTTTTAACCCTGAGGAGCATACTCTACTTTTCACACCTACTACAAGAAAATTATTCGCAAGACATGAAGAGAGGTGGCTGGCCGCGAGCGATTCCCGTCGGTCTCCAGGATGAGTTCCAAATTCAAATCACATTATTGACCTCCGGGCAATATAGAGTTGAATTTCTTTATAACCCGTCGGGCAATAATGACTTACTTTAGGTTGAATTTGCATGACATAATCTGACGTTTTCGTGTAGGTGGTGTGAAAACAATATTGTGACATGCTACGGTCTCTACAGCTTAACCTTAGCACATTATCACATGACTCAGTGAGGTTAGACCCGGATTAAGTTTCTTAGCCGCCTGCTTTATGTTAGGAGTTCCTTCTGAAGATTAGAGTTACTCATTCTTGACCTAATTAAACGACGTCGGCTAGCCACTCAGACAGACTTTGTAATCTGAGACACCACTCGCGACGATCAGTGCCCGGGACTTTTATTAGATGTTTCTTAGCTTTCCAAGAAACGTCAGTCTTATAGAAATCTAAGCGCTAAAAACAGTTCTGTTAGTGACGAAAAGATGAACTGGCTGTATAAAAGAGGAAATAGTTAAAATTGGGTAACTACTGAGAGGAGTATCGAACATCGCACAGGTCGATCTTCAAGGTTAAGCAACGCTTGCCAAGGTTGGACTAAGGATGGGTGACTAGTGATAAAAAAACATCAGTATTTCCAACAAGGAACGGTTTACGGTACTAGTGGCAACGAAAACTTTTTGTTAGTTAATGAAGTAAATGTATAAAAAAATAAGGCTATTTAAGGTTATTTTGACAGCGAACTCTTTGATCAAAAACTTCACCAGGTTTGTAAAAACAGGGCAAGCTCATCAAGACAAGGACAATACACAGATCACCATAGCAAAATCAAGTAGATATAAATTTCATCAACCTTGACTGGACGGTATCTAGCCCAGACGCGCAGTAAATCTTGGTCGACGCCGGGGCAAGGTCATGTCGCACATCAAATTAAACGCGCGTAGTGATTGGTGACACGGCGACACCCACGCGAGTGTCTTGTATAGCACAGTGAGGAGAAGGGTTACTCCAGACAGACCATGAAAATACATTCTGCTGCAGAAATAGAGATACTTGGAATAACGACAGTCTAGACACCAGGGTTTTAGGTTACATATTAGATTAACACAAGAGTTGTCTGTCCATAACTCTATGAATAGGCTGAGAGTTCTTAAGTGATAATTGAGACTTCGCAGGAGAAACAAGACTACCGACATATCCCAAAGAATCGCCATTTTTATGTGGCACATTGCTCGCAAAACAGGCAGCCGACGACCTGGAGTCGCGATTGCATTTCGGAAGACGCAGTTTTCGAAAGCCACCAACAAGGTAGACCAATGACCTGGTGGAGGTCGCGGAAATACACAACTAGCGTTGGTGCAAAGTGGATATTTTTAGAACAGACCAGCCTTAATTTAGTCTTTATTATTGTGTCATCCTCATCTACGATGTAACATGCTATGATGGATGACTTCATTAGTCTAAGATTGATCTCATAGCCCCGAGCTTGGTATCTCGATAGATCTTTAAATGCCATGAGCTAGATACGTGTCTGGGGTCGTGAACCTTCTGCGTCTCCATGCGTTTATTGCGTTCTTCGTGAGTGACACGAATTACCGCCGTCTGCACACACAATATGGCGCCCGTGACGTCATCCTCTCAGATGATATCATCCCCTATTTGAATTATTTCCTCCCCTATCTTATTGCGATCTTTAAATGTTATTAAGTCACGTTCTTTGAGGCATTTAACTGTAATGTGTGTTTATGTGGGGCGTATAAGACGACGCTAATGTCATTTGGGTTCCGGCTTTTATGCTAATGTTCTTCTGAGTTTATTTCAATGCATGTGGTCTTGATCTCCATCTACATATTATCCTGTAGTGTCATTTACTTTTGCGATTTGTTTTCATCAACTATCCGTAACCATATAAATCTACAATGATCAGTCTAACTTCTACGAAAAGGAATATGGCAAGTCATTCAACCAGAATCCGCCATATTTGTTTTTACAACTTGTTTACGACAGGCAGTAATCTCAAGTTCCAGGACTCAGGGCATCAAAGGCACAATCGTCTCGTCTTAAAACTTTAATATCAGTTCCATTAATAAAATATCTTGTTCCGCGAGTTTATTCCGAGTTCCCTTAAGTATTTCCTTACGTTTAACTTCGTAACAAATTAGAAACATACGTCGTAACTTTAACTTAAAGGTATTATGTCGTACGTGAGCCTTCAGAGGTGTATTAAAGTGAAAGCTTCAGTATTTAAATTAAGTCGGAGTTAAGACTTGCTTTTTCATTTGAGTGAATTTTCGAGAGTAAATACCTACGAGTATTTTGTATTAATTTAAAGTACTTGTGTTAATTTGTAATATTACGTGGTTCTCCATACCATCTTTCGCTCTGTTTAGTGAATTTATAATTTAATGTGTCTAGCGGTTTAATATTAAGATATATGTTAAGTTTATTTTGTTTCTGTATACGGAAAAGAATATGGGATATTTCAAATTTATTTTGTTACGAGAAACATCACTGTAGGTATTCATATATAGCTGTATTAAACTTCGCTAAGTATTTCTCAACATTAATTCATCATCTATTCGAAACCATCATTGTCTTTTAACATTCCATACCTGATAAGCAAATTCATTCTTGCTCCAATCATTGAGACCCCTGTGGCATAAGAACGCAGCTTTCAGTCTAGTTCAGCAAGTTTGAGCCTACCCCCATGGGAAAGAGGCGTCAGTTTACGTACGTATATGTATGTACACACTTCGCTAACAAGTGTAGCGTAGTGTTTACACGGTACCAGCAGCTTGGCAACTTTGGTAAGTGTACACTGGGTACACGTGCCGCCGCATTGCGCTGCGTCCGAACCACTCGATTGATTTGGCTCGGCGCTTCTCTCACGCCTTTGTTGCTCGTGTGTGATATTGTGCCCGCATGACTGACAGCACTGGCACCTGGATTTGGGTTTTGTCTCTAATATTTGCATACGTGTAAAGTTGAATTTGCAAAGACATATAGGTTTAGTCTATCGGAAAATGCTGCAAGATTAGTTGCTTTTTCGCGGATTAAAATATGGATAGTGTATTGATTGTGTTCAGAACGATAACAGTGTCTTTTAAAATTGAAACTGCTCCAGTCATAATAGACAATGCTTGTCTAGGGTTTGTCTCTCCCCTTTAATTATTTAATCATCATCATCGTCATTTAATACTTAGCAACAATAAGCCAACAATATTGAGTGGGACTATCTACACCGATATGTACGTCCTTTAGATTTTTGACGATTATAACCACTTTCTCATCTAAAAACTGACCTGAATCAGATAATGGGGTACGTATCGGTTTACACCAAAATATTAGTCGAACCAGGGATTTCCCTTTGTAATAAATAAATTGTAGAATAATGGAGTAGTAACTGGTGCTATTAACCCGGGGTTTTCCTAGGGAACGCCTTCCATATCGCGAACATGCTAGCATATCGCACAAGTAGTGTACCACATGTTCAAACTATTATAGAAATAATAAAAAGGCTACGTAGCGTGACTGCTTATTAAATAACTTATTACTTTTATCGCCTCATATGTGCTAGAGAAATGCTCTGAATGTAGGCTTCTGAATTATTCATGTTTGGCTTATGTTCAAGTACTAATGTACTTTAATCTGCTGCTTGAATATTTTGGTATTTTGCAAATGAATTTCTGATGATTACAGCAGAATACCACAGTTAACATCGCAAATTGGTTTTTTAAATAAAAGTACGTCATTATAATGCCTTATCCCTGCGACTGAGCTCTCAACACTCATAAGAAGCTAGCTGTTAGTGATCTTCATGGTCTGTTCCTGAATCGCGATGTTTCCTAATTTGAAAGTGATCCATTTTGGGTGTAAACTTTGTTCCCAAGCTTTCATCGTTAAAATGATCCACCGGCAACCCGCAACCCTCACCGGGTCCTCGGTCCACTTTGTGGGAGGCCCCATCGACCATCTGTTCTGCGAGCAATGACCGAGCAGGTCCCAGCTTTCTACCACTTCAGTTTGGCGATCCTTCGTTCTATGTCGGTAACCATGGTTTTCTTGTGGATGACATCATTCCTGATTCGATCATGCATGAATCTCTAAGCATAGCCCACTCCATTGCCCTTTGGGGCAAGCCTTTCCACTCCCTCCCAAGCTTTTAAACAATAAAAGGGAAACTTATTGACCAAAAACGTAAAAAATAGAATTTTACCAGGAGCATTAACTTAACATCGTTCTATTTGTAACACAGCGTAGCTACGCATTTAAACCAAATGATTAATGCTATAGAACTTGTTTTCCTCAGTTCAACGCATTTCATTCACGACTTATTTTTATTTTTGCATACCATTTCACGCTAGCTAAGGTAATTTCTAGTTTTTTCCACAGTAATACCTAAGTTTGTTATAATTTATAGCCATGTATGTTTATATGCTATTCAAAGATTGTTCCAAAGATAACTTTGTTTACTTAAAAGAAGTTCTTATGAAATAAACGTAAATCTTGGATTAAATGAAAAGTAACTTTTATACTCACAACGCAAGTAGAAATAAAAGAAAAAAGTCCTTACAAGTGAAATTCTTCTACATTAGAATTTAGTAGAATGCGATATATTTTCTCAGCTTTACTTAGGTACGAGCATACTCATATTTTATAACGGATTGAAAATCTTTTCTTGTGTATTTTCAATAAAGGTAAAAACTTTACCAGAAAATGTGTAATTAATGTAAAATATTCTACAGAAAATTGGTTCAAAATTAACAGAATTCTGCTCTTGTAGACTTATCAAAAGCCTTTGACACGATGTGCAAGGAGCTCGGATCACTTTAGATCGTGATTAAAAGTAAACGGGTGCGCGCCTGAAACTTGTTAGGGCGACTAATGTGCGCTCTGAATGTTGAATAGATTTGACATACATACATAATCACGCTTGCAACACAAATAACTTCAGCAGAATTGCTATTAGTGCTAAAATGTTAGTTGCTAGTAAAATGTGAAATGCAAGTTTTCGAAGTTATAAGTTTGTTAATAGCGTTTTAGAGAAATAGAACTATGTTTTTATGTTAAAAGTTACTTGCTTTTGCCCGCAGTTTCATTCGCGTTCAATTCATCAAAATCGTAACGTATCAAACTCAGTTTTGCATTAATAATATTAAAAGTATTGAAGATGTTTTATTTAGAACAGTCAAATTAATCTGTCTGTTGACGTACAAATGCATTATATTAATCATACAACCACTTCAATTTTGATATATTTTGATTTATACGCGCTATCCATTTATTCCAAGTTGCTCTATATTTCTTCTTGAAATTACAAAACAAATCAGAGCACACATCATAACATTAGCACGATGCAACATCATCACTGTATTAAAACTGCGTTCGTCTTCAGTTTTTAATTCGGAATGGCTGGCGCAGTGGCACTTACGCGTAATGTGCCATTATGCTAATGTAAACGATCGCAAATAGCCGCGCACAGAGCATGGCGACCAGAGAGCTGGAGTAGGGTTGTAACGGAACCTCGCCTCCGACTCCGCAAGTTTTAGCGAAGCTTTTATTCAAAAAAATTCAAAGCATTTTATTTCAAATAAACCATTCACAGGCACTTTTGAGACGTCAAGGTCGGTCAGTCAAAAACATGGAAGCTATTTGCACGTTCCAAAGCGTAGATCTCTATGGAGAAGAACGTGCAAGAAACTCCACGGACACTCTTTTAAATCATGTTCTGTTTTACAACATTCCAAGTTACATATAATTGTTGCTTCTGCATGTGAGGACAATGCAAAGGAAAAAAAAGGGCTTATTATAAGAATTTTAAATATAAAGATTAAAATAAGCCAATGGCAGTTAAGAGATGACCAGTCTCAACCGACGGCGCCTGTTCACGAACATGACGCGTGAATCGGCACCTTTCAGCTCAACCATTTCGAAGGGAACCGAATGATCAAACCCACGCGCCGCCATCAGCGAGACATTTGAGTGAGCATGACATGCTCTCAACCACCATGCTCGTTCATGTCCAACAAGTAAAACTACAACTACTCACATAAAATGTAAATGGTTTCATGGTACTCACATTTACAAAATTTGAAAAATATGCTTCTACTTTACACAAAACTATGGTTGTCAATGACCAAATAATGAAAAATAAATTAATAAAGAGAACGATTAAGTTCTTACATCAAAAATAATAAATAAGTAATTAATATAATAATATAATTTGTATGTATATAAGAATAAATAAACGAAATAATGTAAGAACCTCTAAAAGGAGCGAGCATCTCTTCCAAATATAAAAACATAAAAACCTAAAAAGTGGACCTAAGCAGCTGTGACTGTGGAGCAGGACCAGCATTATTGATAGACATTATTATTATTGATAGACGTTTGACCACAATATCACATAATTATGGAAAGCGATGTAGTGGTCGAAGATGGAGCTCGCTTGCCTAGAAGTAACCTATTCACTCTTGACTTAAATGCTCCCAGATAGTAGCTTTCGAAACACAGCCTCCGACAGGGAAAACACACAGTCCCCAACGTGTAAAGTGTTACCGATAGAAAACTGTCAGGCTTGGTCTCGGTTGTAAAGTTGCATCTCAAGTGTGATAAAGAAAATCGGCTTCAACAACGCAAATACCCTTTGTCTCAATGTGGTTGTGAGATGACTTCAAGTTTGGTCCCTATTTCACTACCATTGCCAAGGTCAACACCAATTGAGCAACTGTTTAGTGTTTCCATTGATTTATGAACTAAGAAATTGCCTACAACGTGATACTGCGGCAATATTGTTTTTACTCGTCCTTAATAAAATATTCAGATATTTTATTCTCGGCATTTCACTTGGCGTCGCCAAATAGTTGAGGCTGAAAAATATGAGAAGTGAAGTGCCAGCATAAAAATCTTTTAATTTACCTCCGTTAACTGTCTTAATGCGGAATTCAAGCTCTGCTTTGCCTCCGCTGAGATTGCGTCTGTTACATCCCTATCCCGAAGTAATGAACGCGATGTATGGAGACCGCACGCCGTTACAACGTCAGCGCGTGCTGTTATAAAATGAATTGTGAGATAGGAGTTATTATTTAATAGTCTGAATATTAAAGTAGTATTTCTCATGAAGACAAGAAATTCTGTTAGTGATTGTCACTTAGACAAAGATTTTCATATAGTTTTTTATGGTTCTTAGTGTTAAATGCTGTTATGCACTGTTTAGGTATCTTGGTCTTTGATCACTTCGAATTGACGTGTTCTTTCCCTAGAACACGTCAAAGGCTTAGCAAAGAGGAGCGACCAATCACAGGTCTCGAGGCGGGTCGGTCAAGTTTTGATTGATAACCATAGTAGTCAATGTTGAACCACTATATTTTACACCCACTTCTTCAACAGAAAGAGAATGACAAGCATTATTCGTAAAAGATCATCTGTTTATCATCAGATGTAATCCCCACCAAACAAAACATGATTTATTTTCGACGAAATTTCATGGAATGCCAGAAGGCTATATCCTGAGTACGAATAACAAAGTGGTAAAAGAAGAACTTCCTGAAAAGAATCGTATCACAAAGTTTTGGTAATCGGTTTATATCTGAAAGCAGTATTCCGCAGCTTCTCGGGCGTCAAGCCAAATAATTGGGTTCCCGCCCTTAGGGGATCGGATTCGATTCCGGATTTGTACACATACAAATGGGAAGGTACCCACAATACTGAAGATTGTAAAAGTAACAATACCGAATGTGTTTTATAGCTGCTTGGTAGTCATATTGTGGCTTACATTTGAAGATTATGTTATGTTTTTTCGTTGGGTGTTATAAAAGTTTTGAGTGTGAACTCCGTGGTGCTATTAAATATTCCGATAGTTCTAAGATAAAATGTTTGATGTTAACAGAACCTAATGAAGATGAAACTTACTTTAATTAAAGCAAACTTTAATAATATGTAGATACTCCTAAAATACCTACTGATACAACTATTAATAATAAACACCTAATAATAGTACGGATGACAATCACTTCAAAATAACATATTTAATGACTTTTATATTGGAGGAAAATAAAGAAAAACTGAAGAAGCTTAAGAAAGCTACAGTCGATACGACTTAGTCACGGTATGATAGACAAATATAGTGACAGATAGTTATGTGAGCTCTCGGCAAACAGTAACATCATCAACAAGTGTTTGTGCTCTTTATGAGGTTATTGTCCCCTCTATCTCACGTTATTTTTCGATAGAAGTGTATGGACAGAGTTTATAAGCTTTTAAGATAGAAGATTTTCTCTTCACATCAGCGTCTTCTTTATCTTGAGTACTTCTAGGTTCTTCTTTGGTTGGAGGGAAACATATTCTGTGGTGATTTATAGCTTCTTTATCGATAACTGGTTTGTAACTGAGTTGGTGTGTATTGCTTGTTATTGAATCAAGAGTTTCTCTTTTTACGTCATTCATACCTAGTATTTCTGTGTCACTGTGATATTCAAGAAGTAATTTCGAATATTCGTTACTAAGAGTATCTTTTGTTAAGTCTAAACTAAGCCTTAACTCCAAGTATTTTCCTCAATCTCGATTCGAATCATCAAATTGACATTTAGCTAGATATTTTTAATATTAATCAAGGTTTTTTTTCGCTGTCATTACATTTAAAAGGAGTGGAGGTCATTCAAACCAACTTGGAACATGCGCCTGAATCCAAGAGGTTCCCAAAAATTTGCCTAGAAATCATTCTCCCAAGCTCATCAAATAATAACTACGAAATAATAATAACAAAATAAGCAAGAAATTAGTACCTGTTAAGCTCGCTAAGCGAAACGTGCTTCCAACTAGAGATGCTCATTATAACTCTAAAGTTCTCAGCTAATGTCAATTAGTGGGTCTTCATCTTAGTTGCAAGTTAGCTGCAGGGCTGTTCTGTAGTATCATAAAGACAAGACCTCACACGTGGCAAGTATGGAGCGTCTGTATATTAAAAGAAAATAATGAGATAGTTGACACTAGGAAAATGTGACTTTTGTTCATGTTGGTTGGTACTGTGATATAATGTTTTTTTTTGCCTTTACTGTGTTGCTGTATAGTGTAGTGTAAAATATTATTTATCATCAACTGGATATTACTTACTAGCTTAGCTTGTTCCCACTGTATCACTTCCGTGGCATATCCCTGTGGTACTCCTATATTCGTCCTTTTAGAGATTACCTCCAAAAACAACTGCCATTCATTATTAAAGTTTCGTCTTTTAACCAAACCAATGCACTTTAAATGTTAAATTCCCTACTTAATGCTAATAACAGGTCTTCACATCTTAGTTCTAGTTAGTTTACCTGCAGGCCAGTTGTTGTTTCATCAGGGGGACCTGTTTGTTCGTATGTTTGCGCTTGTGTTTACTTGCATCTCCAGAGGCTTTGCACTGTTACCGCTTTGTACGGAAAGCAATAGAATGGGAGTGAATGGATCTGTAGAATTAAATGCGTCTTTGTCAAGTGGTTTAAGGTATTTGCTTTGTTCTAAATTGAAGTTCACATGAAATAATATTGTTTTCGTCGTTTAAAGTTTATCTGCCTTCTTTTGCATTCTCTACATCGAAAGCTTTAACTCGTTAATAATATTCTGTTCCTTTATTTCAATATTGTTTTCCTTATAGCCAATAAGGAATTCTTTGCAGTGATCAGATATCTTTATAATCAAATTCCTCCGTCTTTGAAAAAGATACGATGAAGTATGCTTTTGTATGTCATCAACGAATTCCGCTTCTATTCTTATTATGCTTTCAAAACAAATAAGAGTTAACAAAGATTGCTTTTCTGTTTTGTTCCTATTTCGAAGTTTTTAACAGATTTATTGATACATGTTGTAACTATGTTTAAAATACAGAAATTATTAAATCATTTCTAATTTGGGTTGCCATCCCATCGTATTATGAGAATAATAGTTTAGATATAGTGCTCCTGTATTTTTCTCCGTGCAGATTGATCAAACCGATCGCTATCGTGATCTTAAAGTCGGGACATAATATGACATCATGATTTGTCTCGTAATTTCCTTTTTTGCCAAATCTAGAGAGCCCTCATAATCTACTCGTACTGTTGCAGCAAGCAATCGTTTCCCTTATCACAGCTCCCTTTAAATCCTCACCAAGTACGACCTTCAAACATTGTCCACCCTAATCTTCCCGAACAACCTCAAATGTCCACGTGCCTCCATTTCCAACGCTAAAACTCAGCAACTGCCTTCAAACAGAAAAATATAACCGTTAAGGGTTGCATATTAAAGTGAAACTTTTCTAATTATGCTGATTCCGTGGTTTCAACTGTTAATTATTCTGACCCAATTAGATCTGCTTAGCGGTCGGTGGCGCCATCTATGGCATGGCTCTTGGAACTGCAGTAATGAGAACGGTGACTGCAGTAGATGGGTGCTTCTCAATTTATGATACTACCATCGTAATTTTTTTCACGATTATTTTCCATAAAACGTTTTAAGAAATTGCTTTTAGGGATGACTCTGTCTATTGTTCTACGGTTTTAATATTATTTTTATCCTTTTGGGGTTTAAAGACTAGCTGTTTCCTGTGGCTTTGCCTTCGTATTTATCGCACAGAAATCTTATTTTTAGTATAAAAAATAGCCTAGATTACACTCAACGATATGATAGAAGTTTACGTTTTTCCGTATCAGTTTTTCCGACAGATTTTTTCTTGTATTAAAACTTATTTCTTCATAATATTGATGTACTTACGTATTTGTAGCAAACTGACATCTGCCCAATGTTTAAGTTCTATTGCCTTCATTCATGTTACAAAGATTACCTCACCGTTCAAATCAACATTGTTTGAACCTTGAAAAGTTTCCCTCCGCTAACTTTCCTCTTTTTGTTTCATATAAAAATGCCTTTTTACGACAATTTCCTTGTCCTCACTTAGGCATGCGCTAGAAGGCTGCCGTAATAAACTCTACTCGCTAAACTGGCCCTAACTCGTAAATAAGAATACAGAGTTGTTTCAAACTACCTTCATAATGTTTTTATTAAGGGAACTCGGGTGACAAATTGGAAATAATAGCTACTTGGGAAACACGAGGAGTTAGCGGAGTAGTTTTTGATATTGATTACGTAACAGTGGGCTTTCTGAACCGTTTGCTTGTTAGTTTAGTTGCATGTGAACTTATAATTATTAGTCTGCCTAGTCTTTTCCCGACTGTGTTGGTGTCGACTTCTGCCTAACCCAGGCGTACCTACTCGATCTTTTTTCTCTCTGGGCCGCATTGCGCTTCTACTATTGTCATAGCGGCCGCAATAGCCTACAGTAAAATAAAATTCTACACATTTTAATAGTGGGACATGAGTGGGACTTTTGAATTTGTGTCAAAAACACCGTTTTCATAATGACATTGACCAACTTTTTCACGTTGATAGTGGGTGAGGAATAGTCTCAGCACATCGTCAAGGAGTACAGGCCACGCGGGGAAGCTTGACGGACACATGCGGCCCGCGGGTTTCAGTTGAGGTCTAGCCGAATGCAGTTGAATACCAGTATCTTACGTCGAACGACTGCCTATCTGACCCCCACAACCCAGTAACTGGGTAACAACCCCTTGGCAAGACTAGTGTCTGACTGGAGTTTTAAAGTATCGATATATTAATTCATGTAACGCGTCGTGGCGACCATTGGCCTGTTTAATCCTCTCCATAGCAGCAAAGTCTAGTCGTACCCAGCGCTTCTCTTCCACATTTATTATGCGCACAGCTAAAGTGTGGAACTCTCTGCCAGCGTCTGTGTTCCCGTCCACATATAGGTAACCCATCTGCCTTCAAATCAATAGTGAACCGGCATCTTCTGGGCACGCTCGTTCCATCATAGACCTCATCTATCGCTTTCCATCAGTCGTGATTGTGGTCAAGAGCCCATTCCTCGATAATGTCATTTTATGTAAACCATAATATACTTTACATAAAATAAATCGTTTTTACAATCACGCCTGATGGAAAGCGATAGATGAGGTCATAAAACTGCCAAACAAAACATACACACAAATCAACATCTCGGCATTAACATAAAGTGCAGTACACACTTGCGTGCGTGATACGCCGCGATAACCGCGTCCCGTGTACTATGAAGCGTACGGCTTTACAAAAGCGTGCGGTTTTATGATAACCCAGCGGTACGCCGGGAAATTGAAGGTTTTACGACCGTGTGCACGCTGCCTATGGACCGGGATTCGGTTTTCATTATACATTGTCGTAAATTTTACAAAATTATAACAGTTATTGTATGGCTGGAATTGAATGTTTACGGTCGTTATGATAATGACTCGCACTGGGTCCGCGTGGTGGATTTCGGCACATTTCCTCTCACAGAGAAGATGTCTATTGACGTTTTGTATTGCTGACAGCTGACCAACTTATTACAACTTACTTTTACGTATTTTGTTCTAGTGATGAATTTCTATTCATCACTAGAACAAAATAGCTACTATGACAGATATTAAATCCGTCATCCGAATTGCTCACAAATCTTTATCATCATCACCCTATCAGCCGAAAGTCGTCCATATATTGCTATTTCGATATTAAGCTCCGCGTTTTCATTTCCCAGTAATTACCAACAGCAATACTATTTGTGCAGCAAATGTAGTCCGTCCAATACGGCTTAGAAGTGGCGATATATATTTATCAGCCGCTTATCGTGCGGGGCGAGCACAGCCGTCTTGTGCAGATTACACGTGGAATAGGATTAGGTACGCCCTTTGTACGCGTAATAGGAAGCGAGCGTAGTTGATGAACCCTGCAGGTGTGCGGAGTGTGTACACTAGCTTTATGTGTCGCCATGCGCTCATACTCAAAGCATTTATTTCAATTAAAGCATTTATAGTATCTTTTGAATTGTCAAGTGCGGTCGGTCAAAAAGGTGAAGCTACTTTGCACGTTCCAAAGTGTAGATCTCTATGGAGAAGAACGTGCAAGAAACTCCACGGACACTCTTTTAGGTCATCACCTGCCTAGCCTTTTCCCAACTACATTGGGGTTAGCTTCCAGTCAAACCGAATTCAGTTGAATAACCACTGTTAAACACTTTACTAGACCTCCACGACCCATTAACTGGGTAACACGGTACTTCTAGGCAAGACTGGAGTCAGATTTACAGGCTTCTGACAATCCGTAACGACTGCCAAAGATCTACATAATATGACAGCCGGGACCAACAGCTGAACGTGCTTTCCCAGGCACGGAGGAAACTCGGTATGTTAAGATGGTCATCTATCCACAGACCAACCTTGGCAAACGTTGCTTAACTCTCAGATCGATACGTGCGGCAGTTATTATTTAGCCAATATTTTTTTACAAACTTGTTATAATTATAATAGAATATGTGAAAATGAGGAGCTTGTAAGCATCTTAATAATTTCTAATGTAGTTTTTGTTGATAATTATTTTGGGAAGTTAGACTACATGGGAGAAGCATGAATGTAGTTTACTAACAGTTAACAGTATTTATAATAGACTTTGTCTCTGTCATCTTTGACATAGACTAGAGTCAAGAGCAAACTGATTACAAATAAAAAAAATAACGAAGTGAAAATGTCACTTCGTTATTATAAATAGGGACTCTTTTGACAACTGCAACGCTTACATAGAAACAGTGGCGTTAGAAATGAGCATAGAGACTTAAGATAACTGTAGTCATAGAAGAATTTTGGGGCTTTCTTTTATAATTGGTAGGGCGATTCAACTTTTGTGAAAGAAAACGCATCTATTTCCAGAACTTTGTGCTTTTACATCAGACGAATGTTCTCTTGATAAACTAGCGCACAGATGCGTACCACCTTCTTGATTCAAGACTATCACAGATCTAGAAGCAGTACCTCCAGGTTTATCGCCATATAAAGATAAGTGGCGTAGCGCTAGGTAGGTGCGGCGACTCTTTGCGCAACGCCCACCCATTTGGGTGCCCGTGACCCGCGGGCTGGGGGTCGTGGAACTTACTAATATACTTGAGTGGAACTACGGTTTAATGCTGATGTCGGTGGGCTTGAAATATTGAAGAATATTCATGTTTGGTGACTGAATAGCGACTGAAAGCAGTCGAGAGAAAGTGGGAAATAACGGCATTTACGATTCTTGTCTGATCGCAGATCGTAATTTATACAAAATATTGTTACAGATGTCACCGGAATTATTCCCATTACAAATCTTGATTAGATTATACGCTGCCGAGATATACATGTACTGTGAACAGATCATTTTAAATATTATAAATCGTATACCTATACGAATGTTTTACGTACTGAGTAGAAAGAGCAAGCAATGTCACGTGGTTTATTTTGAAGTGAAGCTGTTGTCAACAACCCGGTGACACAGACAGTGCATAAACATTCGATAGTTTCGTTTAAGCAAAATTAGTCTTAAGTTTTAAACCGCAAGGGTTGATCAAGGTGCGTGGGGGCGTGGATGGGTGACCATCTTAACACACCGAGTTTCTCCCGTGGCTTAGAAAGCACGTTAAGCCGTTGGTCCCGGCTTATTTACGGGACAAGCCCGTCACAAATTCCCAACCACTGCAACTCCTGAAAGCCTGAATCAACAGTGGCGACCACCAGAAAAACGCCGAGCCAATGAAACAGACAAAAAAACAGTTACATGTTAAGGCGATACAATAAGATTCTTAATCATCATCTGCCTAGCCTTTTCCCAACTATATTGGGGTCGGCTTCCACTCAAGCTGGAATAAGATTCTTAATATAAATTGTTAAATAGATAACCCACACTATTGTCCACGGATTAATCAAATTAGTGTAAAGCTGATTTTAAGAATATTGTTTTTAACTATTTGAATTGAGTGCTAATTTAACATTTAATTTAAAAATTTTGATGCTAATAATGCTATTGCAAGATTTTTATTAAATTTTGATGCTAATAATGCTATTGCAAGATTTTTATTTTTTTTATTGGAGAAAAAGAGAATGTCTGTGTCCGTAAAGTGTGCATTATAAGTCGACAAGGCGTCGAAGAGGCACTCGAGCCTCGGCCTTCAGTTTTAAGGTGTTCTCATTCCATCGTCATCAATTAGCAGCCGAGACACGTCCATGCCCTACCCCAAGCATTATTGCTACAAAACACGTCTGGCTGTTTCTTTAAACCAGCGGCCAACTGTGATGAAAGGAACTGATTTCCCATTTGTATTGGATTTCTATTTAAACTTTTGGCAAACACCAATCTCATATCAAAACACTTCCCTGCATATCACTGCCCACAGTTTCCTCCACAGGCCACTGTCGCCTGCAGTACGCCAATACGCGGCGTACAGTAAACGTAGGCACTTATAGTAGTCCGCTGGGACGATGCGGTACGAAATATGATTTGTGCGTGCCCAACTCGCTAGGGTTGTCCCTCGCTCCAATATTAACGTTGCTAAATGAAAATGATTTTATGAAAGTGTTTGCGAAAAAAAATGTTACAGGGGTCACTTAAATTGGGTAGATGTCAACAAAGGAGGAGTTGCATTATAGATAAGATGATCTTGGAAATTTATTGGCCTCATCAATTGGTCAACTCAACTTTGATAAATTAAATCAAAGTTATAGTTGATGTACTTACTACACAAGGTATAAAATTTGTTTTTGTTTCTATTGGTAGGCTCTCGTTTGACCACTATCTCACCTGATGGTAAGCGATGATGTGGTCGAAGATGGAGACCGCTTGCTTAGAAGTAACCTATACATTGTTGACTTAAAAACCGCCAGGTGGTAGCTATCAGAAAACACAGACTTCGGCAGGGAATTCCACTGTAGCAGTAAGCGCAATGATTACGTCTTCTGCTGACATTAATGTATCATATGGGAGCAATATCAATCAGAAGACTTTCACCATTAATTTGTTTGAAAAGTTTGTCAAGGTTTTGCAGCCTTGCCAATGTCAATGAAACACCCTTGGGTAATCGCTGTACGAAATATGATTTGTGCGTGTCCCGAGCTCCCGAGCCCACGACTTAGGGTTGTCGCTGACGGATCGATGCTCATCGTTGATTGTCGATGGCCGCCATTTTACAGGTCATTGTTTCAATTTACGGCGACAGGGAATTGTTGGAAACGTGGAAGGGTTTTTAGAATTGTTTTAACGGGTTTTTGGGGTTTTGAAGCTGGCTTGTCTGTATTGCTGTACCTACGTGTCTTTTAGTGGAAGGGAATGGGCACCGAATCATGACACGCACGCTGTGTTGGAGTTGGAACACTGTCCCTATTTGTAAGACTTTTAATTAACTGTTTGCTTGTCTTCAAAAGTCTTTGACCTATCTGATCCGCAGTAAAGCCACCTAAAATATGTCGGTTCCTAGCGCAATGTGTTTGTTATTGCAAACACCGAATAAATGTATCGTATAAATCGAATGAGATAATAACCCTTACTGCTCAAAAACACTATACCACATACCTACATCGTAAATTATTGAACTTGGATGTGATTTATTTTATTTTTAAAACTAGCTTTAGCCTGCGACTTCGTACGCGCTTATCCTGTTTTACCGGTTCCCGAAAGAATTTCGGTCTCTCCTCCCCACACTCCCCAAGGAACCTACGAGTACATGCCAGCTTTCAGCTTTCTACAACCAGCAGTTTTGGCTGTGCGTTGTCTGTCAGTCGCTCAATCAGTCCGTCACTCAGTAATGGAAGAATTTAATGTATATTGATTATCTGTTCACAATATACTTATCGAGAGTTTGCAAATAATTTAACCTACATTTCTTTCAATCTTACGGTGCTTGCAATAATCTGGTGACAGCGACGTATTTGACAAAATCTGTGACCAACTACAGGATTTAAATCATCATCTGCCTAGCCTTTTTCCCTACTACATTGTTGTCGGCTTCCAGTCAAACCGGATTCAGCTGAATACCAGTGTTTTACGTGGAGCGGCTGCCTAGTCAGGTATTAAATACCTGACTATAAATCTCCAATTTAAGTCGGCTAAGTACCTAGTTTGTTTACAGACTCTCAAAAGTAGAACCGGTAAGCTAAGATAAATATTCGTGCAAAGATTTATACGTGGAGTGCTTCCGATTGGCTTGTAACAAAGTAAGAAGTCTGGAGCGCTAAGTAATGGCGCCTAGAAGTACCACTTTGTCTGGATGTATCGGATTACAGTTACGAGTCATTTATGCTACGAGATTCTAAACAAGAACAGACCTTTATTTTTTAAGTGTTCAATACATTTTATTGCTTGTGAAGAATGACTTAAGAGATAATGTAGCTTGTGTTGCAATACTTTCATTGCGCATATGAGGAGTGTAATTGCTTGCTGGAATCTCTTTATTCTAATAACTTTCATTAAGTTATGACCTGCTAGGCAAGCGTGCTCCATCGTTAACCATATCTTCGCTTATCATCAGGTGAGATGGTGGTCAAACGTGAGCTCGCAATAGTTTAGTACCATGTTTGTAGTACACTGGCAAGCTGAAATATGTAGGAAAACACTTATCTATATCTCTATGAGCAAACCGTATTAACCGTAATTATTTCAGTAGGACAATAGCAGGCAATTCGGATACCTCAGTTCAGGGGCTCTACTATATCTACAGTAACGTGGCATGCGACATGTTTAGCTCCGTCTCTATTCTACAATTTTAATGGTTATAAAACGTCATAGTGCCCTACTGACGTCTTCAGAGATCGGCTGTTATCTTCAGTAGCTAAGTTTAGTATTCTGATGTTATTTAGCAAACTATTAAGATCTGCTAAAGTTCATGATCCTATATCTTACTCTTATTAGTTAACTCGAGTATTATCTAAACATTTCCAATGACATTTCGACCAACTAATTCCATCGCCAGACGCCTAACGCCTACAATTTGATAGTAATAAAATAATTTCACATTTGTGGCAACCCTGAAACAATAGTGCGCCCGGGGGACGACCCATGCTGGCCCGAAATAGCCGTATCTAAGATAAGTTAGCCAAACTGCGGCTATTGTGCCGCTGACGTGCTCGCTTTATGTTATGTTACTCTGTACATGTATGTAAAGATCACGTATGTAAACTTTCAAATAGTTTTTGGTATTATTTGATATGTTTTCTACGTACATACCATAATTTAGTCATTCAGTTCCATTGAAACAAACAACACCCGCTTTTGTCCGTAATGTAGGACAGCTTACGTTTGGTGATTCTCTGACCACATAAAAAACAATTAAAAAGAACACCAATCACCAGCACCTAAGAACACCTCAATCTACCACCCCAGAGACCTCAAAGGACATCCGTTCTACGGCTAATTTAGGCGGCCTATTGCCGTTTCAGTTTGCCTATTCTGTAAGTTTTTCTAAAAGTTGTAGCGAGCTCATAACTCAAAAGACTTTTGGGTAAATAACATACTTTTGTCGCATTCCTTATTCAAAGATTTAGTACATAAAGCCATAGACTTTAGGGCAAAAAACCTACGCCGAAAATGAAATATCATACGACACACACGTTGTTTGACGTTTTTTTTTGCTCTGGCAATAAATTACAGAAATATATGTGCGGTACGGTTTTCTACTAGGTATTACTAGTATTTGTTCCTTGGTTTGTTTGTTTTCTTGTCACGTATATGAAAAGCTGTGACAATTTACAGACGTTTCTTCTTGTATCAGGTATTGGAGGTTTTTTCGAAGGATCCAGATGAATACGGAATTAGGGTTGTTTTCTTTTTGTTTTTATTAAATCCTGTGCCCATTGTGTTTCTTGGGAATGTAAGGAATATGTATAGCTGTGGTTGTCCCGTGGGATCAGTTTGTGGACTGTCGAAATTACTCGCAAATTGTAGGTGGGTGGAAAACAATGATTGGACTAATATTTTTTTCCTTAAGTCCTAAATTGGTTGTTTGCGAGTTTATATGTTGTATACAGAAGGAATTCCTAGAAGCGCAACATTTTTTTTGTAAGACCCTAATATAAAAACATATAGGTGTTCTAGTTACACTTATATTAGGAAAAGCTTTCAATAAAACATGTTTCAATTATATAAATACGATAACAAAATTAAATAGACACTAACATGTTCCTTACCTTTATTAATTTATCAATAAAATATCACTTAAACTGTCTCTAGCGTATTAATTATTTGGTTATCGTGTGGACAAAAGTTTTCCGAGCCGACGGGTCCCACTAATTGGGCCGTACGTGACAATTGTCCCGGCTGGGTTCCGACGTGGGCCGCGACTTGGGCCCCGACGTGGGGCCCACTTGTGTGAGAGGAATAATTGCTTTATATGGGTAACTGCACATCTCACGTAATTGGGATACCTACTGAAGTTATTACTATGGCCTTTGTATTAAAGTTAAATTAGTTTTAATGTTATTACCTACTAATTACTTTTTGTTGTTTTCGGTGATGGGGAGCAGTAAAACCCATGTTTGACCTCTTGTTTTCTTGCAGTTTAATCAGGCTTTTTAGGTTATATTATAAATTACCTACGTAACATTAACAATCGAAACCTGAAAAGATGGATATTATAAATTCGCTATGAATTTGCGAATCTTAGTAATTTGTAAACCTCCTAAATATTCAGATATTATTTCTATTAAGAAATAATTCAGCTCCAAACTTTATGAAAGCGCTATTCATTGAAAATAAACCATTTGGAAATATTCCTTTGAATGGAATCTTAAGAAATATCTCTGGAGTGTCTCATTTGTATGAAAAGTTACTTATTTTAGATATATAAGATTTGTAAAGGCTCCTTCAACCTCGTAAAGGTCGCGTTAAATAATTATCCATACTACCCACAAGTTTTGGCCCTAATTCGTCCAGTGGGCCCCCGAAGGTCCTCTGGGACGGTCCTTGTGACGTCAGAGCCGTCGGCCATATTTACATAATGAAACTAAATCGTGCGGAAGTGACGATAAACGAGGACCGCGTGTAACGTGACGTCATGTTGTTTGCTTTGGAATTGATTTTCCGGGTTTGTTTGCTTTTGGAAGGCTATAGGGATTGCATTGATTGGTGAGTTTCTTGTTTCGTCGTTTCTCGGGAATTATCCTAAGGGAACATAATACAAAGTAGCGGAGGAGCTCGTGGCTAAAGAATAACAGCCGCACATATCGATCTTCAAGGTTAAGCAACGCTTGCCAAGTTGGTCTGTGGATGGGTGACCATCTTAACATACCGAGTTTCCACCGTGCCTTGGAAAGCACGTTAAGCCGTTGGTCCCGACTGTCATTTGTAGAACTTTGGCAGTCGTTACGGATTGTCAGAAGCCAGTAAATCTGACTCCAGTCTTGCCAAGAAATACCGTGGTACCCATTTCATGGGTTGTGGAGGTCTGGTAGGCAGCCGCTTCACGTAAAATACTGGTATTCAGCTGAATCCGGTTTGACTGGAAGCCGACCCAATATAGTTGGGAAAAGGCTAGGCAGATGAACATAATACAAAGTAGCTTATGTGCTGTATCAGACTATAGTCTATGTCTATGCGATCCAGATCCGTTCAGCTCTTCTGGCGTGATTGAGGAACAAATATCCATCTATCCAAACTCTCGACATGGATGCAAGCAGCTTTCCTAAAAACATGTTTCATCTCTTTGATGCTCGAGTTTAGCCCTTCAACGGTCGAGGGTCGACAACGGATGACAACGTATTCTAAGAAGATATACTTCAACAAGGCTTTTTACAGGCACTTAAGTCCTGAGATCATTATTATTAATTTAATTATTTCTTTTTTATTACTCCGGAGGCTTATCCTGCACGTCTTTAAAATCGTTCTGTTCTCACTTATTGCAACATGAATGATGACCGTAACTTTGTTACCATTTTCTTATTTTTAAAAGAGTACCCGTAGAGTTTTTTACACGTTCTTCACAATAGAGATCTACGCTTTGGAACGTCCAAATAGCTTCATTTTTTTGACCGACCGACCCTGACAATTCAAAAGTGCCTGGAAACGGTATAATTGAAATAAATGCTTTGAGTTTGCGAATTGTAGAACCCCCGGTTCCACACTTTGATTCTTTACAAAATTTTTCAAGATCATTCTTAACCCGTAAAGTAGTGGAAAGATAAATAAAGAAATTAACTACATTTAGCACAGCAGTAACATTCGCTAATTGTCTCGTTATTCAGTCACTGACTCAAGCGAACATTGAACCCGTGATCTTGGAAGAACAGTAATTAGAATAAATTGCGTCATCTTGAAATTAAATCTTTTGTTAGTTCACAAATTAGTGTGATTATTGTGGGTGATTAAACAGCTTTTAAGTATGAATGATGATATTAAAGTATTCGATAAACGATCTTCCACCGGACAGTCGGTCAAGTCTTTTCTCAACTAAGTTAGAGTCAGTATAACCGGATGCAGCTGAATTAGTATTTTTAATCGAGCGACTGCCTACCCGACCTCCTTAACCCATTTAGCTTTTAACGTTCCTTGTATAACACCATTACAGTACGACAGGCTAATTTCCCACTTAAACAAAGTTATGGATAGCAGAATTCTTTAGTACTTGTGTTACGCAAGCGTCGACCACATCATCGTTTATCATCAGCGGTTACAATAGCGAAACGCGAGCCTATCAAAAATATCTGATCTAATCTAGCCCTCTCCCTTTTCCACACACAACTGTCCTCTGCCATTGCGGGCCACTTCTTTTGAGGTAAGAGTCGAGTTCGTCTCTCCACCTTCGCCTTGGCCACAACTATCGTCTGTCAGATAAGCTGTGGGCTAAAAAACCACTAACTCAGTCCCTTGCAATGCTAGGCGACTAAGACCAAAAATATCAAATAATACCTATAACATGTAACAAACTCAGCCTATTCTAGTTCACATCTGGACAAATAGGCCTCAGTAAATAGCTCCGGACCATCTCGCCCCAGCATCCTATCCGTCGATCCATCTTGTACGAGACTTTCACACTACGTTAGACAATATTGTTATCTGAAATATTAATGACAATGGTCCGCTCCGCAGGAAAACGATCCATCATCAGCGTCTTTTTTCACGAGGAAAATATACGGTGATAGAGAAGTGATCTCGCTTTTTCCGCGCCATTTCGAGTCATTAAATATTAATACATTGCTATATGGGTAAGAAAATATCGGAGTTATAATGTTATTGGTCCTATTTATTTGCTGTTGGATTACATCTGTTTTCTTTCTATCTTGTATCTTTGGAATCTCAGTGGGTACTTCCTTTCTTCATCTTGCATGCACTGGATCTATAGACCTTATCTTTGGTATGTTTTTTAGCAACTTTGAAAGGATTTATATCTATCTGTGTATGAGGCGGTTTTATAGTACAATATGTGAATGAATTTTCTAACTTGTTGAACGTTAAACAACAACCTTAAGGCGAAACATTTGGGTGTCACGACGATCCAGCACAACACGTCTGGCGAAGAATGACGAGGAGAGTCGAACCCAAATCTATACTCTATTTACATACATAATATATAAAGCTGAAAAGTTAGTTTGTTTGCTTGAACGCGCTAATCTCAGGAACTCCTCGTCCGATTTGGAAAATTGTTTCAGTGTTGATAGCCCATTTATCGAAGATGACTATATGTCATCACGCTAAGACCAATAGCGGAGCAAACGAAGTTGCGCGGCTCAACTAGTAGGGTGATAAAGCTGGTCAAACAGAGCGATTGAAATAGTTGCGACAAATTTATATGTCCCCACCACTACTTCTCCCTGTTTCTTTAATCATCCTAGTGATTTCAAGAGCTAAATGATAAACCCGTATTAATATTGAAATTAGCAAATCTCACGCGTCACCACCATTGAATTTCGTCGGTGACTCCCAAATGAGTACTAAATATAATGAAAGTACGCGTTGGACCGATTTATCGGATGTTCATCATCATGACACATGATCAATGAATTAGCGATTCGTATTGACAGGTGCCAATTTACCGTCACTGCTTATCCCACAGGGGATTACGTGGCGCGAGGGTATGGGGAAAGTATGGGAAGTGTTGTTGAGGAATTGCTGTACCATGATATTAAACGCAATATTGATGGTAATGTTCATCAAAGTCAAAAGTCAAAGTATTCATTAGTGTGTTTTTGGTGATACAAAAGGTCTTATAATTAGGATGTGGTAACTCAAAAAACTACCCATTACTACACTATTTAGCAATTTAAGAATATAAAATCGACATTATATACAAATAATAATAATAATGCTGAGAAGGTTTGATCAGGTCGAGAGGATGAATGAAAGGCGATATACAAAAGGTGGACTAGATGGGGTGCTAGAAGGACAGTATTTTGCTCATGACGTGCTGAAGTGTCTGCCTACCTCATGAAAAAATGTCGTAGGTATAATATATGAACAAAGTCGTGAAAACATATCAAACAAAACGAAGAAATAACTTGGAAGCAGTTCAATTGACATGCACGTTGCGATACCAGGGCGGCATAAAAATAGTGCAGTCTCTGAACCATGTTGCAGTATATTTCCTATCATGAATGAAGCAACAAATAAATAAAAAGCTAAGGAACCAACATTCGAAGAAAACACGAAATAAATGGAAAAGTTTTCAGACATACTTTACAGGAAGACTCTGATTTCTGTGAAAACAATTTTACGAGTGGCACGAGATGGAATCAATTGAGACTGCCACTGTGGAACATTGAGATTTCATAATAAACTGGAGTACTGTCAGCAATCGTAAACGTATAGGAAAACAGAACATGTTCATGAATTTATACTGTTTTTTTTTTGTATGGGAAGTCGTATAAGTACTCGTACTTTGTTGTTTTTCCATTAATTTTCCCGTAACAGTTTAGCGAGAAGTTGTTCTTTTTATTTCTAATTACTCAAAGGAAAAATTAAAAGCCTGCTTAAGCATAAAATTACACTAACTAATAACAGCAATTTAAAAGAATCTCAAGGCAATTTTATAAAGCAAACTAACCCTCTTTTGCAAAGTAAATGTAAACAAAGACTAATGGATCTAATAAAAACTAGATACAGATACAAAATGCTGCACTATTTACTGTTTAGAAAGCATAAAGAAATGTTTTATGGTAATAGAGACAGAGTAAAAAGGATTACTAGGAAATGAAATGGGAGCGGCGTTAGCGGAAGGCGCAGCGGATACACTGTTTAAGGATGCTGTTTTTGTATGGGGAAGTGGATATGAGAAAACAATGTAGCAAAACAACACTCTGAATTTCCCGGTGGGTTAAGCAGATATAGAACTATGTAGTAGTTATATAGAGCACACCAAGAGTTCGCCAGTTATGGCTAAGTCTCATGTAAGGGGTTTGAGCCTATTTTTTAGGGTTCCGTACCCAAAGGGTAACCAACGGAACCCTATTACTAAGCCTCCGCTGTCCGTCCGTCCGTCCGTCCGTCCGTCCGTCCGTCCGTCTGTCTGTCAGCAGGCTGTATCTCAAGAACCGTAATAGATAGAGAGCTGAAATTTTCACAGATTGTGTATTTCTATTGCCGCTATAACAAAAAATAATAAAAAATAAGGTTTATGGTACGGAGCCCTTCGTGTGCGAGTTCGACTCACACTTGGCCGGTTTTTTAGTTGATAGGTTCGCGCTTGACCACTATCTCATCTGATGGAAAGCGACGATGTGGGCAACGATTGAACACGCTTGCCTAGAAGTAACCTGTTCGATCTTGACTTGAAATACCTCTCCGGAGTGATGACCATCACTCCGGAGAGGAGAAAAAAAAAGGAGGGGAAAATCCAGATACCGGGCCGCTATCAAGCTATCGTCGGCCAATTTCAATTATTTTTTAGCGGTCGCATTCGCACCTCCATCGCGATCTGTCAGAAAAGTCAGTTGAAAACCCAATAAAACCTTCCCGACCTGGGACCAACTCATGGCTGCAGTAGCACTCGCAATTACTAGACCAACGTGGCAAGCAACCATTAAAACTCAACTACACGCCAAAACATTGCAGTGACGAGCGCAGCAATTTGGCAAACGATCAAATTAAAGCCACAAGTTATCTGACCACTATCTGAAACTACTTTAAAGCGTGCAGCTTTCATTTGGATGTTATCTATAAAATTACCTCTTCAGTGTTACCATTACCATGTCAAACCATGCTGTGCTGTGTTGTGCTGTGCTATGCTCGCTATCAGTAGCACCGAGGGCATCCGGCCAATTAGATTTACTTGGAGCGGATGTAGTGAAGAGTTGGCCGCAATTACTACAACCCCCTTTTAGCTATTGAGCATGGACAAGATACAGTAGGATCATTGGCTTAACGGCTTTTTAAATGTTAAAAGTCATCATCATCAAATCTGCCGAAACACGTCCACTACTAAACTAGGCCTCCCCAAGAGTCGCCACATCGACCGTCCCTACTACTACTCCTCCTAGCCTTGTTCCCATCATTTGGGGTCGGCTCTCCTAGTAATTCTTCGCCAAGACGTTCTGTCCTGGGTTGTCGCAGATTTGACATTTGCGCCCTTCATGTACTTATTTACAGCGGCTATCCGTATGATTCGGGGTCTACCAAACTTTTTTTGGGACTGGAAACATTTCGCGTCATGTGTTCTGGTGGGCGCCGCATTACATAGCCGTACCATCTGAGACGGCCTTCCATCGACCACACGACTCACATCGACCGTTCTTGTGCGTCAATTAATATAGGAATACTAAACTTACTGATATAGTTTATGTATTTTACTATGAGAGCCATAGAAAGTGTTTATGAATAAGTACGATGGTATGTTTTGAAACTTCAATCCGGTATTGAAGACTTGCTCTACGAGTATAACATTACAAACTTAATCCATTCTACGTTTCTCATACCTTTTACTCGTCTGTCGCAGGTCTACAAGAAGAAATATCTTGAAATACGCAGAACCTTTTTGCTGTTTTCTTTTTGTATCTAATTATCTCTTTAAGTGTTTAATGTAATAATTAAACGCCAGTTTCCCAAAACAATGATGAAGGTTGATAGTATGGTGCGATTGCACGGTTGGGTTGTCAATAATTTCAGCAACTTTTCATCGAAGTTGAGGTAATATTAATAACCATGGATTAAGATCGTCTTGTCAAAACCGGCGGTGGTTAGATACACGTCTTTTTCAGAGTTTTGCGAGACTTCTGTTCAGTGATTTTATTGCAACTTTTAATTTGTTGTGCCGAGTATCTTGGCAACTTTGTTCAAAACAATCTCTTTCTTTTATTTCTGTCAGTTAACGAATTCATGCAACATGCAGCACTGGGACTTCTGTTCCTCGTTTTTGTTCTCGTTTGCAATTTATCCGCTGTTATTGAATATATTCTGTTTTCTTTTAGTGTTATTGCTGTGAAAGCGCTTGCCGTTTTTCTGCATTGAATGTATTTATTCAGTTGACCTCGTAATAGATAATGGTTGATGCAACGTTACAATCACACTCCTTCCTTGATAGTAACTTATTGTAACTCTTAGTCTGGAATTGTCAATCTGCTTTCAGTAGGAGTAACAACTATGGCTCGTGCCTCATCGGTGTCAAAAAAGGCTTCTACAGTGGGCCAGTGGGACAGTCAATGAAAGGCTTCTTCAATGAGTCCATTTATCCGCGTTTGATTTCGAACTGCAGTTTTCCAAGTCTTTGATCTAGATACCTTTCACGAAGTATTAAGCGAACCCTAGCATACTCGTTAAAGGCAGCTTTATCATATCAGAAGGAACATACACAGTTATGCTGTAGTTAAGACCAAGCTTAACCCATTTCTGACTCCTACCGGCTACCCCACAGTTCCTACTACTGCCATGAACCGGTAGCCTGGGACATGTAAATTCGCGCGCATTCCAGAATGGTACCGGCCCGCCGTGATGATGAAATGAAGCTTGCCTAATTTTCAAATTAACTGCTGTAGCCCATATGGAAATGCCGCTGTAGAGTAGGCTAGGTGTACCCCAAGTGCCAATACAGCTGTAATTTGGGAGATTTAATGCGTGCCGTAACACATAACGTAGTCACATAGGTACTGGCCTCAAAATAATCTAAGGATTTAACCTTCGACTAGAGAAAAAGAAGACGAAGCCAGCTGTTTTAAAACATGAAGTTCAAGAAGCCAGTACATCCGCGTACCGGTAGTACGCCAGTCCTTGCTCGTAACACTGACATTGGCAGACGCTTACGTGGCGTCGCGCGGATTAGCAGAGTACACGCCCGACCTTTGCCGCTTATTACTTAGTTCTAGTGAAGCCCTAGTGAGGTACTAATCGTTCACGGACGTGGTCATAATTACTGGTGGTTATGTGGGCTGTAGGCTTTGGGAATATCGATGGCAGAAGCTGATCAAATCTTGTGCTCACCTTCGTTATGTGTACGGATCTCTTGTGCAATGTTACAGTCGTTTGGGCTTTGAATTGTCTTTTATTGTTTTAGAAAAAGCATGTCTGTAACTCCTCAACGACTTTGAGAAACTCATGAAAGCGCATGTTGATGTCAATGTAAAGTCAAAATAAAGTTGATGAAAATAAGAAGGTTAGAACAAGGCTGGTCAGAGACAAGGGAAACTGCTGGATACAATATGCATAGGACCGGTTGATGTGACATCGCTTGGGGGAGGTCCAGTAGTGCACGTTTTTCGGAAATGATGATATGAAAACAAACTTCATCTATATTATTACTAAACTACTGGAGCTGTTGTACTTTTGGTCTATCAGGTCATAAATTAAGATTATAATTAAGATTGATGACCTGATCTAGAAAATCTTTACTAACTACTTCATAACGAGACTTAAACAAATTGCTACCTTACTAAAAAAGTGATAAAATCTTTGTGAGCAATCTACGTCTATTTATATCTTGAATTTATTTGTTTCAGGTAAGGCGGAAAGTTAATTACTACAAAAAGGTGCTAAATGAGTGAGTTATTGCTCCTCGGGGAGTCTTTATTTTAATGCCTTTCTGGCTTAGGTAGGTACGGCCTCAAGCTTAGGTCTTTAGCAAAATCGCTGGCTCATTCATTAGTTTGATAAGAGTGATGTTGAAATCTTGGAAATGTGTCGGGTGAGGCAGTGGTCTTAACTTTTTCTTTGTCTTTGGATTGCTAGAGTTCTACATAGGCATCTACATGTTGGGTACTCAGTCATCACACGTGGTTTATGGTGTCAAACGCTTACCACAATTCTATGAGTGTGAAACTATGAAACTGATAGGCAACAAAATTCTTTCTATTTACATATATGGTGTACATAATAAAGAGTATTCTATTCTAGGCTTCTTTCATATATTGTTTGCTTTACTTAACAACACCTTTCGCGAAAATTTGTCAATTATACATGTTTTTCTACAATAATGTAAACGTCAGGTAGCCTTTTCAAAACATTTCACATCACGCTAAGTACCAACAAAATACATTTTTTTTTTTTCTAAAAACCACTGTTCGGAGAGAGATATCACTTTTTGTCACATTCTGTCGCTTAGTTCACACACGGCTTTAAGTAATTCTCATTTACTTTTTTCAACAAAAAACAAGCCAGCTGAAGTAATAATCGTTAAGTACGTTTTTCCTTTGTTTGTAAGAGTAGCGTCTCAATATTGAAACGTTCGCAAGGATTCGGTGAGCGATTTACTGAAAGATGTGTGATTCGAGACAGATTGCCTTTTTGAGTGCCAAATAAAATGTTACACGAAGTTGCCAGTCATGTTTGAAGTAAGTAATTTTGTGATCTGTCATCTACCTTCGTTCTTTGAAGTGTCATAAGTGCTTCTCTGCATAAGGATTGATATTAGGAGAGCACTTTGAATATATTTGCTTTGTTGTCGCTTTGTAAAACGACTTTACCATCTTGTTACCTAGCAGCCAGGGTAACCTTTTGAACGTTATAACGTATTAAACCCGATAAAAAAAAGCTTATTCTGTACGCCAACGACACATATATGTGACTAAAATACGCTTAGCGTGAAGGGTACCCGGATGCGTTTATGATTTGCCGTTTTAAAAGTTGATTCAAAAAGCTGTGTAGGTACGTACATTATTATTAGAATTATAATACCGAGTAAGAAAATTTATCTGTGTCTCGGAAAGCACATTAAGCCGTTGGTCCCGGCTGTCATTTGTAGATCTTTGGCAGTCCAAAGATCTACAAATCCGTAACGACTGCGTTACGGATAGCCAGATGCCAGATCTGACAACAGTCTTGCCAAGAAGTACCGTGTTACCCAATTTACGGGTTGTGGAGGTCTGGTAGGCAACCGCTCCGCGTAATATACTGGTATTCAGATGAATCCAGTTTGACTGGGAGCCGAGCCCAATGTTGTTGGGAAACGGCTAGGCAGATGATGATACATACATAGTATAGTCTTGGTAATTTACTGAACCATACCTTTTTGTTGTATGTAACACGCTAGTAGAAGCGGTGGGTAAGCTAGCCATACAAACATAACACTGGTTATAAAATTCGAAAGCACCTACATCCTACATCGCATTTCCGTTTACGACAAGAGTAGGTAATTTCGACCAATTTCCTTAATTCCAACAAAACGAACGGAAAGTAATTGATACTAACCATGCTCTTTCTTTCAGGAGAATATCTGTAAACGAGAAATATTTTTCCTGAGTGTTGTTTTAGTCTTATTACAAAAATACTAGCTTACCCGCGCAACTTCGTCTGTGTTACATTTTTCATGAATGCTCCGCTTCTATTGATTGGTCGTAGCGTGATGTTATATAGACTGTAGACTTCCTCGATAAATGGGCTATCCAACACTAAAATGAAATCAATTCGAACCAGTATTTCCTGAGATTAGCGCGTTCAAACAAACACAGCTTTATAATAAATGAAAGTATAGATAGTTGGAATGCCTGTTTGACTGACATGCTTCTTGTTGCTCGCTACGTTGCTAACATGTTTTTATTAAGCGTTCTATAATGGAGCTGGCAACACATTTTATTATTAAAATACCTATTTTATACGAGGTGTTGCCATCCAACAGCGGTTCAATGAAGTAAAAGCTTCACTACTTGTGACTTACTTGTGAATCTAGTAAAACTTAATTGTTGTAACTTGGCTGTAGGTATTCGTAAGTAATTAATAATACTGAGCACATGTCTTGCGTTTCGTTTGACTTAGGTTTCAGGCCGGCGACGTAAAAGTAAATATTTGGTTACACCGTAATAGTTTAGTTAGATTGAATTTTGATAGTAGATTCTTGGGTAGGTCTTCTTGTTGTCTTGAACCTATTGTTTTAGGGTTTATTTACAATTACCATCTTATAAAATATGCCGTAGGTACTAGTTACCATATAGTGTCGGCCGGTGCCGTATGGTGCCGTAAAAGAATAATACCTTCCCATCGCTTCCCGTGGGTGTCGTAAGAGGCGATTAAGGGACTCGCCAGAGAATGGGCAGCAGCGTGCTGATGTCGAGGTACTAGTTTTATTATTAAACTTGTAAGTTTTTTGGCAGGTTTTGTGAGTTTCAGTATATATCTATATACTAATATATAAAGCTGAGAGTTTTGTTTGTTTACTTGAACACGCTAATCTCAGGAACTCCTGGTCCGATTTGAAAAATTATTTCAGTGTTAGATAGCCTCTTTATCGAGGAAGGCTATAGGCTATATATCATCACGCTAAGGCTAATAGGAGCGGAGCAGTAATGAAAATTGTGGCGCAGACGAAGTTGCGCGGGTTAACTAGTTGTTTATATTTATCTACTTTTCCGACAAAATAAGATTCTCTGACTGATGAAGATACAGGCGCTGAAATAAACTTGAGTACATTGATCTTTCCCTTATATCACTTCCTAGATACCCGAACAAGGCACATTAATTTTGAACCGTTTTTAATGACAATAGAACGTAAAGGATCACGATTAAAGTCGTATGTGAGTTTATGTTATTGCATATTTATCTGGCGCCTATCATACGTTCTGTACGTACAGTGTAGATACAGATATACTTACAGTTTTAATTTGTATTATCATTTATACCAAGTTTTCCATATTGGCAATATTTTTAAAACAGAATTTTATTCACGGTTTGGTAATATGAAAGTTGAACAATAAATTGGTTTCAATCGTTGGGGGAAAAAATACCGGTGCCTTCGCAATATTGTACCGACACGTTTTATCTCCGTTGATTTGTTGCCATGGTTACGGGGATGAAGCCTTATCTACCGCGAGGTTATGAAATGAATAAACGCTTGCTAAAGCCGAAGATAGCAGATATTCTGAAAGTTCTTGTAACGAGTGCTTAATCATTCGTAGAACACTGAAAGGATCTATTTTTTAAAACTATACCTTTCAAGCAGAGAGTAAATTATAATTATATTTGATTCTTTCTGCATCTTCTATTTTGAATAATTCAAAATATATTTGCATCATTTTGCAAACTAGAAATATAAAGCGAGAAACACACTGGTCCTACGTACGCAACGTATGCAACGCTTTTGTATCGTATCATATGTTGCGGTGCATACGATAAATGTGTTTCTACTGCATAATTGCTCATATAATAATCAAGAGTCCAGATATCATAATGCGTTGCATACGTTGCGTACGTGGGACCAGTTTGTCTCTAGCTTTAATGTACACATTTCATTTCAACAAACCAATGATTACATAAAATGAATATGAACCTGTAGATGAAAAGGATTTCGATTTCATACGATGATGGCCATCATTTAACACATTCGTTCCCATTTACTTGTAATCAATTAATTTAATTGGATCCCAATGAAATTAATTGCGACAACCGATCCAATCCGACGCAAATATCGTTTAATTGATATTCATCTATCAAATATCCGACCAATTATCGTTGGAATACCGTAGATTAACCTGTGATGTTTACCATTAATATTCCATGTCACATATTGCCTGGTTAATTAGGAAATCTGAAAGTGGAACTAGTGACTCAAAAGTTGTGTGGAAATATTGCCATTACGACTGATAGAGAAATAGGGGAAAGGAGACATGTTCTGCGGTCCCCATAAAACAATGGGGAAAGTCATCATCCACAACCCAACATTGCCCACCGAACTCTTCCTCTCCGCTTCTCTTTTTCTTTGCCAATACCAACTTGGTTACTAATTGTCTACATTTATTACCAACTTCAGCTTTAAATAAGGCAATATCTACTTTATATTCTAACTGTCAAATGTTTTGAAATAAATGTAAAAAGTTGTTTCTGATCGATATCTGATGCTCAACACATTTTAACAAATATGTTGAGCTGTTGAGCATCAAATATTATAGAGCCTTTTAATATAAAGGTACGTTACAGTAACTGTGTCAGCGATTATGAGGGTGACTAATAAATGTCGCGTTCGAGTTATTGGGTTCAGTTTGAGTTTGATGGTTTTATCGGGAAGTGGATCTAGGGACGGAAAAAATGATATTGTTACGTCGCTGGGTTTCGTTTATATTAATACGATACGATATAGGATATAGGTATGATTAATATGACGATTTGTGTGTTTGTTTACTTTTAGTGTGATTTGTTCGATGTGTTGGATTGTGCCTTTTGGCTACTGTAGAACAGTAATGTGTGTTCGACGTCTACTTAATGGAATTATAAAAGGGTATAATTTAGACGGTCACCAAAAATAATATTTTTAAGACTCTAAGCCTTTTTTTTTTTAAGGATGGGAAATCATCAAATGACTCCTCCCGCTCTGGGTGAAGCAAGAGGGAGTGTCAGACTCTTACTGACTAAAACCCATCCGTGTTCCTCCTGGTGCCCTTTGCGTTCTAGGGCTACGGCACCTCTTTCGAACAGATTCCGCAGCCCCAGCAGGCACCTGCCCTAGCGGGCCCCGTCTTCCACGCTGACATCTCTTTGAGGCGCGCTGGAATCGCAGCGCGCCGCCGACCCGGGCCTAGTTCTGATCAGACGGCGAGCCACCCACTGCTCGCCGTCCGCAGGCCCGCGCTTACGGCGGCCGGGAATCGTCCTGCGACTCCCGACGCCTGGGGCGTCTTCTTCTGTTGCGGCGACTGGGACGTGAGGTTTCCCTCTCTCTCACACGTTCGGCCTCCTCCTTTGCTAGTTTTACTGCTTCGCAGGAGGTGATCGCTTCCCATGCCTCCTCGCTCCGGACCAAAGATTGAACCAAGGCCGGTCGCGAGAGGTCGCCGCCACCGATCGCCTCGACGAGGACCCTGCGGTGCTCCGCCCAAGCAGGGCAGACCTCCACCGTATGCTCCACCGTGTCCTCCGGGCGAAGACTCTAAGCCTAGGCACCAAAATGGATCAATGGTCACCAAATTCTATACAACTCAATTGTGATTGCCATAAAATGTAGGCTTGGGGTTACAAAGTGGATAAAATAGGTTAGGTTAGGTTAGAATTGTGACCAACCGCGCGCGAGCCGAGCGAGCGAAGCGAGCGGTGCCGCGGCAGCGGCCGGCGAGCGCTACTTCTCGAATATTATTTGGTGACCATTTATCTGTTTTGGTAACCGTTTAGAACTTTTTTGGTAGTAAAATAGGTACTTTTTTGGGCGGTGTTTAAACACAAGCCATTATAAAATACATTCATTCATTCACCGCACAGTTTTAACCGCTGTCGCGGTGGCTTCTAGGAAAGAGTATCTCTAAATCGTGTATTGAGATGCGAAATTTGCTTTGGATAAACAATATAGCTAGCATATTGCATAGAATGTTTGTAGAGGTATGTAAAATCCTTCCATCCTTCGTTACCAAAATATTCACCGCAGAAACAACATCTGTTGATTCAACCGTAACACGAATTGCCCTCTGACATAACTGTATTATTACGAGAGCGAACATTCAAATACCTTCGCATTTTATTTACGTACACATTCATTACAAGATAACATGAAAATTCTGCGAAACGACACAAAATGGTAGCAAAGGAAAAGCACAAACTCATCGTGTAATTTATTCGTTTGACGAATCAGAAGAAATAATATCATCCATTCCTCACGAGCCGACGAGCATACAACACCAGTTCACAAGAACCCTAAGATCTTTAACTTTCAAAGAAAGTGTCAAATACCTACGGGAGCTCTCACCAAACTGGTTCAGCCACCGAAACATTTATGTCTGACGTCATCATTTGTCAAGTTTTATTGAAGTTTTTCTTTTTATCCCTTTAGCACTTGTTTAGACTCCCAAAAGCTTTGCATTTTTCGTGAAAACATGAAAACATGAAAATCCTGCCATTCATTTATATTTGCAAATGGCCGTGCCGAAGCCGTGAGCGAGGTTGAATGGGACCCTAATCCATATTTTCCCATTTCAACTGAACTTTCTTCAAATCGGATACAATCAGTAATATTTTCCCGGTTAAGAATACTCCTTTGGGGAACAGTTATTACATTTTATCCGCGAAATACTGAATTGATGGCAGATAAAGTTCTCCACGTTAATATTACTTGGATTGGTCCTTCCGAAAAGTTTTCCTTATTTATAGTTCTTTGATCGCTGTTCGAAAACACGTTGTAAAAGAATAAATACGTACAAGTTGTCTAAATAAATAAGTTGAGTCAATAAAGAAGTTAGTGAACGACTGAACGAAACATAAAATTCTTCGAGAGTGAACGAGTGAACTCAATCTTTGAGATGGGAACTGGGAACACGAGCGACTGCCAGGCGCGGCCCGGACCATAAACGTAGCATATACAGTAGCTGTTTATAGGTATCGTACACAACGTTGCGGTTGTAAACCGTCACACATTTTAAAGTTTTAAAACTCTTTGTTTTCTACAAAGTAATGTGAAATAAACCGCCCTTCTGGGGGCGTCATAAAACGCGCAAACGTGACGCCTCTCCGCATCCTAACATCTCTATATGTTCCCTCGCCTCGCCGCTTGCAGACTGTATGTACTTGCAGACACTATTTGCCAAGTTCTGCACTTTCTTCGCGTTCAAACATTAATTGAATGAAGTTGTTAATTAAAACAAAATATTGGCAGTTCGATCAAGAGCTCCGCACCTCCGCACCTCTTTGTACAAAGAACTTTGATTACTCCTTTGAATTCACTAGAACTGTGTGCTGTTCTGTCGGTTTTCAAACTGCGTTATCGATTCGATTAAAATGTTCGAACTAATATGGCGTCGGACTTAGAACTGCGACTGCTGATACAGTTTGTAGTTAGACGAGTTTGCAAGAAAATAGAAAAGTTAGTTAATTTTCAAAGCAAAAACTTTTAGTTAGTCGGTGTTTCCTGACTAACTGTGCTACGATGTGGTCTAGTCGTGTTGTTTCTCTTTCACTTGTGAGGTCGTGATGAACCAAACATCGATACTATTCACGCCTCTTTTCCCAGTAAAACAGAACTCGATTCTTCACAATAACGCAAATATCTTCCCAATATAGGCCAACCGTTCCAAAAACCAATTCTTCCCGTTTCCCGCACATAATTTTATCACAGAATGCTTACGGAAAATCGTCTCATTCGCTATTTTCCTTAAAAAATGTCTCCCAGTCTCACGAACCCAATTTCGTCTTTGTTACTTGCTTTTTGCGTTGAGCTTTCCTTTGTGCTTACCCCTCTCACATACCACCATTAACTATATGATATGGTGACACTGCGCAAAAGAGAATAGAAGTTCCACTCTTACCAATAGAGGTATTACTACTACTACCATTTGCATTGCAAAAGCAACGAGGAATTTAAGTTGAACTTTTACCTAAAATATAAGTTCCAGTTTCTGTAGTTTCTTTGAAAGTAGTTGTTAACTTTAGATTTATTCTGCTTCTACTTTTAGAAGTGTTAACTAGTTTTTCTAGTTTCTGAGCTTGAATTTTTCACATTTTGTAGCGTTGTCTAGCGCAGCAGTATTTTGTTGCAAAAATTTCAAGTTGTAAAGTTATACCTTTACAGTGTACTATATATACTCGTAATATTGAGTCGTCTACAAAGTTTCTCGGGTCACTGCAGTGTTTGACAGTACCTATCCAATATATTTGACTACTAGCCGGAGCGAAAATAAAAGCACAGCACCAAGGGCTGTTTTTCAATAGTCCGATAACGTTTTATCGGAAGTATAACTATGACAGATTGTCATATTTTCTACACCGTTCGTCAAAAGGCCATATTTATTTCTCTGGTAAAATTACCAGACTATTGAGGAATCAGCTCTTCAATTAAATCTTTGGTGTGACAACCATACCTTCTGTATATTACCTTGCTGTGACGCGCTGCTCCGTTTAATCCCATATTGTTAAGAGCCTCAGTGTCTGTGTTGCCAGCGTGCGTGTTCCTCCCATGTTTGAGGGTACAGTTGGGTGCCATAGACTATGGGTGATCAACTTTATGGTCATCGTCGGGGTATAAGGAAAATGTAGTGCCATCGCTGTAGAGTATAGTTAGCGAGGGAAGCGGAAACTGTTACCTTTTTGACATGAGTCCTTCTTTAACAACCTTTTACAAAATGGGTTCAGCAACGATATGAAAATAACTCGGAATATTCATTAGAGAAGTGCTATTAAAAGAAACTAATGAAAAGACAATATAGAAAAAAAATCATAACAGTAAAAGCTTTCTTTTCACATAGAGATGTTATTGGAGGATCTTTTATTGGTTTTCCAAGGCATAAACAGACCTTTTAAAATACAAATAACTTTCCCGTACTTATCATTAACATTTAATGGTAGGTATCCATTTTGTTCGCGAACCTCTTGCGCTCAGCGCCATTGCAACTGCTCCACATTTACTTCTATACTAATACGAGTACCATAAAGGGGTAATGTTTGTGAGGTTGTAGGGGGTAATCTCTGGATCTACTGAACCGATTTTGAAAATCCTTTTACCAATAGAAAGTTACGTTATTTGTGAGTGTCATAAGCTATATTAACCCGAAAAATATCGCCCAACGAAGTGGGCTCGGGTCAGCTAGTAATGGATATGATATATACGAACCAAGTTCGCAAACGTATCGGCTATGTAGAGCAGCGCAAAAGGTTCGCCAACATAGTCGATACCCACCATAACAGTCTCCAAACCTAATAATATCCATTACCCTAAACACATTTAACTCCATATTGAAACACAATAACTTCCAATTTACACACATGCCAAAGGCTTCCACCCCTCCCTCCCTCTCATCAAGCGGAGATACTCCTCCAGATCGGTTCCAAGCAATATTATACCTCAGTTATTAGATCGTACACCTTTGACAAGCCGAGCAGGATAATGTACCCAGCTCCGATGTTATATTGTAACTTTGTGACTTTGGCAGCCATTGAGGCGACGCGTGAAGACTTTTCAGACGATACTGAAAGTGGAATGGAGAGCGTATGTAGATTTTTGCTCAAAGAATTTGCTCTTTTACTTTTGGAGTTAAGGGGACTTGTCGTTGGAGTAGAACAATAGATTAAAGTACAGTTTTATGAGAAATGAGTAGAAGTTAATGCCCTGTGTATGCCTGAAAAATATCGACTCAAAACAAGGTGAATTGTGGTGAAGTCTTACTGTAGTGGTTGTTCATGTATTGTAACGGTATTGTGACACTATCACCTGTGTGTTGTATGCAACTGGCAGAGAAGTTAGTCAATGTTATTTTAGATGGGTCGTTCAAAAATACAGAATCGTGTACATACCTAAAAGTTTTGAAAAAAAAAGAAGGCGACTAAGTGCGAGTCTAACTCCCACACGAAGGGTTCCGTACCACCGGAAATAACACATTTATTGTACGAGAGCCCTCTTTATTTTTTAATTTAATTAAATTTTTACTAGCGACAATAGCCCTCTTTAATTTTTAATTTAATTTATTTTTTACTAGTGGCAATAGAAATACAAACTGAATATATCAACTGTCTACCTATTACGGTTTTTGAGATACAGCCTGCTGACAGACAGTTGGACGGACGGGCAGTGGAGGCTTAGTAATAGGGTTCAATTGGTTGCCCTTCGGGTACGGAACTCTAAAAACGATCTGTCTAGCCTTTTTCTAACCGGAATGCTTTTATTCTAACCGGAAGTAACCTGGGTGGCAGTACTTTACAAAGGTCACTGGGTAGTACTACATCCCGTAGAAATACTGATGTCAAATTTTAAAAGTATCCAAAGTGTAACAGAATAAACGTTATAACGCGTTATGAACAACTGTTACTATGGCACCAAGCCCGAAATCACGAAAAAAATCACCTGTTCAGTACATGTATGTCACACACAGAATATAAACTTCATACATTTTGGAGTAAATCTAAAATTTATATTTGTATTTAATTGATACGAACTACGATTTCTGTAGCGCATCGGATATGTTTGCTCAGAACCGAACCGATGGTTTCCATGCCGTTATTCGTAAAAAAGTCGCATCTTTGATGCGTAGAACGCGGGGCAATGACAATAGCATCCTGAAAACAGCTGTGGAGAGTCCTTACTCACCTTTTCTGAGGCACTACGTGGGGAGAATGGTCAGGTAGCTTATTTCTCACTTTATCGTTCTCTGCACATCCTGCATTAGACACCTACTTTGTGTTTCTGTTTTTTATTCTTGTTTGTTTACTACTAACAATAGTTTTTTAAGATATTTTATTAACAAAATGGGCCATATTGTTGTCCGAAATTGATATATAAATTAAATTAAATTAATTAATGCAATTTCACGTAATAATCTTCGCCCGTAACCAGTCCACGACTTTTCCTTTCCACGGAAATCCATAACTAAAATTATGTACCTATGTTGTAGCGAAGTTTCGTGGCTTGATGCTCTAATAACCGAGCAGGTACCGTTCAGCACGCGAGCCTCACATTATCGTGAACTTGAAACTGTTCGCTGTGTCCTGTTTCAATTATATTTATTTGCATTTATTTTGTGAGCCAATTTTATGGCATGTTTTCGGGTGAGATAATAGTGTTTCTGTCCTTGTTGTTTTATTTGCCAGGTTTTTCAGGCTTATTTATTGGCTAGGACATTGCAGGCTTGAATCACCTGAATGTCTGATAAAAAGATGATTACGTACTTCGGATGGCACGTTTAAGCCAGGTGGTCCCGGTCGTCAAATAAACCATGTCAGACGTCCTTGAGGTGGTTTAGAAACTCTGACACCAGGGTGTGTGGGGTCGAGACCTTTCTGCTCTCACGTTAAGAAGACTTATTTGACCTTAACTATCTCGGTGAGAGGTTTATAGAACAGACCTAGAGTTCTAGCTCAGCCTACCGCTAAGAAACACTGGCTAAACTTCAAACATACTAGTGCTCATGAATTTACAAGGTAACCTCGCAAAATTCACATGAATTTCGCTCACAGTTGTTAAGATTTTAATCCTACATGTTTGCCGCAATTTCAGTTCGCTGAAACTTATTAAGTTTCAATTTCAAACAGGGTAACAAACACTGACTGCTCAAACCCTGACTACAAGGCTTTACTAGTACTACCCGTAGCATAACACTATGCGCACCCTTAGGTACACACCTAAGGCTGCGTTTTTACCATAGATGTGCAAGGATGCGTTGCGAGGAATGAGTTTGTTAAAAACTAATAGAACCGCTTCTTTTCCTAGCCTCGCTCAGCGCAACCGGTTCTTATGCGGGCGGAGAGACTTTTTATGCAAAAAGTCATAATTCGAGGTTTGGCTCTCGCCTGTTTCCTCCTCCAATATTGGATCGGTATAAAAGATATTAACCTCTTAACAAACACATCCCTCGCTAACTCGCTACCCATCCTCGTACATGTCTGATGGAGACTCAGCTGTAGTCCCTAGTTTCACTCGCTACCTAAACCTAGTCAATAAAGAACAGGACTAGTGATACTTCGCCCCGATAGTCGGTAGGCGTCAGAGCGCGCTAACGAAGTTGCAGCAACACAATAAAACGAGTTGCTGCAACACAAAACGTGCTGTAGCAACCGACCGGCGAACAAAAAAAAAACGTTTGTACCTTGTCTATGTAGGGTTGTCGATGGCCAGTTTATTGAGTTACACAACGAAATATGGTGTGATTGTGTTGAGTTATGAGGTGTCAAACGCGGAAATGGTGGACTGAAATTTGGGAAGAGATTGATGATAGAAATTCTTCTTTTTGCTTCTGAATTCGTTTTGATTTGTGTTCTGCACTTCTCAGTGTTTGAAGGTCAGTTGCTATCATGAGCGTCTCAGACAGGACTGCCTTAATTTGTTTACCGTGTCAGTTAGGACTAACATACCTTAATTTTCCGATGAATGAGATTACTTCAAAGGAGAATGGCAAATGTACAAAGCAATTTTCCTAAATGCCCAATTTTTTAAATGATATTAAACCAGCTAAGCTTACCAAGCTCTCACCTTGAAAGCTCTCCTTTTATTCCATACGACATTTAAGAAGAAAATCTGCAAACATTAATCTGAAAGCCTCAAAAAGAAAGCACAAAGCAATGCCCTCGAAAAATCTGGGTTGTTTAAAAACTCGTGAAATATGTGTCACTGTCAACCCTGGACAACTAGTAAGTAGGTCAGCGCCGGTACTATCAAACCGACTTCATGTTTACCATGGCACGGCCGTTCGCTAAATTTATGTACACTGCCCGCTCCGTTCCCGATTACATTGCCGCCTACACTGAATGACGAGCAATGGATAGCGTACATTTAAAACTGTTGTTTACACCCAGTTTTTTTTTGTATAGTGGTAAAATGTTTACTTAATGTGGGTTGATTTATTTTACGGGGCTTGGTTTCGCGGATTTTCGGGTATTATTGCTTTCGGGTGATATTATTTTTCATTAACGGATTTTATGGTGTTCCATTTGAATAAAATCGTGAAAGAGATGGAATGTTTTCCATTGTTACTATGAATACAAAAAATGTTTTAACGTTCATACAATTCTCCGTGAAACTGTCCCTTGTATTTGAAAACTTTACTCAACTTTAACAATGTTTGATATTTGAGTTTTATAACTTACCTTTTTATGCTGTAGTTACCTTGTTATCATTTATTAAAGATCCTAAACATTTAAATAACCAGATGTTACTTGCTGGATACATTTTCTAGTTCATAATTATATCGATTAAACAGCAACAAGTCCATTAACTCATCCACATAACCATAAGAACGTCCTAATATCACTTTAAAGCTGCCGTCACTAAATATCCAGCAGCAGAGGCGACAGTTTACGAGATTATCCCGACACTGGAGACTGGAGACTTCGTTGTTATGCATTTGATGGCGGACAATGCTCCCGGGCGTCGTCTTATGAACTAGTAATGTTCTGCTCCAAAAAGCTACGGTTCATGTTGTGAGACTGAGAAGCAAGTTGCCCATACACATACATTGAAGAATATGGTCTTCTTTGTTTTGCGTCATCTGCCTTAAGAATGGGAAATTATCAAATGACTCCTCCCGCTCTGGGTGAAGCAGAAGGGAGTGTCAGACTCTTACTGACTAAACCCATCCTTGTTCCTCCTAATCCCTTTGCGTTCCAGGGCCGCGGTGACTCTTTCGAACTAATTCCTTAACCCCGGCTGCATCATCTGCCTAGCTTTTTTCCAACTATATGGGGGTTGGCTTGCAATCCAACCAGAGCTGAATACCAGTATTTTACGTGCAACGACTGCTCATCTGACCTCCAAAACCCAGTTACTAGGAAACAGTAATTTTTAGTAATCTGCAAGACTCATCTGCCTAGAGATAAGAACCTCCTCACAATGCTTTAAAGCTGCCGTCACTAAATATCCAGCAGTAAGAGCTACAGTTTACGAGATTATCCCGAGACTGGAGACTTCGTTGTTATGCATTTGATGGAGACAATGCTCCCGGGCGTCATCTTATCAACAAGCAATGTTCTGCTCCAGAAAGCTACGATTTATGTTGTGCGACTGAGAGGAAAGTTACATACACAATGTTCTTAACAGTGAAGAATAGAAGTTTTCTTCGTATTGCTTTGCTACAAACAATTTGATTTTCAAAAGCTCTTGATTATATTTGGTATTCGGTAAGGTACTTAAGTATTTATTTGTGGTGCCTTGGTTCCTCTTTGTGCAACCTCTAAGTATTTTTGTTACTTATAACACAATGTTCCTTATAACATGTTTCTGCCATGGTTGGTCGAAAAATAATTTTGTTGACCAAGTCCTAACAACATTTCGAAAACTTGTAAATGTTCGTTTTCAACCCTAAAACGCGATAAACGACAAATTTACATCCTCACAAAATCAGGTCGAACATTAGCCCGAGGCGAACCATCAATTTAATCACTTGAACTCTCAAACGATCCATTAGCCGGCTCCTACTGCCGGAGGCCCCGAAAATTCCTCTGTAAAACAATTTTTGTGTAAAAAGTACCGTTCGGGGATTAGCCCCGTCTCTGCCGTAGCTAAATGTGAAATATGTGTAGTAGAAGTAGTGGGGGAGTGCGCTAGTGAACGGGTGGCCGCCGGCCAATAGAATTGCGCCGCTGAAAATCGACGTGGAATTAGGTTCTATCCAGGTACGGTTTGATGTTTTAATCCGGGATTAGAGAACGTTGGGTGCTAAATTATGTGCTTGTGTTACAGAGGTTTTATGTAGTATTTTCTGAGGTGTGAAATGTTCGTTACAACATTTTGTTACCTACCTACGTACTTCATTTTTATGATTCCCGATTTCAAGATTTCGTTTTCTTTTCTTTAATTACAGGATTAGTAGAAAAATGGAAAAGATTTAAGAAACTAATGTTTTTTAAGTAATAGTCTGGCTCGTCTTCCATTATATAAAACTGAAAAAGTCATCCAACTCTTTCATTACCTTCATGGCTGTATTGTGGTGTTCAGCTTCCTAAAAAGAAAAAAACTTGCCAATGCACGACAAATTGCGGACTTACAATACGCACCATAACTAACATTATTTAGGAAAACACCCGAACTTCGACAATCTTTACCTGAGGGGAACCGCCCGGTGCTCTCTGAAACACTTCTGAAGCCTAACTTCCGACTTCCAGTCTTCAAGGCTAATAGTTGGATCGACTTAGCGATCAATTACAGACAGTATCATGTTCTTTCATAACTTTCAGCGGCCATTCATCGGCGCTAATAGGCTTCCGAAGTCGAAGCCGGGTAAACTTCGGCTTTGGTTTTATAGTGATACTAATCTTTTGTAATGTAAATATTTGGGTAAGAGTTATTGATATTGCTGTTTGAATGTTTGTTCGTTAGGATAGGATCTTTTGTACAATTCATTGTTATAATTTTTTGTCCCAACGCTGGGCAAAGGCCTGCTCCATACCTTCTAATGATCATGATTTCGCATCCTTCCGATTCTTAAGGAATCCTTACAGGGTGTCCCGCCATCTTCTTCGCTGTTTTCTTCCTAGAATTCACAATAACATCTTTGTTTGCTTTACTTTACGAAGTAGAAACGGATGCCACAAACATTTAAATCGAATTATGACGGTGTTCCGTAAAAAACATTCTTAACACACATGTAGTTAACACGTTGAGAGGAAAACGTTTTCACTCAATAGTTCTGAGTTTAGATTGAACTAAGAAAAAAATCCTTTCTTAAATGCGGTCATACAGTCAGAACGGATTTCAAAACTACATTTACCAAAACTTTTTTTATGAATTCAGATTAAACCTCTGTCAATCTGTCAATAACTGAGTTAACCTCAGGACTCTTAAGGCCCTTCATCAATAGAAAAGGCAAAAGTTAAATGATTTTAAACCAACTCTGGAGTCCCGTATTTTACCAAACTTGAACCGAAGCTTGAGGTTTGGGCTTATCTTTTCCTCCGCTCGTATCCCGGAGGTATTACAGTTCCGGTGTAAGAAATGTATAAGAAAAATACTGCAATGTGGGGTTTAAAATGTGGCAGAAAATATGAGAAAACGATTTTGCTAAGTAAGCACGTTTTGAAACAGAGGTAGAGCGTGAGTGACAAACTGTCCGACAAAACATTTATTTCTGGGTAGAGGTGAAACCTTAAAATTTGGTGGATTATCTGCCAGTCCTATGTATGAAAACTCTGTGCTGCGATCATTAGTGGCTTTAAGTATATTGTAATGGTGCAAAAAAGAGTGACTACGACTTATATGAAAACAAAATTAAAAAGTTATAAAAATAATTAAAAACTTCTCAAAATCTACTCATCTTCAAATTATTTATTTATAAATATATGGGAGGATAGTTAGTCTATCGAAATCCCTCCATCACTAAACACTACGTGTTTGTAAAACTTCCCACATTCTTTCCTCACCTGTCCTTATTAATCTTGGTTCCTCCAATTTTGCTCTGAGTTTTTTACCTTTTTCTCAACCCAGTTTGCAGCGCCTTAAATATCATTTCTAAAGAGAGTTTCTTTAAAGCTTCACTATAAAGATCTAGTCTAGATCCTCGTTAAGCACTAAGCGGCTTAAGATACGTGTTTACTGAATCAACTTAACCCTGGACTTGTTAACAGGCTATAAAGCTGTGTAACTCAGTAACGGATAGAGAAAAAGTCATTAACCCTCAGTGTTCAGCTCTCGGCCGCAAACGGGTTAATTGGCCGTTACTGTGTAGTCCTTAGCACGGGAGGGTTAGGCATCATGGGGCTGTTCTAGTGTTTAAGTCTTAACTTGAGACCTGAGGCTTGTGGGGATTTGTTTGGGTACGGAATTTGAATACGAATGGGCGTGTTAAACTGTCTTGGACAGTTGAGGTTTCAGTTTGATACCCTTGTTTTGAAATAGAAATGAACTAGCTTCTGCCAATGTCTTCGGCGGAATGTCGGAGATCATTCTAAGGGAACATATTTCTGTAGTAAAATATATTTTAATTCGGGCTGTAAACTATGTGTGCCATTTTTCATCTAAATCCGTTGAGTAAGTAGTTTTTGCTTGAAAGAGTTAAGAAGAATCCACTCTTACAAACTATTAGTAGCTAGGGCAGATTTGTTCGAAAAAGTCACCGCGGGCCTGGGGGGGGGGTACAGCGGGGGTATTCTATTCCTTATCACCTACGGACTTACGATTAGTCCCGAACCCGAACCAAGAACGAATGACAACACGATTTAACAGTAACTGTCAAATCGTGTTGTCATTAATTCTTAGTGGTTAGGTGATACGGAGTAGAATACGCTAGCAACTGAGACCGAAACTACGGACTTCGGACTTAGAGAGTAGCCCTCCTAGCATGCAAAGGGGAACACGGTTGGGTTTTAGTCAGTACGAGTCTGACGCTCCCTTCCTCTCCGCCCAGGGCGGAAGGAGTCATTTGATAATTTCCCATCCTTAAAAAAGGAAGGATTTTCTCTAAAATAATTCAATTTGAATCACGTCATTTTATGCAATTTTGGTAATCTAGAAAACCGCAACATTGCTTAGAAATAATGTAGAACATTGTAGACACATTAAAAGTACAACATACATATTAAGTTTCTTTGACGGAATTAATCTCACTGTGAGAGTACAGTGTTCAGTGGATTTCCTTTGGGAACGTAGAAAGTGAAGTAAAACAAGAGAGTTCGTAACTTGATGCGTTCGGCTCTTTACTTGATTTTTAAATACGATGTAGGTAAGTATCGGTATTCGTTTCCTCTTGCATTCTGTTAGGTAACGTTATTTATGGAAGATTCATTCCATTGTTTCAGTATTTTTTAAGTCTATTTTCTCTGATTTTTTATTATATATATATATAATAAAAAATCAGAGAAAAAAGAGAGAGATATAATAAGTAAGTAGGTTAGAGTTTTTTTATGAATAAGCCAGAAACACTACTTAGGTATGCAGGCCATACACGTTCCAATAATTAGATCAAACAGGCTGTTCAAACAGTTCGATCAAATTGGCATGAATGTCTGTGGGAAAATTTGATAACAAAAACCGGCCAAGTGCGTGTCGGACTCGCACACAAAGGTTTCCGTACCATAAACCTATAGCGGCAATAGAAATACACAATCTGTGAAATATTTCAACTGTCTACCTATTACGGTTCTTGAGATAGAGCCCGCTGACAAACAGAGAGACGCTTACACGACGTACGGCCGCGCGGACGCGCTGCGGGACGTGCGGACGCGGCGTACGGACGGACGGACGGACGGGCGGACGGGCGTCCGTCCGTCCGTCCGTACAGCGAAGGCTTAGTAATAGGGTTCCGTTGGCTACCTTTTAGGTACGGAACCCTAAAAATGAGACGTGAAATGGCATAAATTATTTCGAAATCTCTTATTTTTATTTGCCCGCATTAGGAATAATGGTTTAGGTTCATTCAAACGTCTATGTCATGAACGTTACGGTTACAAGAAAAAATCGGTTTCCCTAAAAATAGCCCACGACATCATTCAGAAATTCTACGTGTACCTAAAGCCTATTCAGCAAAACGTTAGCACGTAGGCATAGATCCAGTAGTATTCAGCCAGACGTATCAGTGACAGTGCGATCTATTTCAGCACTAAGTGAGTTAGTTCGAGCCATTGAATACCACCGCTGAGTAAGGGCCGGGACACAGCGCCGCGGAATAAGGGCGGTGCCACACCAGCGCGGCTGACGCATTCAGCGGTTGAGTCGACGTTATTGTCCCACTAGTTTATAATAGCTATTTAAAATGGTAGGTGGTCGAATTACGGGGAATATTTAAAAAAAATTTAAACTGTCCCAAATCCCAATCCTAAATTCCCAATGATCCCAATTTTTATAATTTAGTTTTATTTAATTTCTATTTTTTTTTTGGTATGTGTCATGCTTGGCGCAAATAAATGCTTTTTCTTTCTTTTCTTTCTTTCTTTCTTTCTATCGTGGATGCACGCAATAAGCTGCATATTCCTGGTCCGCATCTGTGCATTTGTGTGTAAAGTATTAGATAAACATAAACGGTTCAGGTTGAAAGAATATTTATTTACCTTATATAACTAAACCCGAATAACAAAAATAATAAAACGTCAACTACAAAATAAACCATAAAGTGTCCAGCCTCTTTGAAGCGCCACTAACATGCCAAAGTGAGTTAATGAGTGCAGTGAAAAAGCTCGTAAACCGGACGTCCGGGTCCCGGCAGCCGTCCACAAACCGGACACTGTCCGGGTAGTTATGGGACTCCGTAGAGGGAACCGTATAACTATTTTATTTGAACATTAAAGTTGTTTGAGCATGTTTTAGAAACCTTCCGGCTACTAATGCAAATATGTTCAGAGTCCTGTATGTGGGTGGGTATGTGTGTTTCTCGTTTTTATAATTAAAACTTTTTGGTTACTTATTGTTTATTACTACAGAACTAGTTAAAATAAACACGTTTGGTGTATGCCCCCAATTTAAACGAAAAGGTAAAGTTATTGTATTGAAAATAATTAACAAAGAAACTTGCACCCCATTTACAGAACTAATGAAATAATAGAGATATGAAGAGAGGGATGAAATAACTCACATGTGCAGAAACTCGTTACAAGTTCAAGGGAACGTATTCACTGTAATTGGTCAATTTGTGTGACGTCGCTCAATGTAAGGGTCAGCGTAGCTGAACTCGACCTGCATTCTGTTCTGAGAAGACAAGTACTCTATTAAAGATGCAGTATGTATAGGATCTATACTAGATGTAAAGCAATAATGTTCCACACCCGATTTATGCTCAGCATAGGCCTCTCTGTTCTTCCTGTTCCTGTACCAGCCCCATCCATGTTCTACCCTTCTTAATCAAATATTAGTACATAAATAGGTAACACTCCGTTTTATCCAGTAAACACTAAAACCACTCGATTTCAGACAATTGGAACAAGATTAAGGTGTTTTCCACTGTAATTCAATGATGACATTTATAAATATCTGGTTTTGTGCTCGCATCACACATAATCTTAATAATGACCTAGCATAAAGGTGTACGTAGGCAGCAGAACGCATTGCGGTTGCACGCTCAACTAGACAATCGTTTCTTCGCCGCAATGCGTCCTTGCTAGCTAAGGCTGTCTCTTACGCTTCATATGCTTTGTTTCTTTTCATCATGGTAATTTTTCGTGGTATTTTAATTCATTTTGATTACAAAACTTGTCAGTGTGTGACAACAGTCATTGTCAAATATTAACAGGTTTTCAGCGTTGTCAAGTGAATGGCTTTTCATTTGTTACTTTTAGTAAGTTGAAACTTTTAGTAACTTTCTGGAAATAAAATTCTTACAAGCTTAAATAATTTGGCTCGTATTTCCACACTCCAATCTGTCTAAACTTGGAACACGACTCTCCCCATCTATTTATTAACCTGAAGCAAACTCTGTACTTACCACAGAAGTAGCGAGCTCAAAAACAAGAAATACATTAGTTTCCTTTACTTCAACCCCAGTTTTTGTCACCAAGTTTAAAGGCAATCTCTTCGCAATATCTCAAGTTTTTCTCGAAAACTTCAGTGGTATTCTGTGGTTGACTGCAACCATTTAGCTAGACTGTGGTCGTCTGCAAAGTTGGGACGAAAAAACCTTATTGTTTTTCGTCTTGTCCGCAATTTCTTTTTAGTTGAAAACAATGGTTGGTGAAGAAGAATGGTTGAAGAAGTTTTGTTCAGAAGACGTTTGCCGCATTTTTAAGAAGCTGCTGTGGTTCAGTTTTATGTTGTTAAGTTATTTAAATAGAGTGGTTTTAGCGATGCACCTGTTATTAATGCTTCCGTTAAATATTTAGGTCGTTGTAGTTTTTCTTACCTATGGTTAAGGCTGGTTTTTTTTAACCGACTTCTTTAAAAATGAGGAGGTTCCATGTTCGGCCGTAAGTATAGTATATATATTTTTTTTATGTTTCTTCACCGATTTCTCCGCCAATTGTGGGCCGATTTTAATAATTCTTTCTTTATTCAAAAGCCTATACTCCTAAAGTGGTCCCATTGTCATCACATCAGAATCTGATGATGGGATCCCATGAAAATCGAGGGATACCCTCAAATTATATTGGCACACACAATGTTTTTCATGTCATTTCTGACACAATTCAGATATTTGTGCCTGGTAATCATCATCTCTTGTTGCTGAGCTGATGATGGAAGGTATAAGTCAGGATCTGATGATGGAATCCCATGAAAAATGTTTGTTCAGCGATATTTTCGCCAATTGTTAACCGATTTTGATGATTATTTTTTTGTTTGGAAGATTATTTTCCGGGACTGGTCATATTTTAATTTGGTGTTGATCTGATAAAGAACTTCGGAGGTTGGCAATGGAACTTTTCAATCAATGATAGCAACTGGATTTCTGAAATCGTATTTCTGTTGATTGTTTACACCAGTTCACAATATAACATCACGGCGGTACGCTGTTTGTGGTTTAAAATAAAAAAAAAAAACTTTTTCCAAAAAATTAAAACCGACTTCCAAAAACAAAACAAAACAAAGTATAAAATAACTTTAATTTTGGAAGTCGGTGTCAAAAAACCAAAAAATACCAAAAACACTGACTTCCGAAATTAAAGTTATTTTATACTTTGTAGTGGTGTTGTGCATTTTTTTGTGATAAGTAAAAATTATAAATTCGCGTCAGGACACGTGACCTGATCGAAAATTCGTAAGACGGAGGGAGAGGATCACGTATTCAAGTTTTCACTTCTGCCGGCACTCCCGGAGTGCAACCCGTTGTTCTTTTTTTTCATAATTTAAAAAAATAACCCTTTGCTCGTTACGGCTAACAAATTAATGAGGGATCTAATGAAATCTGACACGGCACCCAACGCTATATACACACCATAGCAGCAAAAATGACCTTCATGTACTTTGTTTTTCATATCCGACATGAAATTCAGATTGACTTCAGTATCGTACCAATTAAGAACATTTGCTGCCGTCCCAATTACTTCCCGTTGTAATTAATTTAATTTCGTCCCACTTTAAAAACAGAAACAGTCGTAAACATGCAATAACTCGGGGTATCCATCTATCTCTTGATTTACGAAGCGTTCCGAAGCACGAAATATTAATTAGTAGATCCGGCAGCCCCACAGCGTCGGAGTTCCGATGTAATTACTTCGCTTTTAAACGTAATTCCGGATCAAATGGGATTAAAAAGTAATCAGATGTATTCTCCTTGGAATTATGACAGAGAAATTGCGTTAAGAATGAATGTATGGGCTATTTTTGTGATATATTGAGGTCCCATTTTGAAATTAGATAGGTAACGAAAAGCAAGAAATCATTTCTAGGCAAGCGCGCTGCATCGTCTACCAAATAATCGCTTACCATTAATTGAAAACGAGTCTAAAAAAAAAGCGCTGTGCCACAAAAATCAAACGGCTTTAATGTTCACACAATTTGCAATAAAGTTTTGACGTCACCAGCGAAATAGACAACCTCTAATTAAGCTCTACCATTTACTAATTACAGTCATAAATAATTGGAAACTAAAACGATCGAACCGCATCCATTCGATGCAGGGATTAATTAACATGAAATCAAATAAGATATGCCCGGGGTTGAAACACAACTGTTTCACCCCTACGCCCCTCGGGGGAGGTTGTATGTGCGATATCAAATGTGAATTGGACCAATATTCTGAGTTAAATACACTGATATGTAATGTGCAATGCGGGTTTCGGATTCGTATTTTAATGGAAATGTTCCTGAACTTTATCAATTCCGAATAAGTCTGCGAGAATTTTGGTCTTGTGGTAATGTTATTATGATTGTGAATGAGTTTACTCGGTTTTTGCAACAGAAAGAGGTTAATTTCATTTTATATTGCAAAACTTTCTGAAAAAAAAAAAAAAAACGGTATGTATTTTTTCATTAATTATGGGAAAGGCACATTCCTCGATAACATTATAATAAAATGCTGCAATATCTCAAAGAACTAAAAGCAAAAAACGGTTAAGTAATAGAATCCAGTATAAAAATATAAATTACGACACAAAACAAATGCAACACTGTACTGGATACGACAACTGCAGCAAATGAAAAACCCATTTGTGAGCGCACTTTACCATAATATATGGAACATTGTCACTTCTTTATGGCTAAGGAAATACATTTAGCAAGCAAAGTTGGTTAGTTTGCGTGCGTGGTATTGGGGTGGAGTTTCTTGCATGGATTTTTGTTCTGTGTTAAAAAATTGGTTTCTTTTTGGAATCTGTTCGGCTGTAAGTCAATAATATTCGTAAATTTTGTTGGCAAAACTTGTTTTGTCAATGGAATAGTCGTGGTTTTTGATTTGCAGGTTACGTATTTCGAGTCTTTTTTATCGTTCTGTTTATTTTGTAAAAAGGATGAGTGGAAATTAATTCAAATCAATTTGCATGCATACCTACAGCCTTTCGCAATAAAAACCAAAGAGTGTAAAATTCAATTTGAATCCGTGTTACAAAAATATAACGACCATAACAAAGGGATTTCACCCCTTTTATTGTGTACCTATGTGCTGGGTGTTTATATACCTACGTGTTTTACTTGTACCTACTATGTAAGGGTATGTATATGAGTGTGTGGTCAGATTGTTAATTGGTTGCAGCTTTTAATTAACAAAGCATTATATTTAAGTGAACGTTTACGATCATTGGCTCGTGCCGCTAATTGCCTTGCAAATAAACTTTCAAGTAATTTCAAATGAAATGTAGTTCGAAAATCTCTTTAAGAATTTCTTAGTACGAACACAATAAACATAAAGCTTACTTATTTACAGTGTTAATAATAATATTTTGGACTTCATTTGTACTTAGCTAAAAAATTATTCACTATTGTTGCTAATGAACTACCACATACACTATCGATACTCTTCGATTTTCTTTACATAAGTAACAGAGGTTCGAAAATCATCGTAAAGGCTTCATTCCATTCAAAGATACATGTAATATTGCTGTAACATTTTTTGTGCGAGCATCCTTGACCCCTCAAGTCCCACATATTCTTTCCTTGAACGTTTCACCCCCTTTCTACTTACCATCTACAGTAATGTTTTCTTTAGGACTTAGTTAACATTGGTCGTATGAGGAAGGATTTAATTCTGAAATTCTTCATAAAGGTTTCCGCCCCACCAATGTTTTCTAACCCATTCAAAGACAATGGCACATGTAATAGTGCTGCAACATTAATAGTAAGAGCACCCTTGACCCCTTAAACTCCTGACTCATTCACCCCCTTGACCCTTTCAACCCCGTCCTAGGAAGCAACAATTTTAATCTCTTTAGTACCGGAGTTTGCTCGTCATTCACCATCATTTCTTTTTACAACCTATTGTTATTGGGCAAGACAGAGATCAAGGGTCTACCTCATTCAAAGACAATGGCAGATCCACATACAATAGTGTTGCAACATTAAATGTAAGAGCACACTTGGCCCTTTCACACCTTCACTCCTTTCGCTCTTGACTCATACCCCACCTCCTTCCTAAGCATCAATCTCTTTGTACCGGAGTTTACAATCGCCATTCACTAACATTTGTTTCTGGCTCATATGTTTTGATCCTGAAAGCTTTCATTAAGTCTCAACCCTATTCAAAATCTGTGAAACATGCAATAGTGCTAGCAACATTAATAATAATAGAACATCCGTGTAACAATTTCGTACCACAATGACGCCGGGTTAATAGTAAGAGCACACACTTGACCTTTTCACCCCTTCCGCTCGTGACTCATTCACCCCCTACCAACTAAACATCAACTCTAATCTCTTCTGTACCGGAGTTCACTCGCTATTCATGTTTTTTTGGCCGCTTTCCTTAGTGGCCCGTTGCCTTATACAAGCTTTACCGGTAGGTAGGTATAGTTTTAGTGAGGGGATTACGTAGTTAGAGGGATTAGACTATCGGTGCAAGCTTGTGAGGCTTAGACTGTTGACATATTTTTACGTTAACGAAGACCTTTATTTTGCTCGACGTAAGCTGTGATCATAGGGACGTACATTGCTGTAGTATCCTTTTGATGTAGACTTTTAGTCACGTTTAACGACACCCACGAGAAGGTCTTTTACTTACTTAATTCTTCGTTGTGGGTTGATAGTGACTTAAGTCTTATTAAACAGCGGTATCTATCCTGCTTTGAAAAGGTCTGTTTTTTTGGGACCAATTATTTAACAATCAAGATGTAATAAATCATTTATTAGAACTTCTACACATACCTTCAATCAATCATAATCCATGTGAAGATAAGCTCAGCTATTTTAAAACTGCATTACTAATGTATTCTAGTTGGTTAAGCGGGCACAAACTGTGGCGCTCAAAATGCCTGCGCCCTAAACTTGGGCATAATATTCAGTTCGCCTTGTCGGACGTGAAAACACACGGGGCACTAACAGGTGACATGATCTACGGGCAGTGTTTATAGGTAGGTATAGGATCATAAAATTAAGTTGGTTAAAATAACAGAACGAATCTTGATTCTTACTTTTACATTGATCTTTTATATGGTTTTCTGTGTAGTAAAAAAATAACCACCGTTTAGCTTATGCTAAACGGTGGTTAATTTTTACTATTAATAGTCACGCGTTTGCCCGCTACCTATCTTTCATTATTTTCGCATTGTACTTATACATTTTCGTTTTATCCACGTCAAAGTGACAGATGTAGACCATACTCTTATTGTATTTTTGGTGTGCAATAAAGAATATCTGTTTTCACCATGTTTTGTAAAAAACACTTCATATTGTGCCGATGTAAAACAGGTTAGACTTTTCAAAGCTTGAACTTAAAAAGACACCCCTCAAACTACGTGCGTCTCCGCTCGATATTAAATCCCCAATGTTTCTACAAAAAGGTGGACTTTTTAACGAGCGCATCAAATATTAACGCGCGCTCAGCGCAACAGAATAAGTTACAGCATCTCTGGACCACTCGCTACTCGCTTCACAGATGGAGGAACGCTAAGCTGAAAGTTACACAGATGACAGCTCAGGTACAAGTTTATGAAAAGTGACACACTATGCTGAGGACGGGTTGTATCGTTTGCAGCCTTTTTCTTTGCTCTCATCTAACCTAACTCGTTCTAATCTAACCAGATGTGAGTAAAAACTTACACATAAGTAGGTTTTTGAAACCAATGTTCCATTCATGAAAGCATTAGTTAGCGTTTTCATCAAATCAATTTTATTTCCGTTAATTTTGTTAGACAAAAACATAATCATTATTTCACATAATTATATGTTGCTACCACAAACAGCTACCGAGGCAACCTAAACCAAATTGTGACATTGCCGAAAAAAATCGTCCTCTCCAAATACGCACTCGTCTACGAGCCAAGTTTACAAAACGATGTAAACTTTCCAAATTCAAAATCCTTCTTGAAATTGGAACGCCGAATATTTATGTCGCTACTCAAACGCGATCCGAAACGTTGGAAGGTAATCTGCAACCGTTCCTGCGAATTTTCTGGAAAGTTTGAGAAATTGCCAGTTCCATGCCAGGTTGCGAACTGGCATCAATTGGCTGCAGCTTCACGTCCTGTCAGGTAATGCGCTATTTGTTTGCCAGTTGACAGTGATAAATCTTCCCTCCCGAACGGGTCTTTTCCTAGAAAATGTTAAAATTCATTCTTGAGGCGAACGTTGTAAATGGAACTTTTCAATTACTAAAAGCTATTTGCTTAGTCCAAGTAGAATGGCAAACTAAGAGGATTCTGTCTTCGAAGTAATAAAATCTAGTCGATTGGGTCTCAGATGAATTGCTTTGTAATAGAGAGCCTAGGGACTTTGTATAATTTGTGCTGGAAACATGACCTAAGAACAGCTTTCTAACGATTCTAATAAATCATCGAGTAACGGTTACCGTTGGAATATATGACTATTTTAATCTGAACACGCTATTGTTTTACTGAAGTTTGCCCAAGCGTATAATTATAAGAACTAGTAAAGATAAAAAAGGAAGTTTATTTGCATTGAATAAATTATTTATTTAAATAAGTTTTTGCAAGAATGATACTATTGAAAACGAGGTAGTCAACAGGAAAGCAGGCACTCTAGTCAAACACAGACTAAAAGACAACACAGATTAAAAATATCTGTTTATGCTTTTCGAAAATTTCATCAAAAGCCAGCTCGTAAATAACTTTAGCTTCTGTCGTAACGACAATAACACTAAATGGCTATATCCACAACAACATTCAATTACTGTTGGCACAACCCTAAAAAGCACGAATTTATTCCGCTAAAGTGCCAGACATTAATCTGGCAGCCGAATTTAATAACAAGTATTGTGCCGATAGGTCTGGCAGCAGCTGCCAACTGTGCCACATGCCATGTGGATGCCAGTCCGAGCCCCGCGGGAAATTGACATCGCTACTCGATTTAAGTTTGAAACTGTTGATGTAAGATAGAATGTGCTGTCGCGTCAGTCTCGTGTCGGTTATTTGAAAGTTCGAAGCTCAACTGAGAGCTGCAGTTGTACTGAACCAGCTGTTGTTTAAGAGTAATGTGGAGTCTTGGACACTGGTCTGTAAGGCAGACCGTATACATGGTGCCATTTTTGTTATCTTACAACAGTTACTGTAGCCCACATCATCTATCATGACAACTACACATTCATAAAAAAATAATTATGAACACTCGAAATTATTTAAAAAAATATCGCGCCTAGAGGTAGTTTATGTCAGGTATATTAAGTTTGTGTTCCGAAATATAAAACAGTATACTGGCCAGACCGTTGACGTCATAAATTAAAAAAAAAATCCTCAAAGTCTGATGTTAACACGCCCCTTTGGCTTTTGATATACTACTAATTCGTCGCATTTCACATTTTTCCTCACCAGTACACTATGGTGGCACACCAGTACAATATGGCGTCGGATTCATGACGTCATGAGCACTGGCCAGTATACTGTTTTACCACCGTGTATAATCTTTATTATCATTGATACACTGCAGTTCGCTTTATCGTTTAATTGAAGAAATTACATGCAAGTATCTAAGCTCTTTGCACTTTCATAGATCTAGTAAGGATTAGTTTACTGAAGATATGTTTCTTTAGTGACTCTTGTAATTCTAATGATTTATCTCTTTTGTTTCAGGTAAGAACATACAAGTCCAACAGTACAAAATATAACATAGGTGAGTCCATAAAATCAACAACTTATAATACTTTAAACAAAAATAACCTTGATCTACTTCTAGTAAAATAAAGCCTGAAGTTTTACAAATGAAAGCTGGCAATAATCAGAGTAACTAGCAATATTGGAATCAACAAATAACTGGCAATATTGGCATAATCAGAAGCAATTTCCGCAGCCGTAGTGGAAATAAAACCGTTTGATTTGTTTTTAATTCAAACAGTAATGGCAGCGCGGCGAGTGTAGGGTTGGTCACTCTGCTAAAATTAAATATTATCGGTGGGAAGGACTAAACGTGTGACTGGTTGGTCTATATTAAAAATAATATAAAGTATGAAAGGATAGTTGGGCGTTTCCAAAATCGGGATGAATTCAAACATCGTGCTTTATTAATGATTCCACTGACAATTTTACTGACAGCACCCCAACACCGTCAATTCTTGTATGTGTCTGCATAGCAAATATTCATCTTCTAATAGTAAAAATACATTGTTTTTGCGTATTTTGTTAAATCATTGAAAACGGAAACGTGTTTACATTATAAATACACATCACATTCACTTTTATCATACATAATTAACCTTTGAACTCAAAAATAAACGCAGTTAGAACAAACAAAGTTGCCAAACGAGTCCCTAACTTCTAAAGCCACTAAATATTAAATGAACAGATAATTTATTCGGGCTTTTATATGCACTTAAAAGTCAAAGTTAGACAACCCTAATGTATATTGAAATGGGTAGTAAGGGGAGGTCGGGGAGAGTCGCGACCTCTTTAATGAAAACCTTTTAAGTTGATAGTTTGAGCTATGATTTGGTTACACTGTGAATATCAGATGTGTTTGAACTTGAGGATCGTCTTCTGAAGAGACTGCTCATTAAACAAGCCCTGTGCTTCATGAGTTTTTCCGTCGGCCACAATGGAAAATTTTCTCACAACAACTTTCATACTCACTTTCATCAAGAAATTTCAAAAATCCTATATTATTGCTCACCTGGTAGTCAAGGAACTCTGGAGCATTTCATGTTTCCTGCTAGGTAATATTTTTGAGATTTCGTCGAGCGAATGAATTGAGTGTTTTTTCAAGTTAGATTATGACTTTCGTACTGACGAAAACCTGACTTTCGTACTCTTCTTTGATCATCCGAAATAAAAATAACCATCCCGGATATTACGTTCACAAATATATTTCCGACTAGCCCTTTTCATTAAACCTTCTGTACATACTCGTACATCGGACAACTCTACAAAACTATACTAGGTACCATTCCGAATATAACAAAGGCATGTCACAAACGAACAACATATTACTCACGTGGATACATATGTCAGATAGGGGCGATCCAGTCCATATAATGAGTAGCGTTTCCCTTTGATGTTGCCGCGGTGTATGCATGCATATTGTTGCATATTATATGCATGGCTGCCGGTGAAATGCGACGCTGTTAATAGACGGCAGCCGGAGGGGTTGATCGGATTTCGGTCCGGTAAAGGCTCTTTGTTATATGCGATATTCGGGATATTATAATCATATTTTTAAGCGGGCACGTACGTTTTTTTTTTTGTATAGGTATGAGGTGCGACTTACTTTAAAAGTGGTTTATTTGTTGAAAACGAGGTAACCGTTTCTACACATGAATATATTCGAGTATACTCGCTTCTAGCTGAAACTGTAAAATCTGAAAATGCTAAAGGAAATCCTGTTTGCTTTTTGCAGCCAACACACTCAAAAAGACGTACATTTGATAAAATCTCTGTATATTTCATTTTCACATCAAAATAAAGCTCGCATAATTCAGCGAGTTCTGAAATATTTCCACGAACGGACGTACCCGGCGGATGCTCATATTATTTTACAAGCAAAATTACTCCACTCATATTCTCGTTAGACAGACGAACCGAAATCCTTTGTGGGTTGCGTACCGTGTGCTCTACATGTTTCATGTTTGCCTGGTACCTAAGGCTTCGCTCGCTATTTCGGCAGCCATATTGTTTCTCCTGTCAAATTTCATTGCGCGCCAACAACACCCGCCATCTTTGTTTTTCGAACATCGAAAAAAGTTTGTAATACGAATTTGCGATTGGGTCGCTAACAAAAAACCAAATGGATTTTAACATGATTATTTTGTTCTTTGTAATTAAGTTTCCTTTTAAATTGTTCAACATTGATTGAGCTGGTAGAATGTTTGCAAGTTCTTAATTAAATTAGTCTTTTTTGCTTGTCTTGCATTCGCTGTCTTACATTTTTACTTTGCTAAGTGAAGCGTAATCATTTACATAGGAATTTCCTTTTAAATATTTAAGCATATTTTATTAGCCGCTTTTTCCTTGTGTTTGAGAATGTAAGTTGAATGAAGAATGTTTCTTCGTAAAATATACAGACGCTAGTATTTGGACATTAAATTACTTAAAAATACAATAAGGTTTCATATTTTAGTCATATGTTCAAATAACGTCCATAATTATATGGGTAACTGTTTCGTCTTTCTGTTAAATACTGGTTTTAATAATATGTTTGGCGTCCTTACAAAATCATTGTTCTAAGTATCCGACTTTATTATCGGCCAATACGTCACCCAGTTTCTGAAATGAGGACTTGTACTGGAATTTAAACTTACCTTGCTGAAAATCTGTTAACCTCTTTTTTTTTACTTTAGTAGTTATAAAAAAAACTGGTCAAATGCGAGTCCGACTCGCGTGCAATGGGTTCCGAACCAACTTTATTTATGTAACATGTTAAAGAAAGAAAGAAAAAGCGTACACTTGCGCCTATCATTAACACTAACACTATAGACTGCACTTTATTTCAATTATCTGCATTTCTTTTGCAGACTTTAGGCTCTGTAATTCCGGAGATAAGGGGGTTATTCAAGAATTTAGACCAAAAATTACCCCAATTTTGGTCAAAATTCTTGAATACCTACAAAACTATTTATTTTAAAATTGCGAAAAAAAAATCATTAAAACCCTCATAGTAAGCCCTTTCATTTCATATGTCACACGATACAGTTTGAAATTTTGATGTTTAACCACCAAAAGTTGCCCTCATACTCAAAATTTATTTATTGAGTAACGCGTCCGTTTTTGGGTCACAGAAGTCCATATGTGTACTAACTAAACAACAAAATCGGTCCAGTAGATCCGGAGACAACTGGCTGTGACAGACAGAAAGACAGACAGACACTCGAGTAATCCATTAAGGTTACCGTTTTTTACAGATGTTCGGAACCCTAAAACTACATAGATATGAACACAGAACTTTTTTTGATGTCAGTAATTTTTAGTGGAGTTGTCAAGTCATTAATTGGAATTCTCAATCCATAAAACGGGTTAATATTTACAAGGGTCCTAAGTATCCCATTCATAATGCACAGCCGACATTGACCATCACCCCTAACCCTCACTCCATTGTTGCCACAACGCCAATCATCCAACAGTCAACAGGTCAATCATACCGTGAACCTGTTGGTGGTCATCAAGTATTTACGAGAAGTATGCGCGCCCGACTGCCGACATAAGGCAATCATGATGTAATGGTACCCACCTCCCATTACATCATATAGACATGCGGTTGATTGGTTTGTTTGTTAATCAAACGTCAGTGGAAGGGTTAAGTGTTAAGGGAAGTGACTGATCTTTTTGAACTAAGGTGGCAACACCACCATGCATATTAAAATCTGTGTTGCATGTATGCGTTGCTGAATAATAACAGCCGCACGGGTCGACATGCTTGCATTCAGACAAATGGTCTGAAAGTCAGACACCAGTCCATTCACTAGGCTGTGGTCAGATAGGCAGTCGCTCCATCTACAGTAATATTATAAAGAGGAAAAATTTGTTCGTTTGTTTGAATTGAACAGGCTCCGAAACTTATACTTAAATTATTCAAATCTGACCTTTCGTGTAAAAGTTACGACGGGTATAAAATGCTCTAAGTAAGAAATATGTTGCGGTTAGAGCGAACTGCCCTACGTTGAGTCTATTAATAAGTAATTTACAACTTCGTCTGCTCCGCTCCAAGACTAATAGTCTTAGCGTCATGATATCTAGCCTATAGCCTTCTTCGATAAATTGGCTATCTAACACTGACATAATTTTTTCATATCGGACCAGCTTTATTAAGTACTAGTTGACCCGCGCGACTTCGTCTGCGTTTGTTTGTTTGCTTGAACGCACTAATCTCAGGAAGTACTGGACCGATTTGAAAAAATCTTTCAGTGTTGGATAACATCACGCTACGACCAATAGGAGCGGAGCATTGATGAAAAGTGTGACGCAGACGAAGTGGCGCGGGTCGGCTAGTGTTACAATAAATTGTGAACCATTGTCGGATAGGGGGGCCAATGTAAGAGAAAACTTTTTAAAAAGAAAGCAAGAGACAATGTAGGAGAAAAAGTAATGAGACTGAATGTATATAATAGAGAGCTTAGTTAATATTCTAGCTTAGTTATTATTTCTCTTATTAGGGTGTATTACTAGAGGTAGAATCTTGTGTATTTTGTAAGTCTACGTAAACACAATATTCCAACTTATAAAATAACGGTTTGACAAATACTAATCACCGTAACCTCCAACATGACCTAGGTCCCCCAGTATTAGCTCGGAGTTAGCAAATCTCCGCACGTTCGGTCTGGATATCATCAAACTTTTCTGCTCTTTAATTAATTCGCCACAGACTCCGGGACAGTTTAATTTTCCCCAGACTCGGAGATATTAGATCCGGCTGTAATTGCTCCACAATTTCATTGGCCTATCGCGACTAATATCGCCAGGGAGGTAAATTCGAGGTACTCGGGGGTAAACCTCATTTTAATAAGAACTTTTACGTTTTTTTTTTCATTATTTTGCCTGGTATGAAATAAATTCTGATTTCGTTTTCGGCTAGATTGGGAGGGAAATTAATTTCTACCTAAGGGATAATAATTAGGTTTTGCGCTTAACAAAATATATAATTATATGTCTTCTTTTTATTTATTTTGTGGTTAGTTAAACTTTTGCGGTAGAAAGTTTAATTGAATCCCAACCGTATTATTTTAACCAAAATTTCCCACTCGTAAACGATTTCAAACTCTTCTACAGTTTTCTAAAAACACGCTAATTAAATACCTTCTCTCAGAATTTAATTATTTCGCATCTACACCCGAAACTAATTAAACTGGATGCGGCAAAGTTGACGAGTGCGCTCACACGCTCGCATGCGTCTTTTGTTTACACTCAAACGTACAGAGAGTTGTGTTCAGAGAGCCTAGCACGAATCATTCAAAAATATGAATATAGTATCGAATTCAAATAACTATAATGCGCGAAGCGAGTATTTTAGTTGTAGTAAAATTGTACGTTACGTTATCAGACGGCAAAAATATTCGTGCTGAGCCCCCAGTTCCAGCTACTTTAGTTCCGTGGTGAATGGAGATAGAAAACTGCTAGTTATAAGCTAAGTTTGTGGCACTTAGTTTATGTTGAAGGATCGCTAGGAATTAATTAAAGCGCATTGTACATGATATTCATCACTTTTATTCAACTAACTTATCTTTTCGTCAGTAAGAATAGCTGCAGGGGAACTTTAAGTTAAAAGTGAACAGGTTCATTTAAGGCAAGCGTACTGCATCGTCGGCTTGCTTGCATTGTCGATCTTGCTTTCTATCAGGTCACAGGTGAAATTGTAGTCAAACGCGAGCCTATCTATAGTAAAAACAAAAAAAAAAATATCTACGAATTTTAGTGTCAAATCACCTTTTACATTATTTAAATAAAAGTTAAATATCTCACTATAGAAAAGCCGGCCTTACTTTACGAAATGCCAGAAATGTGTTACTTTTGGATAAATGTAGGATATAAAATAACCGTTGTCACCAAAACTATCAGAAGGGTAACTAATGGCAAGCTTTAGTTCAGAACTTTGATTGTCAATATTAGCCCAAACTCTGAACTCCGAGCGCCTCGCCGAGCGGCCTCGTTCTCACCTCGTGTTCATTAAATTGAGCTCTATTATAAACTTTGTAGTTTAGATACTGCTATTATTGTGATGTTGGCAGCACTAGGTTTTGGTGAATTGCCGTTTTGATTAAGCTGATGAATGAATCCTAATTCCTAATACCTGTGCTGTATGTACCTTTGTATGTACGATGCACGTAAGATGTTGTCTGGTGTTCCCAGCTAGTCTATTCTGTAAATAACCATTTCGATATCGAGCTTCACCTGAGTGACAAACCTCACAAAGTGAGCTTTATAACACACAACATAAAGGTCTTACGTTTGACGTAGTTTGATACTCACCTCGGATTCTGCTGTCGAAATACGAAAATGTTTTTACAGAATAGGGGTACAGGGCCACTTTGTTGTACTAGAGTGCACCTGTGTTTGTAACGACGCCTGTACTCTACAATAACTCCTGCATCAATAGGTAGCTATAGTTTACGGTAAAATTGACTGTTATGATCATCGTCGGTCTGGAGTTTTATGTATTAGATGCCAGTCATATAGACTGGCATCTAATACATAAAACTCCATATAATATATAAGAGGATCATCGGCAATGAGAGGCTCGTCGCGTCGAAGCTCCAAAGTCTTGAACATCGACGACGAGTTGCTAGCCTGTCGGTTTTTTACCGGTTGCATTTTGGGGAATGTGCGACGGAATTGCATAATTTAATTCCGCCAAGCCCGTTCCATCATCGGACCACAAGACGAACGGCGATGCGGCACCGGTACATAGTGGACATCCCACCCATACGCACAAAACGTTTTGGGAACACATTCATAGTGCGTACAGCTAAGGAGTGGAATTCCCTGCCGGAGTCTGTGTTTCCTGATAGCTACAACCTGGGAGTCTTTAAATCAAGAGTGAATAGGTTATTTCTAGGCAAGCGTGCTCCATCTTCGACCACATCCTCGCTTACCATCAGGTGAGATAGTGGTCAAACGCGTGCCTATCAATAGTAAAAAAAAAAAAAAAAAATATGCTGCTTTGGTCTCGAAATTTTTTCGTAAGAGTCACCTGCCCTGTTACGCAAAGGGCATTAGGAGGAACACGTATGGGTTTTAGTCAGTAAGAGTCTCTCTCTTATGCTCCGCCCAGAGCGGGAGGAGTCATTCGACGAATTTACATCCTTAAAATAAATATGCTGCTTTCCCAACCAAGAACGATAAAGAACGGATATTTAAGTTGCACAACTCTACGTAAATATCCAAGAAACCATGACATAAAAGCTCTAACACCAAAGTTCAAAATCAGTGAACGTTCACATGCAAACGCACTCGCACTTATAAGTCCGGTAACATCGCAACTTGCACAAGTTACATCGATTCGCATCACATATTCCACAAGCTTGCAGCTTGAACTTGCGGTTTGTTAGCCGGGCTTGTGAGGGTAAGTACACTGGCAGTTTGAATCGCTATTGGCTCGTTACCTTTAGTTGTGAGTTTGTAACGTCACTACTAGCAGAGTTCAGCGGAGCTATTACTAATGCTGGCGTTGACTTGTAGAGCTATAAGGTTTTCACATCTGTCAGACAGATGTCGAAATTGTTCACCGTGTACTGGAAGACGCAGCATTAAAAGGCCTCCCATAAGCTGAACAGATTACCTCATGATATAATGATAGTTGGGAGACACCCATGTGTAAAAGTGAACACCTTTCGAATGAATGATGAATCGCGTAATGCTATGGCTACACTACCGTAATATGACAATAATTATGGCCGTAATTGAAACAAAATCAACTGAAACAACACCAATTATGACCATAATGATGACCGTATTACGGTAGTGTGGCCGTAGCATTACACGTCCACTTATACTCACTCTGTAAAGACTCGAGGGGAAAATGCAAGAAATACTGAAAAATATTTTAAACTCTTTTACTTCCTTCGTTCGCCCTTTCGTCGCACTTCAGATACGAAAATATAAGTCAAGAATACTCAAGAGATAGAAGACCTTACTTAAACATAAGATTCTTTTCTTTCCTGCTCCCACACACAAAAAAACTCACACTCACATCTATGCAGACAGGCATAGATAGAATATAATTTGTACACAAATTGTAATGCGCACAGCAAAGGAGAGGAACTCTCTGCCTGCGTCTGTGTTTCCACACGCTTACAACCCAAATCTCTTTAAAGTTAGAGTGAACAGGCTCCTTCTGGGTAAGCTCGCTTCATCGTCGACTTTGTCTCTGTCATCTCTGACATAGACTAGAGTCAAGAGCAAACCCATCACAAATTAAAAAATACTACTTCAGTCAGTTTCAGTCTAGCAACCCTAACCACACTCATCTCATCACCTGCCTAGCCTTTTCCCATCTATATTGGGGTCGGCTTTCAGTCAAACCGGATTTAGCTGAATACCAGTATTTTACTCGGAGCGGCTGCCTACCAGACCTCCACAACCCAGTAACTGGGTAACACGGAACTTCATGGCAAGGCTGGAGTCAGATTTACTGGCTGCTGACTATCCGTAACGACTGCCAAAGATCTACAAATGACAGCCGGGACCAACGGCTTAACCTGCTTTCCGAGGCACGGAGGAAACTCGCTATGTTAAGATGGTCACCCATCCACAGACCAACCTTGGCAAGCGTTGCTTAACCTTGAAGATCGACCCGTGCGGCTGTTATTATTTAGCCACCAGCTCCTCTAGCAACCCTAACCACACTACACTATCGATATTACCACCTTATCGCACGTGACAAACTTTCTCTCAACTTCACAATCGTTTGATAGATCACAGCGTTCAACACAGAGCCGCTGCGCCGGCGCACCCAAGTTACACAGTTAGCGTACTTTATAACATTAGTAGTTAAAGTGTCGTCTACACGACCTGATAATGTCGGTCGCTCCAACTTCAGCCATTGTAGTCTAGGTTTTATCGATAGTGACCTCGACTTGAATTAGTTTTCGATTCGAACTTTGTTCCTTTCATCTGAGATTGGTTTTCAGTTGTAAGTTGTTTAAAGTATTTTAGGAGTTGTTAAGTTTTTAAAATGTGTATTTGTGATTTTTGCTTTATTATCTTTTGCAGTTCGATAATATCTTTTCTTGCATTCTTTTACATATTTGTTTTATCTGTAAGGTTTCATAAATATGTACTAGCTACAAATATTTGCAGATAATCAAGTAATATTTGTCTACTACAGATTGAATGTCAATACTAAATATGTAGCTAATCCACAGATATAATTGATCGATTGATCTTAATACCATTCGATTGGCCAAAGCTTATAGCATAAGCTCACCAAATGTAGGTAAATCAACACCACTAGTCATTTGGTCATCAAGCAGTAGGTATTGGTCCGCTGTTGAACAACAACCAACAACAACAACAAACACTGCACAACAATGAACAGTCAACGTCAAAATTTGCGTCGAAATTGACATAATGATCAATGTAGGAATCAAAACCGATTCTTACATTGAATCGGCTTTTAATAAATAAAAGCCAGAAAATCTGCCATCAGATCGTGTGACCCTGTGACAGTTATGGTCCGGTAGACAGTCGCTTTATCTAAAATACTGGTATTCACCTGCATGCGGTTAGACCAGAAGCCCACCCTAACAAAATTGTGAACGGCTAGGCAGATTGAGGTTCAAACAGATCATCATCTGCCTAGCCTTCTCCCAACTATATTGGGGTCGGCTTCCAGTCAAACCGGATTCAGCTGAATACCAGTAGTTCACGTGAAGTGGCTACCAGACCTCCACAACCCATAAACTGGGTAACACGGTACCTACTCCTTGGCAAGATTAGTGTCAGATTTTTTCTGGCTTCCGACTTTAGGACCAATCGCTTAACCTGCCTCTGTTCTCTGCATCTGTTCAACCATCCAGAGACCGATCTCGGGAAGCGTTGCTTAACCTTGAAGATCGGCGCGTGCGGCTGTTAAACTTTAGCCACGAGGACTCATTTTGTGTAAAGTACTATAATTCGCCTGCATACGGTCAGACAAAAAAAAAGAATTCCGCAACAAAATTGGAAGAGGCAGATTGAGGTGCAAACAGATACAATACACAAATTCACTTTCGATGTGGATAATTTAAGAGGCCACAGACCACAAATAACTCACTCCAGATCATTACGATCTGCAATAAAAGTGTCTCAATCCCATTGAATCAGGACAAAGAAGCTTCTCGAATTGATCACAGAATTGCAATGATATACGAAGGAGAGATAAAGGTGGCATACGTTTCGGTCATAAATGGGGGATTTGATTATCGGGCATAAAGGAGACTGGTTCAATGGGACCGGCTCAGGTAGATATAAAGAAATCCTTGATTTGAAACCGTGTTGTGGCTTTCTGGTATTAATACTCGTATTATTATGGAAGTGATGTTTTATACGACTTCGCCGTTTTGCATCTTTTTAGATTGTAAAATGCTCATTCATCTTCAGTCTACCTGTGTAGATTTTAGCTTTGCCGGAAAACCTAACATTTTATCCAAATAAATAATGTGTCCTATAAATGGAAGGCAATTTTTTAGGGTTCCGTAGCCAAATGGAATAAAACGGAACCCTTATGGATTCGTCTTGTGTGTCTGTCTGTCCGTCCGTATGTCACAGCCACTTATCTCCAAAACTATAAGAACTATGCTGTTGTAAATTGGTAAGTAGATGTATTCTGTGAACCGCATTAAGATTTTCACACAAAAAGAAAAAAAAAAAAACAATAAATTTTTGGGGTTCCCCATACCTACTTACAACTGAAACTCATTTTTTTTTTTCATCACACCCATACGTGTGGCGTATCTAGGGATAGGTTAAAATGATATTGAGGTGTCTAATATATTTTTTATCTAAATTGAATAGTTTGCGCGAGAGAAACTTCCAAAGTGGTAAAATGTCCCCCCCCTGTAACTTTTAAAATAAGAGAAAGATAAAACTAAAACAATATAACTGCCACTGAAAATTAGTTTGAACGAGATCTAGTACGTAGTTTTTTTGATACGTCATAAATCTGTCATCTCTGACATTAGTGACATAGACTAGAGTCAAGAGCAAACCCATTGCAAATAAAAAAAATCGGAAACCGCAATTTACCTTTAATTCAATCAACTCAAATATAAAAAAATAAGGTTTATGGTACGGAATCCTGGTTTTTTAATCCTTATCTTAGTCCTAACTAACATTATAAATGCGAAAGTTTGGCCGGATGGATGTTTGTAACTCAATCACGTCACGGCTGAAGGGATTTTTATGAAATTTGGCACAGAGGTAGATTGTAGTAACACATAGGCTTCTTTTTATCCCGGAAATGTGTTCCCTAGAGATAATTTCCTAAAATCACGCGGGCGAAGCCGTTGGCAGGAACTAGTATTCTATTTACTTGCATTGGAATACATCTAAACCTTAATTGGTGACTTATTACTTATACTACATGTAAGCATGCATTCACATTTTGTAATTTTTACTGAAAACTCGGATCTAATACTATCAAAATGTACATAATACCTCCCCATATCGTAAGTGCGCAGTATATTTTATAGAGCGATAAAAAGGAAGGCATTCAAAACGTAATGTATGGGAAACCTTTGATTCTCAAGGGGCAATGTTACTCCATTCATAGATATTATGATATCTTCCTCTGAATAAAATAATCTTTTGTGACCGCGGGCTAGGCATGTGCGTGTAACGAAACTTTTGTTTTTGTGTAGAAGTTAGACATAGGCTCAAAATCTTCTGGTAAAACTTTTATTGTGCATACAGTAGAGGAGTGGATTATCCTGTCCGAGTCAGTTTCCTAATAACTAAAGCCTCTTTAAGTTACGAGAGAGTAGTTACGAGTACATGTCTTACATCTAGACCAGAGTGCTTCATCGTTACTTTCCAGCCGGTTAGATTTCTTATTTCTTTAAATAAAAATCACTTTTTTATTTGTAATGGGTTTGCTCTTGACTCTAGTCTATGTCAGAGATGACAGAGACAAAGTCTACGATGGAGCGAGCTTATCCAGAAGGAGCCTGTTCACTCGTAACTTTGAAGAGATTAGGGTTGTAAGCTTGACGCATGTATGAGTTCACATCAATTCAGAACAGTTCGACCGATTAGGTATTTGTTTTAAGGTGAATGCTCCAGGGTAGCCCGCGAAATTCTAAGTTCATGTAGTTCGAAAGAATAAATATTTCAGAAATAATGATTCTTTCGAACTTCATGACCTTAGAGGGCTATATTGATGATTAAAATGGTTATAATTCTTTAGATAAATACGCGTTACGGTCGCAGATCGCATTTGGTCCACATACAGCTTCACACTGACCGGCAAATTGCAAAAAACATAAAAATATTTGAATTTCGCGGGCTACCCTGGAGCATCCACCTTAAATAATTTTTAAACAAAATTGCGTCCAGAAGCAAAGTCGAAGCCGGTCGCTTGCTTAATAATAATGAGGTATTTAACAAATAATAAAGAGGATACAGCGAGTTGAAGAACCCGTGACGTCATAAGGCTTGGTAAAAATGTACCAAATGTACCAAGCCAGATGACGTCACGTGTGTCTTCAACTCGCTGTGTCCTCTTTATTATTTATGTATTTATGTGGAAAAAAAAACGTCGAATATTTTTAGGAAATCTATCAGACGGACTAATTAGATTTTTTTTTAGTAAAATACCCTATTGTGAGTGTAATCTCTTTAACCATAAAAAGAGGAAACACAAAAAAGAGGAGCTTCCTGTCTCGAACGCCAAATGGATATGATTGAAGGAAACTGGGGGAATACGGTTGTACGTCGAATATGTTTCCGATACATTACAGACGTTTACAATACACAGGAGCTTTCTAAATCATTCAGACGAAACAGGAAATTAATTCCCAGTAAAGTTTACATTTTCTCTTAAAAGGGTTTAACATGTTTTTTTTTTTTTTTTGCAAGATAGTATTATTTTATGTTTGTTGGGGATGTAAAAGCTGTTTTTCTTATTAGGAATTTAGGAAAAGTTCTTAAAGCAATGTAACATTACATTTGTATTAACAGAGGTATTCGCTTCCCCTAAATAAACTGATCGTAAAAAAAAAACTTTATAAACATGCTCATGGCATCACACTTGTAGGGTTACGCAGAAGGATTACGCAGAAGTGCACCTATAAATTTTATTCCAACGCTTAAATACAGAAATTCAAGCTAAATAAAGATTTCTTCATGTGTGCCCCTTATCAGATGTAACAATTTCTGTGGCCATACTAGTAAGAACTAAAGCAACTTCGCATTAACTTTATCACACTCTAACACCGACGTCTCTCGTACATTTTCCACCATATTTCTTACTGTGACATTTCGCATTGCGGACTAAGCCGACCTCCTAATTCGCGCTCGGATTTTACTATTAGAAAACACACGGGCACAAACGCGCGGCGGGAACGCGACGTCAAAATCGACTGCTAGTTTTTCTTCTCAGTGTCGAACTGTCGATAGTATATCTTATTTTTGGCCACAACATCTCTACTTGCACAGTATACGCACGCGTATAGTGAAAGCGTATACGCCGCTTTGATTTGGTTTAGGGGCACAAAGGCCAGGAAAGTAGATTGGACTCATCTGTGTCGCAGTTCCACATCCGCACATCGAAACTGCCAGTTTACCTTAAAAAGATTTCATAAAAATACGTGGGATTTATTCCTGTTAATAATAGCCGTCAGACTTTTAAATTCGGTTAGGCGAAAATCTTTGATTTATGTCCCCACCAGCCACCGGTGCTGTAATACGCTATTTATGTCACTTTAGTAGAATATTTCACTCTTATAGATGTGTTATCAGCTTGCACAGAATAGCTTTGAATGTAAAGTACTCGTACGCTCAGATATTTCCGAAAGTATTTGTGGACTGTAATGTTTTCCATATAAGTTAATTGTAGTTATATATTTGGATGCGGTCAATTTACGACACGGTTGTGCTCGGCAAAGATAAGCTCCTGTTCTAATATCAATATATTATTCTAATACCCGGACTAGCGTAGACACAACTTTATATTATTGCCTCTTAAAACCTACTTTGTATAAAGACAGTAAACAGCTACAGGCTTAGCAACTTCCACGAGATAAAATCCACGCAACCAACCAACTCTTCTTTTATCACCATTTTTTAAACATGGTAAGATTCACTCGACTACAAAACTACCAGCTTGTAGACGTATCATTATTAACACCTTTTAAATCAGACCTTCAAATAAAACTATCCTTTGTAAACCCCAAACAGTTTTGCGTGACGTTTTTAACACCTTTTAAATCAGACCCGTAAATAAACCCACCCTCCAAACTATTGGGAGCCCCGTCTCTCTCAATTTAACGACACTCGAACTGCCACAGTTTAACTGGTCATTAACAAACAATATCTGTATCCGCTGCAATTAATTGGAGCCCCAAACGAGCCCTATTACCAGGTCTAGGCAGACAAACGAGCCAGGTAACCCCGCTCTGGCCCGCACCACCTAAATGCTTGCCTTAAGCACCGCCATTTATTTTCTGAGTTTGAAAACATAGGGGCCGCTGTGGAGGCGGGACCGCAGTTAATCGAAACTACTTATATGTTTACTACGATAAAGACGTTAAATTGTTTGTTTGTTTAAGCTGATTTCAGATCCGATTACGAACATACTTGCACCGATAGCAAACTACACTGTTGCTGTGTGTACTTTTAAACACGGTTTCTGTGAGACAAGCCACGGGAGAAACTGCGGGGAAAAGCTATTAGAAAATTCTAAACTATTGCGTTTTATAGTCCAGTTTTGTTGATAACGACAATGATTCAGATCTTGAAGTAATTGAATAACAAAGACGGTGGTGAAGTGTTAATTATAGTTGTTGTTTGACTAATCACTGGCTTTGTTTCTTTTTAATTAAATGACGGGATAATTGTAGCTTTAGTCGAACGCTTAATAACGCTAATCATTTAATTAAAAACATAGATAAACATAGATAATTTAAGATAGAGATCTTAGGCTCTAGAAAAGTCACATTCTGTCAGCGCTAGCGTGGGAAAGGCAATTGTCGAAACGCCATAAATGCATGGGATTGACAAACGCTGTCAAATTGCCATTTGACCAATCACTTAAACTATTCCATTTTGATAAACGCCATCGCTGCTAGGATGGCAATTTTTCTGGAGCTTCTAAATACTACAATACCTATATTTTGTGTACACGTAGTGTAGTGTACGTGTAGTGGTCAAAACGCGTGCCTATCTATAGTAAAAAAAAAAAAAAAAAAACGCATTTCAATCTCATTGCCAATTGAATATCCCACGATGCCCCACGAGACGTATCGCAGGCCCGCACAAATGGCTTCCCCGTGTGTATTCTCCCGATGCACTAGAGATGCAATTTATGAACCCCCAAGCGGCCCTCGTTACAGACGATGTCCGGCGCGACCTTAGCCGGCCAGCCATTATTTTAGCCTCACTGGCTATTATTTAGCCTTTCTGGCTATTATTTTAGCCCGGCTGGCCACGACAGTGTAACTTGGCTGATTGTCTGGTCTTGAGGTAGATCAAGTGGCTTTGTAATGGCTCGAGATTTGGCAACTGTGGTTTTGGGATCAGTGGACTCCTGACCTAAATTGCAGTGATAATTTGATTGGAGTTATTTATGCAGTTTCTGTGAAGATCGAATTAATAAGGCGTTAGTGTGAGGCCAAATAAACGTAATTTAGTGAGTTGCGTAAAATGTGTCGGCGGAATTCGGTTTCATACTAAAGTCCAACTCATTTTTCGTCGCCGTGTGGCACTAACAGGACTTTAGTATGAAACTGAACGCAGCGTAAATTCCGCCGACTCATTTTACGCCACTCATAACTCACAAAATTACGTTCTTCTGTCCTCACCCTTAATCAGTGATCTAAAAAACGCGATTTATTTGCGATTTGAACTGATTAAATAATGCAACAACCGTGTTTTCTCTTCACCCTTTGAGTGACTCGTATAGAATGTCTAGAGCATCAAGTCTACCACTGTCTTTAAAACGGAGTTCCTGTTAGTTGAATGCGGGACAGCAATCTACTGAAAAAGTTCTGTTCAAAACATGACAAAGGCGTCCTAAAAATAGGTAGCAGACAAAACCTTCGCCCTGATACGTTTAAAACTTGCACAAGCGTTATCTAAGCGTCAAAGGCGCCAATCAACAAGCGTGTGTTAGCTTCAGACCGGCCGTAACTTCGCCGCGGCCGTCGGTACAATGTTGTCTCACAATTTGTAGAACAATGCGCCCGCACCGCGCAGGTGATGCGAAAAACAATGCGATTGTGCTTCCGCGGCTAGCGGGTTAAATTCAAAGCGGTAGCGGCAGCGGGGAATTATACTCGTTGATTTTAATTCTTTAAAATCAACGAGTATAATCCCACACTCTTCTGAGTGTGGGATTAGTTAAGTTATAGAATTAGATTTAAATAATTGTTTTTTTGCAACTAGTTTCTTGAGTCATAAATAACTTATCGTAATCGGGTTTACCGCGGGTCTAGAAAGGCCACCACCATAACATAATCAGAAAGCAACACGCTACCCGTCACTGTCAAATTTTCCCAATCAATTTTGAGCCTAATGCGTTAGCGATAAAGATGAAAATGAAATTTGACAGATTGTTGTTTGATTTATATTATGATTCTCTAAATAGCCTTTTTGGCCTCCCTGATCAAAAGGCGAATTCATAAAGGATTTTCTTACATAACTCATAATCATTCATAGTTTACAGGCGATCCACAAAGGCTTCCGAAATCACAAACTACTTGCTCATGTGATACTTTCACTTATCAGGTTCTGGCCGGTACATAGTTACCCTGCGAAGATGGCCGCTTTCCTTAGCCAGAGAGTGAATTTATAACAAAATCCTTTCATCAAGTCGCTCATAACTTGCACCGCATTGTTTTGTGGGGGGTTTTAAGTTTTGTTCCGAGTGCTTTGTTGAGGAGAAAACGCAGGCGCGGCTTAATCTGTGACCTCGTTCCGAAAATATGTTCATACTCGAAACTGTACTGAATAAGCGGTTTAATTGCGGCTTATTTTACAGTACCTTTACACGTGCGGAGGTCTACTTCACTTCAACCGTTCAACCGCACCGATTTACAGTAATGGCGACCCATTGCAGCGGAGGCTAGCCATCAAGGCAACAGATATTACTCATACGGGGCGGGAAGTTACCGATCGCCTAGCGACCGAACGGGTCGCCTTACCGAATTTCGGGCGCCTCGCGATCGGTAATTATGTCAAGACTTCCCCCGCCCAGACCTCAAATGTGTGCGCTAACTCAGTTTAAAAAGATCAGAACATGACTGCGACGTTGATGATATGTCTGAAAAGGAGGAACTATTGAGACGGCGACTGACACAAGTGTTGTAGAAGAAGACACTTTGCTACGACCTCAAATACATTGAATATGTGTAAGAAGATATAGAATGGGAAAAAAGCTAAAATCATTAAAAGCATTTGTGCTTGGTTGCCCAATTTTTTTCCATTCAAAACATTGCTATTTTTTAAGTTTCGAGTAAGTCGTTAGTCCGAACAGCTTCACTGAAAACTTTTCTTTTAACATTATCAGCCATTTTACAAACTTGCTAATCTTGAAAATCAAACTAATTTCCAGCTGTAAGAGGCGTGATCCAATAGCCTGAAACATTTCAACTCAACTAGTTAACGCACGCCACGGCAAGACATTCCGGTAACGGCGGCACATTAGCTCCTTCCACTCGACTTATTGCCTCCACTTCAGGGGTACTGGCCGTTTTGAACGCAGTTTTATGAGGTTCAAAGTTGAGGAAAAAAGGTTAGTTGTCAGAAGTACATGGTACTGGCCATATGGAGTATTATTCAACCGTTTGTCCGACTTGAGTTGGCCGACCGCTTGGGTTTTGACCGACCGCTTGGATTTCTATCGGCGAATTTTGTCCTCAATCTTTTTCTTTTTTTTAAATTACTATTGATAGGCACGCGTTTTACCACAAAAGACCCTGATGGAAAGCGATGATATGGTCGACGATGGAACACGCTTGTCTAGAAGTAAACTATCCACTATTAACTTAAAGAGTTTCAGATTGTAGCTAACAGGGAACACAAATTCTAGCGCAGACTCTAACGAAACTCTTTAGCTGTACCTACGAGTATAGCTGTTGAAAAGAGACATCGCCAGAGTCGAGCTCTTAAACATTATACATTCTCTGTAGATAATCTCGAATGTGTACCTAATTGACTTGATTCTTCAGAAATATACATGGCTATCTGTTGCATTTTTTTCTTACCAGCACTTCGCCCGCGACTTCGTCCGCGCTGCATTTTTCATAAGGATCTCAATTTTTTTTCTAGTAATAAATATAACCTATGTTACTCTGCGATAATCTAGCATTCTAATGGTGAAAGAATTTTTGAAATCAATCCGGTAGTGTTTGAGTTCATTCGTTACAAACGTACAAAAATACAAATCTTTCCTCTTTATAATGACTACATAGTATAAAACAAAGTCGCTTCCGCTGTCTGTCTGTCCCTATGTATGCTTAGATCTTTAAAACTACGCAACGGATTTTGATGCGGTTGTTTTAATAGATAGAGTAATTATCAAAGAAGGTTTTGTATATAATTTCCGCTCGCTAGTATTAGTATAGACTGGTAATGCTGCCTGGCATTAAATCCGCCTTCGTACAGTGTTTTACCATTGCATAAAAATGTATAATTCAATAAAATTATTCTTCAACCAGCTGTGTTTTATACTATAGCAAAATTCTTAAAATTTCGTACGAAATATCGGGCGCACTTCACAAATCCGCGCCCATAATATCAGTGCTACTTTTTCAAATCCGCTTGCCCACAAAAGTATAATGACATCCCCCGTATCTACATGGTAATATCTGTTACAAAAACCAGCTGCGAACAACATTTTTATGTTCTTTACAAACAGCTGTTCTTTTATAGTATCCTTTTATTCGCTATCGGCTTTATACCTGGTTTTGTTTGAGAACAACGGGATTAGTCCGGGCTGTGCTGTGAGGATGGTGGGCGGCACACGACCTAGAAACGAGGCTTTTGTTTAAGGCTTCGGATGGTGCCTGTTTATTCATTAACGTTATCTAGAACAAGATAATTGGCGTTACGATAGTATGACTTAGTGTTAATTGCTTTTAATTTTTTTTTTTCTTTACTATTGATAGGCACGCATTTGGCCATTATCTCACCTGTTGGTAAGCGATGATGCGGTCGAAGATGGAGCACGCTTGGCCAGAAGTAACCTTTTCACTTAAAGACTCCCAGGTTGTAGCTATCAGGAAATTTATTTTTAAATTGAGATTTTTTATGTTTTAGATTTCAACTGAAAACGTTTTCTGCGTTGTTTTAACTATACGAGTGTGTATGAAAATGTGGCTGCATATCGGTCATCACTACATAGTATAAAATGAAGTCACTTCCGCTGTCTGTCTGTCCTTATATATGCTTAGATCTTTAAAACTACGGAACGGATTTTATTGCGGGTTTTTTTAATAGATAGAGTGGTTCTTGATTAAGGTTTTAGTATTTAATTTGCACCCATGCGAAGCCGGGGCGGGTCGCTAGTAATAAATAATAATAACTGGAAGTTAATAATAATTAGTAATTACATTTATTTATAAAACATTTACAATAAAATATCATAAAATTTTTAAAGAACACAGTTGTTTATTTGCCTGAACTAGGTTCAAACCTGTGTTTCAGGCTAGATAGTGCTTATGAAGATGTTAGATATGTATAAGTACGTACGTGCGGGCTGCGTCCCCACGCCCACAAAATTATCGAAATAAATGACCAGTGCTAAGCGACCTGTCGTCTCATTCACACGCACCTGCATATCGTACATTGGCGACGAGTGAACCAAGCCGCGTTCTAAAAATTCAAAATGGCGGCAACGTATTTCGGCATACTCAATAGTTTTGACCATATAACACAAGATTGGGTGTCGTTCAAGAATCGCCTGCAACAGTGGTTCATTGCAAACGATTTGGTGGATGCAGACAAGTCGGGAGTAAAACGCAGAGCGATATTACTCACAGCACTCAGCGAGTCCACGTACAAGCTCGCAAGTGATCTTTTACTGCCAAAGCCAATAGAAGAAGAGGAATTTGAGGTTATTCTTCAAGCATTGGACAAGCACTTCATTCCAAAGCGCCATGGATTTGCCGAGCGTGCAGAATTTTATGCGGCGACACAGAGGGCAGATGAAGGGCACGCGCAATGGGCGGCCCGATTGAGAGGATTAGCAGCATTCTGCGGTTTTGTTATGGGTATGACAAGCGGACCCGAGCGAGACAAGCTATTCACGAAGGACATCAAGGAGCTGACGTTGGCAAAGGCGGTGGAGCTGGCGGCCAGCGTGCGCGGCGCGCGCGCGGCTGCAGCCAGCGTGCCAGCGGCGCCGGCGTCCAGTGCGGTGTACAAAATAAAAAAAAAAAAAAAACAAAAAAAAAAAAAAAAAAAAATCGTGGACTTCATCGAGCGCATACAACCAATTTGAATTAGCGGACGATGACAACACGCAATTGTATACGTGCATAAATACGCATAGAGGTATCTTTAAGTATACGCGGTTAGTATTCGGGTTGTCTAGCTCCCCCGCCATCTTTCAAAAAGCAATGCAAGGCATTGTCTCAGGAATAGATGGGGTACTCTGTCTAATGGATGACATTTTAGTGACCGGTAGGAGCAGATCAGAGCACTTAGAACGACTAAGAACGGTACTGAGAAGATTAGAAGAAGCTGGGTTGACGTTAAGGAAAGACAAGTGTGTTTTTTTTCAAAAAGAAGTCAATTATTTAGGTCACGTTATCGATGAAAATGGTGTACGAAAATCACCAGACAAAGTAAAAGCTATTCGAGATGCCCCATGCCCTACCAATGTTAACGAGTTGCAATCCTTTTTAGGGTTAACAAATTATTATAGAAATTTTGTGCCCAGGGCGTCAACAATCTTAGCGCCCTTATATCAATTATTAAACAAAAATACTAAATGGGTTTGGTCCGATAGTCATCAACAAGCATTTAATAAAATAAAAAATCATTTAATATCTGATAACGTGTTAGCTCATTTCAATCAAAACGCAACTATTATCCTCACAGTTGATGCGTCACCGTATGGTCTCGGCGCGGTGTTATCACAAATTGACAGGGACGGACTCGAGAAACCAGTATCGTTTGCCTCGCGTTCATTAACGACAACCGAGAAAAGGTATTCTCAAATTCAAAAAGAAGCCTCCGCGATTATTTTTGGGGTTAAACGGTTTCATCAATATTTATATGGCAGGGACAACCCGTTTATACTTCGAACTGACCATAAACCTCTTTTGTCTATTTTTGGGTCTAAAAAGGGGATACCAGAGGTGACAGCGAACAGATTGCAACGTTATGCAATATTTTTGGCGGCTTATAATTACAAAATATTATATGTCCGAAGTGCAGATAATGTAGCAGATTTTCTGTCACGTTCTATCGCATGCCCAAATACGTCCCTGTCTGAAGAAGGGAACGAACACGAGGATCGCGCCGCGTATGTTAACTTTATTGTAGAAGGTGATTTACCTGTCACACTAACACAGTTACGCGACGCCACCGATAGGGATACAATTTTACAAAAGGTTAAGGGTTTTGTACAAAATGGTTGGCCCCCCAAAAATAAGGATTTAAATTTAAAATCGTATTATCAATGCAGGACACAGCTATCTCTGGAAAATGGTATCCTTATGCGTGGGCATAAAATTGTAATTCCAGAGGAATTATGGGGAAAGATTATAGCTGAACTACATAGCTCGCATTTAGGTATAGTTAAAATGAAATGCGAAGCGCGCTCGCGACTGTGGTTCCCGGGCATCGACGCGGCACTCGAGAGCGCGGCGCGCGCGTGCGCCGTTTGCGCACAGCTGCGCCCGGCGCCGCCGCGCGCCCCGCTCGCGTCTTGGCCTCATCCACCACACGCATTCTATAGGATTCATATTGATTTCTTAGGGCCGTTGCATGATCGAATGTATCTGATAGTTGTTGACGCTTACTCGAAATGGGTTGAATGTTACTCGATGAAGTCCACGATTTCTTCAGACGCCGTAATTGAGCGTTTATACGAGTTAATGTCTAGGGTAGGGGTGCCGGCGACCATAGTTAGTGATAACGGTACGTCATTTACTTCTCAAAAATTTGCTGAGTTTTGCAAATTAAACGGCATACACCAAGTTTTTTCACCCGTCTACCACCCGAGCAGCAACGGTCAAGTCGAGAGCTCCGTAAAAATAGTAAAAAGGGGAATTAAAAGTATTATATTGTCAAGTCCGGATAGTAAAAATATGGACAGTAAAATTAACAAATTTTTATTTGACTATCGTAACTCGACTCACAGCTCAACAGAACGCACGCCGGCCGAACTTGTATATGGCCGACAACTTAGGAGTAGATTAGACTTGTTAAATCCAACCCCGACGCCATCTTTACCGGAACTTTCATCAACGATAGAACACAAACAATCGTTACAGAGTAAATATTACGGGGGAAAGAAGAGTAAGGACTTTACTACGAATGAAGAAGTTTTGATAAAAAGATTTGAAAATGCAAAGAAGTACTACTGGATTAGAGGAACTATAGTTAGTAAAATCGGCAATGTATTATATAAAGTTTTTGTACCAGAACTGAACTCCTATGTTACTCGCCACAAAAACCAAATAAGAAAATATCATCGTAGCATCGCTGTACCATCATGGGACATAGAGAGTTTACCCGAAATACCTGAACCAGAAACAGCACCAGTAAGCTCTCAACTGCAAGGTACAGACTGTTCATCAGCTTCAGGGGACCAAGAACAAGAAGCTAATGTCAGTGAGGAGGAGACCCGGAGTAACACGGTTACCAGGGATTCCCCGGTACTTATAGACGCACCTCAAGACTCATCTTCGCCGCCTCCAAGAACAAACAAGCGCAATCGTCCTAGGGTTAACTATAAGCAATTTTATTAGCAAGTAAGTTTAATCTATTTTGTTACTATAGGGAGAGAGATGTTAGATATGTATAAGTACGTACGTGCGGGCTGCGTCCCCACGCCCACAAAATTATCGAAATAAATGACCAGTGCTAAGCGACCTGTCGTCTCATTCACACGCACCTGCATATCGTACAGAAAGCATTAATAATAACAAAATAACAATTTATCAATTACCCATAATAAAAACTTAAAATTGAAAACTTTAAATTAAAGGATATCGGTATATAAAGCATAGAATAATCTGCAACAACTAAAACGAAAGAGCGAAAGTATAAACTATGAGTAGCTATCTACTTCGGAACATTCTATTTAACTAATCGAACTAAATTAATTACGGCTCAAGAAACACTGCCTTAATAAAGCTATCGATACGCTACAGATACCTCTCAATATCACTAAGTACCTCTTTTCCAGGAAAAAATATTATTATTCATCACTTTTAAGTTTTTTCATAAAACTCTGCGAATAAAATTCGGGCGACTCACCTGAGTATAAAATTGGAACTTAATTAAAGCCTCAAAGTTTTATTAAAAGTCTCTTGAGGAAGGGTATCTTGAATATTAAATTAGAAGGTGAATCTTTAAGAAGGGTATCTCAAATTAAACTATTTTTATAGATAGGTTTTTGTGGGTAGGTAGTGTAGGTACTGTTGCGGACGGAGTGAATAAGAAACGTGTAACGTTAGAATATTTAATAGCTATAATAATCTTGATTATGTACAACATATATGACACACAACGGTCCGAATTGAAGTCTACGTGCGGAAAATGGAGTCCCACTACTACTACTATGTGCACCATAAAATAAATAATAGAAACTAAGTGGTTCCCCAGCAAGAAACCCGTCGGTATAGCGCGTATATTTTAATCGTTAATCTTTAAACAACATCAAAATCGGTTTATCTGTTTACGAGCTACAAAACCTATGATAGACGCACAATACAAGCGTAAAACTTTAGTTCAATTCGGTTCTAATAATTGAACTTATGACACCTTCCTTCTTTTTGGTCGTTGGTTAAAAATCGCAACGGTTTTTCGTAGTGTGCGCTAAGCCTCACAGTACCTGGGGGTATTTGATGATAGGGCCATCAATAACACTAACAAAGTAATTTAGGGACGTAGGCCTCAACGTTATGGCCCCCGGAGACGAATGGGATGTTACGATCATCTTATTTATTAGGTTTTATTAGACTTTTAGGTGTTCTTGATTCAAGGGTGAGCACTAAAAGTTAACTAGATCTTGTTGGTTTTTTAAGGATTATAGGTTTCGGGCGATTGGCTACTCGGGATAATGAAACTATTTTACTGGCATAAATAAGTACTCATAAACATTAAATGCATTTAAATCGTTTAGTCGACATTTGACAGATTCTACTTTTGACATCATAGTCTACTATTGACAGATTCTACATATGACAGATTCTATATACCTATGACAGATTCTACGTATGACAGATTCTACATATGACAGATTCTACATATGACAGATTCTACGTATGACAGATTCTGTATTTGACAGATTTTGAAAAAGTGCTATTTAATATAAAAGCTTTCTTTCATTTTTATTGGCAGTTAAAAAAGAGTGAAATAAATAACTTTTTCCAAAAAAATATTCGAGAAGTAGCGCTCGCCGGCCGCTGCCGCGGCACCGCTCGCTTCGCTCGCTCGGCTCGCGCGCGGTTGGTCACAATTCTAACCTAACCTAACCTATTTTATCCAGTTTGTAAACCCAAGCCTACATTTTATGGCAATCACAGTAGTTTATTTAGGCAAAAATAGCGCATTAATTTGCTCGCTAAGATTTGGTGATCATTTACTACATTTGGTGTTCGAATACAATTTGAGATTTAGCACTTTTTCAAAATCTGACAAATACAGAATCTGTCATATGTAGAATCTGTCATACGTAGAATCTGTCATAGGTATATAGAATCTGTCATATGTAGAATCTGTCAATAGTAGACTATGATGTCAAAAGTAGAATCTGTCAAATGTCGACTAAACGATTTAAACCTACTTAGTGAGCTACTAATCGCGGCAGATAGGTGTCAAGTTAATTTCCACTCAAATGAAATCTATGCAATTAGTAACCACTTATACGCACTAGTGGTCGGCCGGCCCCGCGCTTTGATCATTTCGTGTGGATTATCCAGGAACTACCTATCCACCCAGCTATTAGTTTTAACCACAAAATATTTGTAAGTTACAAGAACCGATCGCGAAAACTTTCCTCTTTATGATATTAATCCCATTAGCGAACAACAACAGTATATATTATAATAAAGTCGGCCATCTTGCGGGTCCACCCTTCCCGCCTTTATATTTATCAACATAATTAGTTCCGGTCCGGATCTCCCCGACCTCCCCAAAGTTTGCGATGTCTTCTTCTTCTAAATTCTATTAAAACTGCAAGTTTTATTAAATATTAAATTATTTGTTGGAAAATAGCTCTCTCGGTTAAGTGAAATGGAATTTTAAATATGTCGGAGCTAGGTTAATCTATATTTGTTACTTACTAATATATAAAACTGAAGACTTTCCTTGTTTGTTTGCTTGCTTGAACGCGCTAATCTCAGGAACTCCTGGTCCGATTTGAAAAATATTTCAGTGTTAGATAGGCTATGTATCATCGCGCTATTACCAATAGAAGCGGAGCAGACGAAGTTGCGTGGGTCAACTAGTATAGCATAAATGCGCAATCAGGAATTAATTTTAATTCCTTAATACACTAAACATAGCTATTTAACACAACGTGCAAAAACTGTCAAATTGCGAGAGTCTAGAATATTTTTTTTCACTGCATTCTATTTTAACTCAAGTCACATATCTACCGTATTTATAATTTTCTGTTCAAAAGGTGTGTAAACGATATGCAACTACGTTTTATGATTGTACAAGTAACGCACATGTAAATGAGCACAGGCATGTTCACGTTTAGTTTCCAGTCAGACGCTGCGCCGCATTCATTACTCTTGACACGCGGTCCTTTTAGCTGACAGACCAAACTTTTGGGTTCAGCACAACACATCACTACACATTAATATTCATGAACTTTAAAGACATGTGTGTTTACGTTTGCTTTGTATACTGCATATACTTACATAAAATATTAGCATGTTCTGTCTGTTCTCCACAAGGCACAACTCGTCTAAATACAAAATCAATATATAGAAATAAGGTGTAACTATTCATACACTAAATATTTTAAGACAATCATCTAACGGTTATAACGTTGCCATTTCAAAGGATTTTTTTTTTATCTAAGTATATTTTATAAAAAAATAATAATTTAAAATCACTTGACCCACAAAATAAATACTGGCTCCTTATTTTTTCAACATCCATTACGCCCGCGCATGACGGGCATCGCCCGTCGCCGTGTGTCGTCGGCGTCGGCGCGGTGCGTCTCATTCATAGAATAGGGAGTAAAGGTTTTATGCAAGATGTCGCAAGAAAATGTAGAATTATTATAATTTCGTAAAAACAAAAACACTTACATAAAATTTTTTTTTTTCGTTGATATGGCTTCGTTATAACCGTTAGATGATTGTCTTAAAATATTTCGTGTATGAATAGTTACACTTTATATATGTAAAATTCTTTCGTTACTGACTGATTGAGTGACTGACAGACAACGCACAGCCGAAACTACTGGTCGTAGAAAACTGAACTTTGGAAATTTTTGTTTTTTCTCTCCTTGGGAAGTATAGCATATAGAGCAAGAGAATATTTCTCGAAATTCTTACGAGAACGGGAAAAAACGAAAAATGTGCGTATGAAGTCGCGTACCAAAGCTAGTATTAAATTAAATACGGCCACATGGTCTGAACTTTCTAAAAATATTTCATCATAAACATATTTTATCGTTCACGTTATTATGAGCTTTAAAAGCAGATATAAAGGAGAGTTGCAACTTTAAATTGACTGTGTTGCCCACAAGTTTATGTTACGACTTCGAACTTTTACAACTGTTCAAAACCAACTTGACTACTAACTTTAAGAATATTTGAATAACCAATTTGGTCTTAATATAATTCGTGTCCAATTTTAAACGTCCTAATACCAGTTTTCTTTGTTTTCAGGTAAATACAACGTCAGCTGAAGGTTCAGTCGGGCACGTGTCGGTCGCCCCAACTATGGCCCAAATGATGTTCCAAGTAATGGCGAGTTTTATACGTCGTAAACACTGGGATTACTTTTGGCGGCGGAATCTCTAAGCTGGATTTTGATGGCCAAACTCCCGCCAACTTCAAAACTCCTATAAATAGGTGTCGAAAGGTATTTGCGGAAAGTAATTTGTGGGACTTTCGTTAGATAAGACCTTTGTTTCGGGACTTTTAGGCTTCTGGGGCCGTACGTCTTTGCGGTGAGGGTTACGAGTGTTACCTAACAACGTTTTTGTCGATTCGTCTCGACTTTTGAGGTGTTTGAGGATTTAAATTGATAAAAGAACTGGAAAACTAATAAAACAAAAAGGCTTTTCAAATGTGTCTTTTGAAAAAGCCATTTCTTCCATGGCATGTTTGTGTTTTTGCCTCGTTTTTTAGAAATTCAGTTTATCTCCACTTCTCACAACCTGTTTAGAAATTTTTTAGAGAAAAGCAGAAAAATATCTTACGCAAATAATTCAGCTGAACTCATCGTTAGCCAGAATAGCGTCTTGGAACTTTACATAATAATATTCTCGGTAAACACAGAGTTATATTCATCGCTGTAACGTGTAAGTTCGCTGAAACGTTTCAGTTCGTCATATGCAAACGACTTTAGTTCTGCTGTGTAAAGTTTGAGAAGTGATCGCTTTCGATATGTTCTGCTGGAACTTGTTGAAGGCTACAAACTACAGCTAGAGTTTTAGGTAATGTCAAACTCAACTAGAATTACAATTAATTTTCGTTGGTAAAACATTTGCTCATTAATTAGGGTTCCGTAAAAGGAAAAAAACGGAACCCTTACAGGATCACTTTGTTGTCTGTCCGTCTGTCTGTCAAGACCGCTATCTCGTTAAAATCGGTATCGATTTAAAATAAAAACCATATACTCAGGTCTATGGTCCCTTGCAGCTGTGATAAAATGGTCGTTTTTGCCATGAACTATGAAATTTGGCAAGTAATACCGTTTTATACTACAAGTATAGGGAAAAGCCTAAAAACTATATATTTGTAATTAAATCATAAAAAGTCTTAAGTCTTAATTGTCTTTATTTAAGGTGGATGCTCCAGGGTTGACAGAATGATTATTTCTGAAATAATCATTCTGTCGAGCTACATGAACTTAGAGGGCTATATTGATGATTAAAATGGTTATAATTCTTTAGATAAATACGCGTTACGGTCGCGGATCGTATTTGGTCCACATACAGCTTCACACTGACCGGCAAACTGAAAAAAAAAAAAAAAAATATTTGAATTTCGCGGGCTACCCTGGAGCATTCACCTTAAAGTAATTTGTTCCCAAGTTTTTTTTATTACTTAGATATTAGCTTGTGACAGCATCTTCGTTTGCGTAAATGTCGGGAGTTAACCCAAGGGAACATACTCCTGGGATTTATACTATTACAGACTATATTCTATATTTGTGCCAAAAACCAATGACGAAAATGATCGCATTTATAACTTACTACCCAGCTAAAATATTGAGGAACTCCGTGACTAAAGAATAACAGCCGCACAAGTCGATCTTCAAGGTTAAGCAACGCTTGACAAGGTTGGTCTGTGGATGGGTGAATCTTAACATACCGAGTTTCCTCCGTGTCTCGGAAAGCACGTTAAGCTGTTGGTCCCGTCTGTCATTTGTAGAAATTTGGCAGTCGTTACGGATTGTCTGAAGCCAGTAAATCTGACTCCAGTCTTGCCAAGAAATACCATGTTACCCATTTAATGGGTTGTGGAGGTCTGGTAGGCAGCCGTTTCACGTAAAATACTGGTATTCAGTTGAATCCGGTTTGACTGGAAGCCGATCCCAATATAGTTAGGAAAATGCTAGGCAGATGATATCTCAGCTAAAATATTAAATAATTAAAATATTCATTCGACGTCATAGAAAACACGGCTATTGAAAAAAACAACGGTTTTAATATTTTATGTGTAAAACCTAAGTAGTTGTCATGGACAAGTATTATAATTGGTTTGTATTTAGTCAACAAGTTAGAATAGTTGTAACTGAACTTACTACGCAGTACAATAATTAGTTTAGTTTCCGAGACTGAATGTGGCAGGTTAGTTTGGGGAAAACTTTTCGAGGCCCAAACTTTGATTGCAACTTCCAAACTACCTTTATTGGATTATTAGGAGTAAATTTACGTACCGAAGCTTCAGGTAAATTGGAGTCCATTCAATGCGATATAAATTAACTAAGGTTCCTCTTTTTAAAAAAATAAGAAAGCCCATCGTAAATCACCAATAAAAATCCGTGAAAACCTGAAAACTCCCATTTTAAAATCGCCTGAGAGTGCTAAAACCGTTTCGCTGCCGTTCAGCGCTTTACAGTGGCAGCATTATCAGACGGACGATAAATCTGCCGGTCCGCACGATCGGACACGGCCCGGTCCGGCACTCTGTTATAAGCAAGCTTTGATTTTATCAAGAAATGCAAAGCGGACGGGAAAATGGAAGGTTTAATAGGAAAAGATAACAGGACGAGGGAAATTGTGTTTTTTCGTGTGTTTACCTGATCGAGATCTAAGCGTTATTATATTATTGTAATGGGATGTCACTGATAAGCGGGAGGGAACTTTATGGGTCGTGATTGCATCTTTGTGGTTTTTCTTTTAGTGGAATTCGCGAATTGTCGTATTGTACAAAACCTGAAGACTATCCGCGAATTTTTTGTTGTTTTCTGTTCAGGTTATACATTTCCATATGACTTTATTTTATGGAATGCTATGTCTAAATTGAGTTTGGATGCCAATAGTGTACGTTTATATTTGAGTTGTAATATTGCTGCGAAACCAGTTGATATTATCGCATTTTGGTTTTTGGTAAATTCTAAAACTATGTAGGGGGAACTATGATATTTGCATGTATGCAATTTCTTCTTCCTTACGTTTTCGTGTTCGGCAGTTATTTAGACCAATGCTAATAAAACACATTCTATACTGTGCCACTGCTTGGCAATGTGGTCTCCCCTAAAATCTACCAGGAATTCTATTCCGGAGCCATCTCAAATTTGCTCTTGTAGTAGCCGTCTGACTCGTCACACCACCTCTTCGTAGGCCGTCTAGATGGCACATTACTACAATATAATTTTGATCAAATATCAAACACTAGTTGACCCGCGCAACTTCGTCTGCTTCGCTCCTATTGGTCTTCGCGTGATGATAAATAGTCTATAGCTTTCCTCGATACATGGGCTACCTAACACTGAAATAATTTTTCAAATCCGACCTGTAGTTCCTGAGATTAGCGCGTTCAAGCAAACAAACACTTCAGTTTTATATATAAGAGAGATAAGAGAGAAGAGAAGAAGTAGATATTAAGCCCTGTTCGATTAAACCTGAGTTCCACCAACATCCTGGCAGAGACATTTCATTACCTGTCTCCATCCACCATCCCTCCCAGAATCTCTCTCCCCACATTTGTAAACACCCCCCTTCCCTCTCCACACATTGTCTCATTGTGCGGTATCACACGTGCGATCAATTTCCTCTTAACGTGGATGTAGGTACCGACGTGTCTCGGTTTGCGACGAAAGGAAGATGGTACCGATTAGCAGCTTGGTTCAAGATAAAGCAAACTTAACAATAATGCCTAAACAGGAACCAGCTCTCGAATAGATATTTAAAGAATAGCACTTCAGATTTTCCTTCATTAATTACTTAGCGCTTACAGAATCACTCGCGTTAACCTACTATTTTGAATTAATACGTACATAGTAAGTATTGCACGACTGGGCCTATATCATTTAACTTATTTTTGCTTACGTATAAAAACTAAAAAAAAAGCTATGTTTAAAGGCGTGATTTAGGACCAAATTACTTTTTTATAAAAAAAGTTTGTGCATACTTTCACAACAAAAACATTGTAACAAACAATATTGTTATATTCATCACAGGAATATTACACACATAAGATTCTACCACCTCGTTTACTCGTCTGTTTACGCCGCGTTTTCGGTAAAACAACAAAACGTATACTTAACTTAAACGTGCACGTTTGCGTTCGTCCGAGTGGGTTGGTAGCTATACGGTTTCCTTCCCTTTACGATAAGTGCATTAGCAGTTCGCTTAAAATCTTGTAGAGTTCTTACGTGCTGAGTTTTAACCAGCTCCCTCTCTATGGCTTGCATGAAAAATAAACCGGTTCGTGAATTTGTAACTATTTAATAAAACGTTTACGTATAATATTGTTTTACATTTGAAATGTACCACATGATTTAGACATTAATTTACTCATGTTACCGACACATAAAGTGGTCGATGGGGCCGAAAAGTTCTAGAGTGGCAACCGCGTACCGGAATACGCAACGATGGCGCGGCCTCCCTCAAGGTGGACCGATAACCTGGTGAGGGTTGCGGGTAGCCAATGGATGCGAGACGCACAGGACCGGTCCTTGCGGCGACGACGCTTGGGGGAGGCCTATGTCCAGCAGTGGACGTCATTCGGCTATATGATGATGATGATGACACGATTTAGATTTTGTTACTCGTTGTGATCATTTGCAATCTTTTGGTAAACAACTAAGCAAGATTGTAAATTAATTAATATCGAATAATTATGTTCCTATGAAAAATTCTCAGGATGTCGTTTTTTATAATGAGAAATAGTTCTAGGAAGCAGAAACATAATAAAAAGTTGTGGGTTTCATATTAGTAGAACAGAGAAAAGGTTTGAAGTAGACGATTTCGTATAATCTCAAATTACAATGATTGTTGTAATTGACATAGTAAGCACCTTACACAGTCTTCTTCAAACAAATGCGTGCAAATGGTTACCATATAATATATATCCGACAGATAATAAAATACGCGTAAGTACCGCCAGTGCCAGTCGCGACTCTCCTCCTGCATATTCATGAAGCGCGCTCAGCTTCCCGCCGGTGTTGCCAGCCCAAATATTTGTTCTGCTTACCTTATGGTAATATTTCTAGTGGTTTTCGTTCGGAACAACAACAAAAAGTGCTGTTTTTAGAGAGTTTTAATTTTAACAGTGTTTAATTTTTGTTGGCTGGCAATACTAAAAGGTTCTGTTGACTGTTTGGTGTTTCAAATTGTAACGTGCTTAGGTTTTTTGGAGCGGGAAAATCTCTTAGGACTTGTTGAAATTAAAAATGTAGGCAGTAAATGTTTGAGTACTGAATATGTGCTGGATTTTTTAACGTTGTTAGTATTCGGCGTCCCATTATAATGTTTACTCATTAAGCTTTTTTTTTTAAATGAAAATGAGACTACATATTTCTAAGCTAAAACCATTAGGTACCTATATAGATATTAATCAATCAACTAGGACATAATTTAATGTTCAACTCCAAATAGGCTTTCCATATCCAGTCTAGACTAAAACAAATCTTCGAATCGACTAACAATATAATTGCAATGACAGCCTCAGCGATCGTTTCAGTTAGACCCTGTCTGAAACTTCAGCTGAACAAATTGACAGGCCGTCATATCTCTAAAGTTAGGGATAGTAATTTAATTACATTCTATCAGATTGCGAGCGAGATCAGAATTTGATAAGATTGAGATTTCACCACGATACTAGGTTTAGATATACTAGGGTTGCCCTATCAATTGTCGGATAACTTTAGTCTGAGGAATAAAATTAGCAGTTTGACAGCTTTTGAAACTTCAATCTGTTTCTAAACTCAAATGCTATTCCAATTTATTCAACCTTGCAACTTGAACGGCTGGCATTTTTTAATTTTTACCACGACATATAAAAAGAAGTGAACTGTATCGGGTATTCGTAATATATTAATAGATTTCCATCATCCCTGAGACCTCACCGGGCGTATCTATTTGCCAATGTGGTTAGACTATGCGAGTACAGGAACAAAGCGTACACCTGTGATTGCGCACACACGACTGCACTATACTCGTACTATCTCCTGCGTATTTGGATAATCTCTTGGAGGATTATTATAATCTAGCTCAAGCTAGCGACGTCGTTCGCATTAAAGTAGCTCACTACCGTCGCCAGCGTCCCATCTATATTTGTGAAGAAATTCAACAAAAAAAAAAAAATCGGCGAAATATGAAAGCGTTACCAACGTGAAAAGATTATTTATAAAACGAGAATTCAAATGTTGGAGCTGGTATTGACAAATGACGTGGATATCTATTCGTAGCTCGTGATAGCTCCAATCAACAGCTGGGTAATATTCAGCTGTCACATAGTCGTCGATGACGGTGTTTACTTCAGTTTACTGGAAAGTAATCCATCATCGCCTGTCAAACTGACAGCTCTTGTTTGTTTACATTTTACAGCGGAGCGACGCCTACGCGCTGTCCGCGCTGAATAAATAACTAAGTTGTCCTTCACTTAGTGAAGTGGTTTTTGATAAACTGACATCTAATGTTGTTTTGGGAAGAGCAGCAACTTAATTAGTGAGGAAATACTTAATATATTATAGAGAAACGATTACTATCTATTCTAATCTGATCATCGGTTTTCTGACCTTAAAAATGGACTGGAACTTCTATCGACTGGAAGTGTGCGCAAAAGGCTAGCTATATGTTAGTGCTTATCATCTGTCCAAGGTTCACATAAAACTAGCAACTGGGTCAATTGAAATGTTAACCAGTCTTCTGGACAAATCTTAAAATTGTGTAGTAGCAGTTGGACACCGGTGACCGTCAGGATGGCTGAACCAATCGAGATATGTTTACTACCCATAATAAAATATTGACGGCCCGCCATCCTTACGTTCACGGACCCTGTGGATCAAGAGTTTCAACCCCAGACGGCTCAAAAACGTAACTACCGACTCAGATTGATCTTTAAAATGTCCAAATCACGAAAACAAACATTTAAATCTTATAAAACTACTGCGCAATAAACCCATTACCGAAACAAAACATGATTCGTTTAGTTAACTGCGGTTAGGTAGCACGTATATGATAACACTCGGCTTCGGCCGCAATGCGCCGGTACCGAATGAACAGCATTGAAACTATTATGTAATACATGAAGCAGAAGTAGTTTTACTAATTATAAACTTAACTGGAAACGAAATATTTAAAATTAATTTGTTTAATAAAATTTGAAGTAGTTTTTTTTTATATACAATTGATAAGCATACGTTTGACCACTATCTCACCTGATGGTAATCAATGATGCGGTTGAAGTTGGAGCACGTTTGCCTAAATCTATATAGTATATAAATATTTTTAATTTTCACGCCAAAAGATAATAGTTCTAACCATATTATAGCTATTTTAAATTACGTAATTTTATTTACCCGTCCAAAATCCATTTCAAAACTTCATAGTTTAAAAAAACGATTGAAAATGTACTCAATCTTAGATAGACGCGCTATCAAGCGCAAGTTCGGTCGTGTATGGACTACTGCTCTCATCTTTGGGACGGATCTGCCAGATACCAGCTTGATGCACTTGAGTCAATTGAGAAAAGAGCCAAGAGGATCATCGGCAATGAGAGGCTCGTCGCGACGAAGCTCCAAAGTCTTGAGCATCGACGACGAACTGCTGACTTGTCGGTTTTCTACCGATTGCATTTTGGGGAATGTGCGACGGGATTGAATAATTTAATTCCGCCAAGCCCGTTCCATCATCGGACCACAAGACGAACGGCGATGCGCCACCGGTACATGGTGGACATCCCACCCACACGCACAAAACGTTTTGGGAACACATTCATAATGCATAAAGCTAAGTAGTGGAACTCCCTGAGTCTGTGTTTCCCGATAGCTACAACCTCAAGAGTAAATAGGTTACTTTTAGGTAAGCGTGCTCCATCTTCGACCACATCATCGCTTACCATAAGGTGAGATGGTGGTCAAGCGCGTGCCTATTAATAGTAAAAAAAAAAAGACAATCACCAAAAATCTTAATGATTAACGAGAAAATATAGTATTTCAGTACCCATCTATATCGCTTTTATTTACAAAGAAAATAAGTTCTAGTTATTTGTAATCTTGAAAGTCATTGCTACGAATCTCGTAGCACATGTCTACGAGACACCTACGCCGGGTGGTCGACCGCTACGACGAGAGTTACGCCGTAGCACACCGCTACGAAGCCACATCGGAGATATGCTAAGTAGTCCTTGCTTTGTTTGAATATTATGAGCAGGTGTCGTGACGTCACGGGTCACTGACCTTCTAAATATAGAAGGGTAGAAATATGAATATATTTTGGACTAGAAATAGGGGCTAGATGTTATCTAAAAGTGTGAGCTTGGATTATTTTCGTAGTTTATGTAATCCTCTAGTGTCGGCCGCTTTTGTTGAAGTTTTGTAGTTCTAGCTTTTGCCAAAGGTTTGGCTTGCGTGAAAGTTAAAGTTTTATTCCGTAGTAATGTCTTCGATAACCAAGGCTATGATTTTCCTCGTGTTTCAAATGTTATACAAATCCGATCACCCTTAGAATAGAATAGAATAGAATACTCTTTATTATGTACACCATATAAGTTACAGAAAAGATAGATGAAGAAAACATTACATAGGGTGACACAATGGGCGGTCTTATCGCTAAAAGCGATCTTTTCAAGACAACCTTTGGATCGATTTCAAAGATAACGGAAATACAGTACTGCAGGTAGTCTTAGGTATACGATTTATATAAATAAATGCATAATAGATAAATATATACAATTATAATTATGTTACAAATAAATAAAAAGCATAGGAATCGAGTGAAAACGATCAAACAGAAAGGTAGTGATTTTTGACCATTGTTAATCTGAGCACATATTTTTTTAATTTGTTGTTTTGCGTCAAACTTAGTAAAATCCGACTGATTATTTTAATGACCAACATTAAAAGTATCTAGATAAATAGGTTAAACGTGGAATGTTTCTGATTTAAACTAACGAATCATTAACTAACCCATATTTAGTGAAAACTAACTGAATCTAAGCTCATTACTCACTTATCGTTGTAATTAAACAGGAAAAATTAATTTGAACAAAAAAAACAACGCGATAAAGTTATCGTGCTGATACGCGTTTTATCGGAACTGCGTATTATCGAGAAGGCGTCTCAATACGCATAGTCTCGACAGTCGGGCTTTGGCAGTCGATCTGGTAAGTCCTGCTTGAATACTATGTTAAACGTTTACAATTTTTTGTATGTTCAGTAAATTATTAGGGACTTGATTTTGGACTTTGTATTGCTATTTATATTATCAACGCACGCAGTCGCCGGTCTCCATTAATGATTAAACTCGTACGCCCAGAGGTGAAACAAAATATTTAGTATTTGTGTTTTTAAGCCTCTTTTATTGTAAATCGTTGTCGAACTTCGACTTTGAAGTCTTCAGCCAATTGCCGTAACAATATGTAGTTCAATATGCGATACATTTGGTTATGTATCACATTATTAATAATTTTATCATCAATCTTTTAATTTTCTTCAAAAGCTGTCATAACCATAACTGACACTATATCATTTTCAAATATCCAAACAAAAGAAAAAATATCTCGGCCCTATTGTTTTCTTCTAACTTCAAACAGTTTCGGGGACAGTCCCCCGGTGTCGTGTTGCGGACAATCTCCTATTGCAATCGGAGAGCGACAAGAACGCTTTAATTTGCTCTTTGTCGGCTTTGCCCACTTTGCCCGCTGTGCCCGGGCAACGTGACACGCCGCTTTGCCCGGCGACTTGTTTAATGTCCTCGTTAAAACTGTTTTATGACTATTTCTGCTGTTTTAGAGACTGTTGAGGTCGGAGGAAACGAGTATTTTTTTAAGATGAAATATCTTGTTATGATTTTTGACGTGATTGAGATTAGGTTTACATTATTTTGAAACTAGCTTCTTCCTAGGGTAGTCTAGCTCCTGGATTAGGACATAAGAAGAGTTACAAGTATTTTTCTATGTTTCATCCTGGACGCGGACTACCCATGTGTCAAGTTTCATTTAAATCCGTTCTGCTGTTAAGACGTGCAGAGGTAATGAACACACAGACAGATAGAGTTACTTTTGCATTGAAATATTGGTAAGAAGTCGGTTCAAAAGGCAAAACCATTATTTTGCGTTTTTGAACCGACACTTTACTATATTTGGATGAATAGGCAATATAATAAAAAAGTAGCGCAAATTGTACCGATTCAAATACATCGTAATTAATCGTTTTTAAGTCCTATTAACTTATTCCAATGTCAGACGTTCGAAAGTAATCCTATAAAAACAGAAGAACATGCCAAATGGGACCGTTTGGCTGAAACTAGTCCTTATTACCTGAAGCAGTAGTGGACAATGTCCATTAAACGCTTTCAGATCAGAACAATAAAATTAGCATCAAATACTCCGCGATTTCCAATCAGCATTGAACAGTAATCGGATTAACTAAACCGCGAAGTCTACGCTAATTTTGCTTTGTTAATCACGGATATGGAATATAGTGTAATATATTGTATTATATAAGTAATTAATGGTATACATACGTACAGTCAACAAAATATATAATTACGCAAAGACACCAACTTTGTGCCAACAACTACCTACTTGGTCATAAATATTGCTAATCGAATTTAGAAATGTACCTGGCACTAATGATAGAGTTGACGTTCTAAAACTGAATGAACAAGGAAACATTATATTTACGGCAACTAACTGTAACACATGTACCATGTCAGTGGATACTCATGACCCTAAAACTGAGGAGCCACCTTTAATTTTTTTACATTTTGAAAAGTTTTCGACACTGATTGTCCCGGAGATGCTAGTGTGACTTGCATGTGTTTTTTAAGTACGAGGATTGGCGTTTTAACCTTCTTTTGTTTAAAAAGTTTTAACCCGCGTAGTAACATCAAATATTACCTGCACAACGCAAATATATTTATTCGTTGCTTGCATACCAACCTCTTTTGTTGACTGTACGTGCAATTTTCTCTAATGGATATCGTTGTTTAGCTTCTATTTCATTAAAATTAACAATATGAGCTTGCCTTGCGCTTTGAATAGCTGAGGATCCCGGAAATTGGTTCCGTCGTAATGCGTTTAACTAGTAACCCTTTACTGTGATGCAATAAACTTAGGGTGTTTCATGGGTTATTCTTGGAGCTGGTTTCAATTGCGAAGATTCGAGTAGAAGCTTTGAGTACTTCCCAGTTGACTTAGCTTATTCATTGTACATCATCATCATTTCTGCCGAAAGACGTCCACTACTGGACATAGGTCTCCCTTAGATGGGGGCGTTTGCCATAATCGCCACGCTTGGCAGGCGGGTTGGCGATCGCAGTGCATGGTGTTGAGTTTTGTAGAGAACGCTGCTACCCATTCTCTGGCGAGTCCCTTAGTCGCCTCTTACGACACCCACGGGAAGTGATGGGATGGTATCATTCTTTTACGGCACCATACGGCACCGGCCGACACCATACGGCAAAATCATTTATTCATTGTACTCGGTCAAATATTCTGAATGAATATATTAAAATAAATAATGAAATGCAAAAGGTCAAACATTAACAACATTTCTTTTTTAATCGACGAATATTTAAAAACGTTCGTTAACAAACACGAGATGTGCCAATGTTGGTCATTTGATGAGTAACCGAGAGCGAATGAGCGAATGAATGGGATCGGGAATGAACGGCGGTCATCAATGGCTCTTCACAAGAGCACCGCTCGCCGAACTGCGATATGAACGAAATGAGTCGATCCATTTATTATTTATTGAGTCAATACGTGGCATTGGAAATTTTAGTATTGGTACTGGTGGAGAAAATCCTAGTGGAGGGCGTAGTTTTTATATAAAAATATATGTTTCAGAAATTCTTTACCAGTCAACCTGTAGGTTAAAAAGAAATACAGTGTGGTAGGTGTACAGCAAATAAATAAGATTTAAAATAAAATTTAGTTACGGAAAAAAAATATTCATAAAAAAAGTATACATATATATATACTAGCTGACCCACGCGGCTTCGCTCCCGTCAACTGGCTACTACCCTACCTACCCTACCTACCCTACCTACCCTACCTACCCTACCTACCCTACCTACCCTACCTACCCTACCTACCCTACCTACCCTACCTACCCTACCTACCCTACCTACCCTACCTACCCTACCTACCCTACCTACCCTACCTACCCTACCTACCCTACCTACCCTACCTACCCTACCTACCCTACCTACCCTACCTACCCTACCTACCCTACCTACCCTACCTACCCTACCTACCCTACCTACCCTACCTACCCTACCTACCCTACCTACCCTACCTACCCTACCTACCCTACCTACCCTACCTACCCTACCTACCCTACCTACCCTACCTACCCTACCTACCCTACCTACCCTACCTACCCTACCTACCCTACCTACCCTACCTACCCTACCTACCCTACCTACCCTACCTACCCTACCTACCCTACCTACCCTACCTACCCTACCTACTATAATTTGAGATTTAAACTATCCTATCTCTCAAGTTGGATCGAACTGCACATGGTGTGCGAATTTTATTATAATCGGTTAAGTGGTTTAGGAGTCCATTGAGGACAAACATTGTGACACGAGATTTATATATATTAAGATATAAATATATAATACAAAAAGAATACATATATATAATGCTAAAATAATAAACTAATATATACGTTGTTTTATGATAATCTTTCTGATTGAGAGAACTCACAATAATAATGACGAAGACCAAACTAAGAATGACAGAACTAAGAATAAATGATGAAAAATATGGAATTTTCTAAAATATCTTGCATTATATTGCATTGTCTAAAATATCTTGTCTGATGTGTACATCAGACCAATTGAAAGAAAATTGTGGCATTAAATGACAATAGTAATAACGTTGCAGAAAATGACAATAAGTGGTGTACAAAACATTTAAAATTTGTAATTGGCTAAGTGACACAAACAATAACTGTATAAATAACTATTGTTAAATATTTACAAGGAACACAACAGGAAAAAAAATATATTTATTAAAGTTTGAATTGATGAAAAGAAATTAATAAATAAACATACAAATGTACATTGTTATAAACCTTTAAATATAAAAAATACACTTTGAAATACAAAATAACTATAAAAATACATGCCACGATATAATATATAGTGCGTATTAAAACATGAGCACAGTGATATGGCTTGGAAAATACAAGTTTTATGGATATTTCTTTGTCACAAACTGAGGGTCTGGCAGCAGGTGCCAAGTTTTATCGTACTCGTTCCGTAGTGGATAGAGCAGTAAACGCTAACACAGCCGAGTGCCCTTAGAATAACTACCTAGAGGGAAAAAATAGTGACTTTTTACGTAGGTAACTGACACAAGCTGAGGGTAGTAAAGTACTTTTGGATTGCCTCAATTGCGAAAGCCACAAAATACACGGAACGAAAACACTTTCTGACCGTAGGCATGTAATTGCTGCCGATAATTTGTGTTTGAATTCAAAAGTAAGAATGTCTCCTAAGTCCTTTTATCATGCCTGAATGAAAATTATCAACTGTTTGATTTTATGTCGAATTGAATCTTGCTTAGTGTTAGAATTATGCCTGAAACATGTGGCCACTCCTGGAACGTTGGACCTTGCTCATCCCATCCTAAGCCAGCTCACTGCAAGACATTGGTCTTTCCCAAGTTTTATCACGACACTCAGCCCGCCGCCTTTTGCATTTGTGATCAGCTACCTATATAAATATCTAGAAGCCCAGTAGGTAGACATGTACAGTCCATCTAAGCTTGCAGGATCACTGTCATGGCTACACTACGTTATTTCGTATTAAGCCACTGTTGCACAAACGGAATACTTGATAACTCTCCCAGTTTCAACGCAGAAAATATGTATTATTTTAAATTAAATTAGTTCTCGCTTGATTGAAGCTGATATTAAAAATTCTGTATATTGGACGTTACTTTTTTGTGCAAAAAAGAATATTTTATCAGTTATCTGTAACGAATGCAATTAGTTCAATATTCACTGAATTCGAAATAAAAGTTTATTGAATGTAATCCGTAGTGAAATATTCAATTCTGTTTTGTTTGAATAGTTTTCAAAGGCTTTCGAAAGTGTAGTTTAAATTAGTTTTGTGCCGTAAGCTGGGTTTCATAAGTTATTATTATATGTGTATTTTAGTGATACAAAGTTAAACGCGAAATATTGGTAAGAACTAGCCACACCTTGGTCCTTTGGGAATATATGTAAATCTTAAGTTATGAGACTTTTTTCTTACACTAGAGACTTAAGAAAATAGTTGATTCGTTTTCCTAATACTTACGTACCTATCTACTGGTGGTACCCAAGGTTTTCAGCAAAATAAGCATTTCCTGCGGGTCCTATCGTCCCTTAGATCTCCGTTTCCGCGCGGGTCCTCTACCAATAACATATTGTGCTCTCTCCCGCATGTGTTTGGGATCCGCCGACTGCTCTGTAGGGCTGCTAAAGAAAGACCTGAGCTTTTGTCTGCAGAATGAAAGCCATTACAATTATGCATTGTTAAATGTTGACGGTAAAAACCTTTATTAGTTGGGTTATATTATTTTTTGTAGTAATACAGCTGCTATCCATTTATAATATAAATAAAAAAATGTTTTGATGAGTATTTCGAGTCGTTTGAAATAAATTTCTAATATTTTAAAAGCTGTTGCACGAAACTATAAATGTTAGTTTAATCAGCGGCGATATTTCAAGACATTAAAATTAAAAAAAAATTGTATATGCTTCTGAATATTTCTTTTAATTATTCCAATAAAAGTAAATTTATCCTTTGTGATTCGTTTAAAGTCCCCTTTGCTATAAACTCCACTATTCTTTTACCAACCCTGTCCAGCAATCGGGAAATGTTTCCCAAACCGCCATTTTTCCCCAGCTGTGTCGCGCGGTAAATTAGTTCCAGAGGCTTTTAGCACCGCCTTGTGACTCGCAACATTACGCCATTGTTGTGACGTCACACTATGTCAGGTAAAGCGAGCCTTATAAATCGGACGGAGGATTTTATTTGCATTTTGATTTGCTTTTCTGAATATGTGTGAGTTTTCGAGATTTTTTGTTGCGAACAGGGCGTAAGTGTGTTGGTTATTCGGTTTCGTATGGGACTAAAATTTTTCGATGTTTGACAGAGAAATGTTTAATATGTGGGTCATGTATCGATTTGAGTTACAGACGATGGTTGTTTTGCAGCTTTGTAATGTCAACTCTTTACTTAATACGTGCTTAATTCTCGCGTTATAATGAACACAGACCAATTACATTAATAAACAATTGTACAATGTGTATCGCACACATACAAGGCTATCTCTTACAGACAGCCTTTAGATGAACTAAAAAAAAGAAAATAGATTCTGTTCTACGTTGTTGTTACTTTGACGACTTTTTCTTCCACTTAAAGTTATCTTAACAAAATCTTTACAGTCGCATTAACTAAGTTATTGTCTCATTAAACCGCTATCTTCAAGCACTTTGCCCCAAATCTAGAAAAAAAAACTCGAAAAGTTCGTGCCAATTCTTGGTGAAGGCGCGAGCTGCCCGTAATCACATGTACTGACTAAATCTAACCACAAACTACTTTGTTTTAGCCAAAAGTAACTTGGAAATGTTTCAAATGAAACCTTTTTTAACTTTTTAAAGACGATAAAGTCGACAACCTAGTTTGGTAAACTACTTTGTTGTAAGTTATCTAGCTTTTGTTTCTTTGTTAAAATCTGACACCAGTCTTGCCAAGGAGTAGTGTGTCACCCAGGTAGTGGGTTGTGGAGGTCTGGTAGGCAGCCGTTCCATTAAGCTGAATTCGGTTTGACTGGAAGCCAACCCCTATATAGTTGGGAAAAAATAGGCAGATGTTGGGACACAAGTGTAGTCTAACAAAAAAAAAAGATGTATTACAAAAACCCTGGGTACATTATCCTTGATGCTCCTATACAAATGTGCAAACTCAGGAACCGCCATTACGCCTATGTAACACATACTTAAAGTCTGAATTACCATGTACACCTAACACCTAGGCCCCTAGGTATATAACGCCTATTGAGCAGTACATCGGACGCGGACCGCAATGCGGCGATTATCGACACCTCTCGCTTTTTGCAGATCATTTGGGTATTGACCTTTTACGGGTGATAAAAATAACGGTGTCTCATTTTTCATGGTAGAAATTGTAAGGATTTGTGAGAGGTAATGACCAGTAGCTTCTTGTACTGGTTGTAATGTTGGGTAGAACATTTATTTTGGAAATGAAATAGGTATCGGCAGGTATTTTTACTTTTGGATGAGTACCTAATCATCAAATGACGGAGTCTGACTGACTAAAACCCTCCCGTGTTTGCGTTCCAGGGTAACTCTTTCGAACAATGTTGCTACCCTGAAAGAAATCGGGACATAATTATGCACCTTTAAAAATTGTGTAAAAAATAACTGTTTATATTTCTTTAGTAATGAAATAGTAGTAATGAAATAGTACTTTTAGTTTTAATAGAAAGCTTATGTTAAAAAATTGTTACTTATAAAAATTATTATTTCAAGGCAGCAAGCACTATGTTTTGGTGAGTGCTATGTACGCCTTAATTGTCATGTGCATAAGAAATTTTGTTATGGAGCTTCTTGAAAATTATTGCACAATGTATGTGATGTGGCTGTGCTACTTTTAATAAATAAATAAATAAATAGGGCCCAAAGTAGTTTGAAGCCCATTAAATTCAGTTTTACGAACATAATAATCTCATCTTTATTATTCCTATCATAAAACAAGGCCAAGAGGTGTTAAAGCATCAACTTAACTCTCCACTGAACTTAACTGCAGTGTTATGAAAACTGTGCTTATAATAATAAAGAACAGTTTTATCCCGCCGCACCTGCGCCTGATCTATCCCGACATTTATTAATATAAAGTACGAGAAAAGTGTAGGAAAATGAACGCAGGAATAATGTGCCTTCTTTAATGTACCGGTCATATTTTAAAATCGTATGGAATTGGAAGAATTATCAAGGGCAGACAAAGAAAGTATTTCAGAAGCTGTAAAGTAATAATCGATGTCATTTACAGCGAGAATTGTCTGTAAGAATTTTTTATGGCGTTAGTACCAGGAGGACATAGGATTGAGATGTTCTTTTTATAAGTCGATTTAGTAGAAAAACCTGCGGCATGTCGCCGCTTTTCTAGAGGAAAGAATGAAAGCCTTTTACCCTCGCTGGCAATTTTCAGAACGTCTTCATTGGGATCTGTGGAGCTGGCTATGTAAGCAAAGATTGGGTTGACTTGAATTCAAATATCGTCATACATTTTATCTTGATAACCAATTTTTTTCAGCCAAATAGTAAAATGTTCTGTCGGTGTGAATGAGAGTAGTATTCGGATACTACTATATTTACCTATTGTTTTAGGTCATTGTGAAATAATACGGAATGTGACATTACCTTTTAAAGAAGTTGGGACTAATTATTTGACTCAGAATATTTTTTTAACTATGCCAAATGGCTCCAAATTGCTTTAAAACGTAATTTAACGACATCAACATGATTCAAAATCCCCGCTAGGTGGCACTTATTACGTATTCGAACTGCGTTGCTATCGCTATCCACACTATGATACCCATAAAGACATCGCTTGTATAAGTTAAGTTTTTATTGCACCTCAGTACTTATACGTGGTGCAATGTCGGGCAATGCCGTCGATGTCGGGCTTTGTCGGGCAATGGCGCAGCGGTGTGCTGGCAGCCAGCCAGCACAGTTTATCATACTGACGGATTTTTATTAGATTTATAACTCGAAACATACGAGAGGAACCGTTGAGGTTAAATAGCGAGGTGTTTCGGGGAATTTAACGATTCTAGAATAAAGTTGTTGTTTTTAGTTGGGGTAGGTCGTGGGAAACAACGGCGGTTGGTTTTGGCAGGCCGCCATAGATTTTGTGTTGTTAAAATTAGATAATTTATTCTTAAGTAGTTTTGTTTATGAGATAATCCTGGTTTATGAATTTAATAAAAAGGTGTTGACTTTAGAATAAAGTAATTACAAGTTTTTATAACAAATTATCTATTCAAAACCGGGTGCAAGAAAGCCACAGATACATAGATTGATGTTGATCAACATCCATCTCATGTCAATTAGTCTTTCATATTCGTGGAATGAATAGCTCATTAAAATTGGTTCAGCCATCAAAGGAGATCATACTCAGCCATAATTAGATGAATTGAATATTAATAGCACATTCCTACATAATTACCTAGTGGCACTTTAGTATAATCGTCAAACGTATGTTTGAATTCCTAACAACATGGCGCGACCGAGTGACATTTGCAATTGCCTTCACAAAAACCTATTAATATCAATAGGATTTCCATACGTAATTGTGTTAGTGTAATTTTTATCACAGTTCCTAAATCAAGGCTCATAAGTAGAGCTGTCGACCGCGGGTATATTTTCTCATCCAGGAATCGGAATTGTCTTCTAATAATTCCGGCCGGATTAGGGGGGGGGCCACTGGGTGTAACGGAATGATGTAGTCACAGCTTTAAAAACTGCCCTTGCACATATAGAAATTGTATTTCTTTATAAAAACAATTGTACTTAGTTATACGTTTTATTAGCTAAACAAAATTAGTATGGGAGATACAATTTTATTTTCAATCGAAACCTCTACTAACATGTGAATGAAATAGAATCCATATAAGCCGATGGACTGGTCCAACAGTATTATTATTTCCTCTATAAGAATGTGGCCCTGAAATTGGCACTGGTTTGTTTTGCAAAATAAATACATATATGCTATCTTTTCAATAAGCAGTTTATACGGGCATGTTAAAAGGGTATTTTTGTATTATATTTTTACTAGAGAAAAGGATATTAAGGTAAACAGTAATACAGATTATTTCATTATTATTGATAGGAACGCATTTGACCACTATCTCATCTGATAGTATGCGATGATGTGGTCGGCGATGGTGCACGCGCCTGCCTAGAAGGAACCTGTTCACTCTTGACTTAAAGACTGGCAGGTTGTAGCTATCAGGAATAGACTGGCGTAAACTGAATTACCTACTGATTTTTTGCTCGATGTCATATGAAATGTTCGCGGGAACACGGGTTTACGCTCGGTTTCAGTGTTTAGTTACTTGGGCGTGAAACCATGTGTACCGTGCTGTTATGACGAAATAACATACGCTCGAATACTATGTCAATATTCATGTCATGACTAAAACGCTTTTCTGAAAATTGCGTAGTCTTCAGCGAGGTTGCGACCGTTATAAGTGCTTAGTCAGAATAATTTTATCGATATGAAAATATTTTTTCTTAAACTTAGGTACTTATGTCCAAAATTAATATTATTTTAAGCATACCCTTTTTTGATGTCTTGTGAAATATTAATGGAGAAATGATATTTATTTTCGTTGTAGACCTTTCGGCGATTTTTCTTCTTACCTGTTTAGGCTCAGAAAAAGGGTTTCTTTTTAGGAATAATAAAAATAACTATCCGTCATGTACTTAGGACGTCTGGAAAGTAGACAGACTAAATTTGTTATAAATTGTTCTTTTCATATAACAAGCTGAGAGCTCGACGACATGCTGAAAAAAAGGTTCGATTTGCGGTAATAGGATTTTTGTCTTCTGTTATTTTTTATAAGAACTATGTTGATTGATAACTATTCGTTTTTGCTGTTCGATTGAAATATGTTTCATCAAATTAATGTAAAAAAGTGAGAGTCCGCTATTTTGATATTTCCTCATAATTTAAACATCCCGGAATACCTGTCTGCACTAATATTATGAAGCTGAAGAGTTTATTTGTTTGAATGCGCTAATCTCAGGAACTACTGGTTCGTATTTAAAAACTATATAACAACACGTTGCGGTCCATAGGAGCGGATCATTAATGAAAATATGACGCAGACGAAGTTGCGCGGGGCAGCTATAATAATATAAAAATATTGTGTTTCTCAACGAAGAAAATTTTGCTTCAAAATGAATCTCGTTGTCTTGACGATATACTCGTAGTACATCTGAATAATATATTATGCCCAGTTACATCAAAGTCTATACAAGCCCTATATTACCTAGACGAAATTGAAGGCGTGGGTCTCAGTAATATCGTCAAGGAATAAGCTAAATCTAGCCTATTTTGGGAAAGTCAAACACGCCTGTCTTGCAATATGTGAGCAAACGTGACCCGAATGAATGTGGAAGAACAAAGATTCGCTCTTAATTAACGTTTAAGATTTGATCTTAAATCAACACAAGCACCTGCTGGACGTAAACGTTAAAAATACTATTTGAGTCCACTAAACTGTTGAAGGCACAATCTACTGGTCATCTACGTCATCACCACTGACATGTCAGCTGCTTTGTCTATTCCCAACCATATTTGTATACATACTTGACCTTCATATTTGTACAACCTACAACCTAGTAACTCATTATTATAATATCAAAGGTAACCTTCACAAGGTTGACAGTCAGACTTTCGCATTTCTTACTACCCTCTACAATTAATTGTCGGACCTTTTTTTTTTTAAGTATGGGAAATCATCAAATAGCTCCACCCCTCTGGGTGAAGCAGGAGGGAGTGTCAGACTCTTACTGACTAAAACCCATCCGTGTTCGTCCTAGTGCGCGTTCCAGGACTACGGTGCCTCTTTGAAATTGTCAAAAACAAGGTTGACTGGTAGAGAATGCCTTGTTGCATTAAGTCCGCCTATTTACCACTATTGTACATGAGGTTTAAATAAATAAGGACCTACAAATGACAGCCGGAACGAACAGCTTAACGTGCTTTCAGAGGCACCGACTTACTCTATACCTACTGAAAACAAACCTCTGATAAGGAACGCCAAAATACCCACGATTAACACAAAACCGCCCCCAAAAAGCGCCATAATTTTTGAAGCAAAAAAATAGCTACAAAGGTGGCAGCACCTTCAAAGGTGTTTGTGACATAAGGCCGCACCGCCACCGTCGTGAACGATGACGCGATCAATCACTCAGAGCGACACGTGTCGCCAGCCTCCACAATTTGTACTTGTTACCGATTTTATTGTCGCCCTCTGTCTTCTCTACATATCTTCAGCGGTAAAAGCTTTGAGGGAATATTATTTTTAGCACGTGTCGTTGCCGCTTTGAATATTATGTTTTTGGAATCAGGATACATTATTTTGTTGTTATCCGACTGAAGGTTTTTGATGTACTTTATCGGACGTTTATCTATCCATTAACGCTATTTGTTGGTTAGTGGTTAACGGACAGATAAACGACTGTTAAAATACCTCACAAACCAAGAATGGGTGATAGAAGCCAAATGCCAATCTATTAACCTGGTATGCCTATTTACAGCAGTGATTGTGAATAACTTAGTGTGCTGACTAATTAGGACGTGGTTGAAATGGTTGCATTTAATCCAAAACTAAACCTTAATACGTTCATCTATAAACTCATTCAGTTCATAGATGAACGTATTTAGGTTTAGTTTTGGATTAAATGCAACCATTTAGGTGATACTTGATGACTGTATCTATAACAAACACTAGCCATCCCAGTAAGGTTTAGTTTTGAACTGTACCAAAGTACATATTTATATTTAAGTAGGTACAAGAAAAAAAAAATGTTGTTATCTACGTAGTAAAAATACAGTTAATACGCATGGTTTCTTAAACCGATCCTCCGTGAGCCTCCGAGGGGCTCGCGTACCGACGTGTGAAAAGGTTTGCATGCGCGCAAATGGACGCCAATAATAATATACACGGAACACGGGGAGGTGCGAAAAAGGTTAGCTGGGTGTACTTACTAGCCGAGATTATCAGGAAAATAACTACATACATACATGTTGTTACTATACTTTATTTTATGCAAAAACCGAATGTTAACTTGTATCTAAAGTTAACCATTTTCTGTTTTTCATTCACTGCGCATATTTTCCATGAAATCCGCGGTTCGCCTCCCCTCGTGAAGTTATAACCACGTTATTATATAAACTCGTGAAATTGCAACATTTTAAATTAAACTCTGACTGAATAAACGGTTACAAAGCTTATCAATTTGGTGAGCTGTCACACGCAATTTTGCCACGAGTATATTCACAAAGTATAACTTTGCAATTTTACCTATCTGCTGTTGACAACGAATGTTCAGTAAATTGTAGTGAATTTTGGGCAAGTTATCAAGTGAAACAAAGCGAGTTAACCATGCAATAGCTACGGGGTCGAATCGACCACGTACGATGTGGAAGCTGATTGATCGCACGTGCTGCTTGACAAATGTCATGATAGCAAGTGATGCATTATTCGCTATTTGTCAGATTTAATCTGGTCGGCTGCGGATATTGCCTTCCATTTTGATAAAGCATTGTTTTTGTAAATGACTGAACTGTGTATGTCTTTCTAGCTAGAGAGTAATTTCACTTGTATTTCATGGCTCCAAGAAAAGACATTACTTAGAATTCCATTGAGAAAAACAGCCATAAAATTCATACACACAAGCAAAACATTCATCTTCTCACATATTCAGCGGGTCTTGCGAGCCCAACAAAAACTAGTGAAGCCTACGTCGCGAGGTCTCGTGGACCTTGTGATCGATGCGCGACATTATAGCCGCTGATTGATCGCTCGCCTCGCATTGTGTGTGCCACCGGACTACTAGTTGCGTGCGGAAAATGGCTGGAAGTACATTTGGGGGTACTGTTCATTGATGTATCGGGTATGTTGAGATTTATAGAGTATGGATGAAAGGCCTAGCTGATTGATTAAAAAGTGTTTTTTTCTGTCCCATATAAAAAAAAAACAAAAAGATAAAAAAAATAATTAAAAACACTGTTATCTCGAGAAATAAAGTCTTCAGTCGACACTAGACTTAAAACTAAATATTTAAAAACCAAAGCAAACGCCTAATATTAAACATTCACCTCTGACCTACAAGATATCTTGAAGTAAATAGTTGAGCACCCAAGATTTCAACCTTTACAATAAAAAATGTACTTCAGCGTCTGGACGGAGCAAACATCTTAGAATCGTGGGGAGCATTATATCGTGAACAGGCCACTGACTCACAAAGACTTGTTTACGTTAGGTTAGCTGCGGCGGACTCAGACGTGCTTATGTCAAGTATCGGGCCTTGTCCCTTTTGTTGAAGTTATACGAAATATTATAACGTTGGGAAGGACTTGCTTTTTCACGGAACGATGAAATTGAACGCTTATTGTTGAATTAGTACGTGGAACTAGCTACCTTTTTCTATTTATTTTTAGTAACCTAGTTTCTGGAAACATAATGAAATCCTTTTATCTGAGGCCAAACAATTTGGTGAAAATATCAACCACTTATCGAAGGAGTTTTCATGAAATACCGGCTTGAAAACTCTTCATTATTTAAATACCATTAAATTCCATCTTGATTTTAGCTGTTATTTTACCTCCGTATTTCCTTTTATTTTTTAACTTCTCTAACCCAATTCCAAACTTCAAAGTACAATACAAATCAAATAATTCTTAATTGTAATCCCCGGAAGAGAGCATCTTTACCTCTTACATAAAATTACAAGGTTATAATAGAATTTCCCTTTCTAATTGCCTCTTGAATCTTGGAATTACGCTAATCCCGTTAACGGGTGACCTGTCTTTGACAATGGTGGGTTCGAATTGGGTCGGATTGGTCGCGGTGCCGGTGGCGGGCCGGATCGACCGCGAGCGGCCACGCGACGATTAACTGTGAGTGGACGGGGAGAGAATGGCGTTTCGTGAATGTTTTGATTTTTTATTTGTTGGTTATTGTTTTAAAGGATTTTTCTTCACTTTTGTAATAAATAAGTTCCATTTATAGTCTAGATACTTCACTAAATAGTATAAAACAAAGTCGCTTCCGCTCTCTGTCTGTCCCTATGTATGCTTAGATCTTTAAAACTACGCAACGGATTTTGATGCGGGTTTTTTTAATACATAGAGTGGTTCTCGAGGAAGGTTTAATGGAAGGAATTATTTGCACCCGTGCGAAGCCGGGGCGGTAGTATAAAGCTGAAGAGTTTGTTTGTTTGCTTAAACGCGCTAATCTCAGGAACTACTGGTCCGATTGAAAAATTATTTCAGTGTTAGATAGCCCATTTATCGAGGGAGGCTATAAGCTATATATATATCATCATATATATCATCACGCTTAGACTAATAGGAGCGGAGCGGACGAAGTTGCGCGGGTCAACTAGTGTTTTATAAGCGCGTAACTACATTTTTTTTAACTATGGTGAATTTTGATGTAATATTCTTTTAAAACTTTATTTTGAACATCAATTTTAGTGTAAAGCAACGGGTTTCCGTTGTAGATTTCTATAGCTTTGTAGTTTTAGACTTCCACGTACAAAAATACCGTACAGAATTGCCTATCTACCCTTAACCGTCCAATGTCAACATAACTCACATTTTCTTTCACATCACTTCAAAAGACCTATTATAAGCTCTAAAGCAACCTAAATCAAAACCCACATTTAGTGTAACGAATTCCAGTCGTCACATTGTGCGAGTACGTTTGTGAGTTGCGGCGAGACGGCCCGCATCCGGCCCGCGTCCGGCGCGCGTCCGGCCCGGATTCGGACGAAAGCGCTTCCGGGAGGCCTAGTTGCCTTTGTAATAATGTATGTAGGCTGAGAACTAACGACACTTGTATGGCTCGGGGAGATAAAGAGATTGTATTTGTTCTAACTGTAGATACTCGGTCTTGAATGGTGAGATATATGTTTTGTTTATGTGATACATATGGTTAAAAGAGAGGTGATTACTGTCTGTCTAGGCTTACTCAGTTTAAAGTCTAATTAGATACTATAATATCTTCTTCTTTAATAATATCTTTATTCGTTCCAAAATTAGTACAATACATAATTATATACACATATTTTTTTAGAAGACATAGACTCTAAAAAAAAAACAATATATCTCATGGAGGGCATGAGATATATTGTTTTTTTTTAGTACACGAGTATTCCCTGTATCGTGGGAGATACTGCAAGATATTTTTAGCAATGAATTACTTCAATGAATTATTTTACTTCATTATTCGATAATTACACTGAACCTATCGTGTTTCCGCATATTGAAAATGGCAGTTTAATTTCGGTGGAGTTTTGTTGAATGATAATCGTAACTTATCAAAGTAGGAAAATGTATAACCAATAAATCGTATTTCTAACTGAATGACAATATTAACAGACAAATGAACCAAAAAATAACTGTTACTTAATAAACAATAAAATAAAATCATATCGTTTATCCAAACGGGGCGCCAGTTCCATCCCGAGCCAGAACTGTGGGATATTAGCCTAATTGACGCTTGGCACCCGCCCAGGCATCGAACCCACTACCCGGCGCGCTCCATGTGTTTACACTGCGATACTTCGCTCTGTTATTGCCAATATTGTGTGTTATTGCTCACAGTTTTTCTGTGAATAGCCAATTTTGAAAAAGTAATATTAAAGGTTTATTTTATGTTTGCCTGCAGGCACGCGGTAGTTTACTAGTTATTCAATCGTTCAGGTTGAATTCGTTGCTGAAGTTAACAAGACTTGTAGGTACTAATTGCGCGATCCCCAATTCTATTGGGAGTTTTCATTCCACTAGCAGACCGCCCCCTACTTTTGCTCGGATTTTACGACTTGATAGAGTACCGAAATTTCTTTATTATATGTACTCGTAAGTTAGTCTAACTCGTATATATAAAAAGAAAACTATGTGGTGTACAATATAAATCAGTTGAACAAAGCAGCTTTAACATCAACCTATATAGCAGTTCAATTCTGAACATAAACCTCTCCCGATACTCGCCACTGCGCTCAATATTTAAATCTGAGTAGGCTTTCACCGCATTGGCTTAGATGCTAGATGTGGCATAATTTGTAGAAGTAATTGCGCTTGGCTTTGTGTGTCTATTTGTAGCCCGTGTGTAGCCTGTGTGTAGCCCGTGTGTAGCCTGTGTGTAGCCCGTATGTAGTCTGTGTTACCTAGCTCTGCTCCACTCTTCCGAATAATTGAGCGAAGTGGAAGTGACCCATTGCCTGAGTGACTTTGTAAACCACTCCGTACGGTAACAGGATTATGTGCCTAGCTGTACTGCTGTTTTTGCAAGCTACGGGGGTAATCGGTGTAAGGATATTTGTACAGAAAATAAAAGTAATTTCAAGTAAAAGATAGAACTATCTCATTCGTAATTCATCATTCATCAAAAACTTCAAATTACCAATGTAGCATGTATCACGTCTGTAAGACGTAGCATATCAACCTCTGTAACATGTAACGCCGACGCGATCCCCGTCAGCTGTCTACTTAAATATTGGCTGACCCGTCGAAGCAGGCGCCCCAACACGTCAGGGCTCACTGGGACGTAACGCTCACGTAGGATGGAAATAAAACTATTCGGGGGTGGTTAATGTATGTATGGGGATGCCAGATTGAGACGTTGATTGAAATATTTACATTTGATTTTAAGTAAGGCCTGAATAAAACTTAAGAAGGACAGAAACTAAACTTTCTTTATTATATCCCTAAACTTTAATTACTGTATATGATTAGGTGTAGGGCTGTAGGCAAACAATATGAACAAAAAGTCCTGTGATCTGAAATCGCTAAAACCTCGGTTGTGAACAAGCAATCAATCAATATATAAAGAACCGGAAAGATAGGAGCTTTCCGGTTCTTTATACGGGAAAGGTAATATCTTCAAAGTTAGTGTGAACAAGCTTCTTCTGGGTAATCTCGTTCCATCGTCAACTTTGTCTCTGTCATCTCTGACCTAGACTAGACTCAAGAGAAAACCCATCACAAATAAAAATAAAGGTTTCGACCTCTAGAGTCTTCGAGGTGGCTCGGGGAAAGAACTCTGATCTGATTTTGGTGAAGTCTTTGCTAAGTAGTGATACAGTATAGGCTAAATATAAAACAATAGCGGACGTCACACAGTTGTTCCCTTTTCCGTGGGAGTACGGGGATAAAATATAGCCTTTTATTACTTGCTGATAATGTAGCTATCCATTGCTGAAATAATTTTTCAAATATGACCAGTAGTTTTTAAGTTTCGTCGTTACATACTAAAATACTCGAGGAGCTCGTGGCTAAATAGTAACAGCCGCACGGGTCGATCTTGAAGGTTAAGCAACGCTTACCAAGGTTGGTCTGTGGATGGGTGACCGTCTTAACATAACAAGTTTCCTCCGTGCCTCGGAAAGCACGTTAAGCCGTTGGTCCCGGCTGTCATTTGTAGATCTTTGGCAGTCGTTACGGATAGTCAGAAGCCAGTAAATCTGACTCCAGTCTTGCCATGAAGTACCGTGTTACCCAGTTAATGGGTTGTAGAGGTCTGGTAGGCAGCCGCTCCACGTAAAAGCACTGGTATTCAGCTGAATCCGGGTTGACTGGAAGCCGACCCCAATACAGTTGGGAAAAGGCTAAGCAGATGATGAAGATGACTAAAATACCAATATTTCCTGTTTATAATAAAAGTATAGATAAACTTTGCTGTCTTCTCATCAACACTTTTAGAAAACAAAATCAACCATTTGACTAGCATAACTCATTCGTTAGTGAGCTTCGTGCCAGCTTCGTGCCAGCTTCAGGACCCAGTTAGCTCGCTGCTCAAGATACGAATCGTTTAATCTCAACGCTATGACACTACCCGTGATAAATCACAGTTTGAGCTGACTGCAGCCGTTAATCTTCCGTGTCCGCATAGTTTTAGCCACAGTATGTCATAACATCGAGCAGTTAACGAGCTCCTTTGTTAACTGGGACAAGTTCAAACAAGTAGGCTGGTCGTACAAGTCGTTTGTTCGCCTTACTGGGTCGGTATGTTATTAATTTAATTATATGTTATGAGTTATTAATTACAGGACTGTTACTGCTTTATCAAAGTAGAATAAGTTATTGATCCAAATTGAAATGAATTAATTATATTGTTTTAAAGTAGGTATACATGATCGACTAAATTATTATGCACGTTGTGTTATAAATGTGAAAGTGAGTTAATTGTTTGCTTTTACGCCGAAATCGCTGAACCGATTTGTATGAGTTTTGGTACATAGATAGATAGATACGTCCTTGAGTCGCTTACAGGTTACAGGCTATTTTAGCGCGAGCCGCAGGAAAAACTTTGTTTTATTAGTTTCTTATGTAGTATGGTATTTCGTTAAGTTATAAAGTTAGAAAGATTCAAAGCGTGTTGATTTTATAATAAACAAACAACTATTCAGCTTTATTATATTTGAATAGATTTCTTTGTGATTGTTAGCTTTGTAAGACAATAATTGCATTTCTAATATTGTAAAATAATTCAAGGATATCTGCTTGGTTACTTAGCTATAAATCCGACCGTTCTTACTTACTTTGTCAACAAACTAACTTAATTAAAGCTTGCTATTACAACACAACACAAGGAGAATACCGTCCTATCTCACTATTTTAAACTATAAATTATACCAATTTTGTTCCCAAATAAATCACTGGAGTTTGTAATTGAATTGTGAACTAATTGAAATATTTATAGCTCCAGTCTAGCCTAAAGTACTAACTAATCGTTGAGTACTATAAACTAGCTTTTCCAAGCGACTGCTCCGGAGTCTTAGCCTCACAAATGCTGTGATTTTTTGCAAGATAAAAGTATGACAATCAGTGATACTGTTGTTTTAATCGATGATTTTTTTTTTTCTAATCGGATCAGTAATTTCATCAGTTTTTACAAAAGTTTTTACCTTTTACTTTACCTCCGGTTTATGAATTAAGAATTTGAAGTTAAGTATCTTTTTTAGGGTTCCGTACCCGAAGAGTAACCAACGGAACCTTATTACTAAGCCTCCGCTGCGCGTGCGAGTCGGACTCGTACTTGGCCGGTTTTTTTTACTATTGATAGGCACGCGTTTGACTACTAATTCACCTGTTGGTAAGCGATGATGTATCTGTCAAAATCTACTAGGTATTGCCTAGACACCCGTAAAAGTTTGACAAGTAGACCTATACACGTTCGTAACTCCGAATTCTCAATTCGAGTATGTACTTAATAAAAAATTAAGTAACAACTGTAACACAGTTAAGAACGCATACAAAATTAAGTTTACCGCTTGTTAGTCCTCGTACAATTGTTGTAGGTACGAGTAGATTCAGGAACTAGAGTGGTCCACAAATAAGTCTGTATCGTCCAAAGGCCAGATATCCGTAGCCCGTGGTCCGAGATCCCGGGTCCCGGGACGGCTAGGGTGAAAGGGCTATGTTCTACGTTGTGGACTGTAGTTGTAATCTTGTTTGCTGAGGTTTGCTTTTATTGGACAAAGTGAAGCGGACATTTTGTCGGGGTAGTTGTTTCAATTTAATTTCAACATGGTTTGTCGTTGTCCTGGCCATTTTATTAAGGATATTTTGTTGCCGAATATTTCTTTGCAATTTATGTTTTATTTTTTACCTCGAGCTTTAATTTCTCTTATTTCAGGATTATCTACAGAATTTGACACCAATTTAGATCTCAATCACGCATATTATTAACATTGATCTTGGCTGCCATTTTTACATTCATGTTTTTGATGAGATTTATAAATTACAACACGATTCTAATTCATAGTAACATTCGCATTGAAAATTGCGTAGCTGCGTGGTACCATTCGTAGCAAATTTGCTACGACGTAGCAAACGTAGCGGGTCGCGTAGCTGCGTAGACCTTTTTCTAACAATAGTTACAAGGAAAGTAACTGCGAACAATGATGTTTTCTTCGACATTCTTCCTTTGTTACAATAGCCATACAAGTGCAATCTATCTTCAGTTCTATTGTACATGTATTAAAGACTTCATTACATTGTTCGTACATTTTCTCATCACGTTGATTGATGAACTAAATCCAGTCAGTTACTTGAGAATGTCAGTTGTGATTTAGTTTGCAGATGAAATATGGCTGGGGGTGGTTAGGCTGGCTGTCTAGCCGATGTGCCTGTGTAGGTTCTGCGGTACAGTAATGAGACTGTTATTTATGATTGTGTGGTGAAACAATGAAAGAAGAATAGATAATGTCGTTTTTAGGGTTAACCTAAGCCTCACTAAGCCTCCGCTGTCCGCCCGTCCGTCCGTCTGTCTGTCAGCGGGCTGTATCTCAAGAACCGTATCAGGTACACACTTGAAATTTTCACAGATTGTGTATTTCTATTGCCGCTATAACAACAAATTATAAAAATTAAGGTTTATGGTACGGAACCTTTCGCGTGCGAGTCGGACTCGCACTTGGTCGGTTTTTAGCTCAGGCACCAGTCTCCCACAATGATAAATTGTAATGGTAACATTTAATTGATGTACCTATTGTATCATATTGTGGTGAGAAATAAACATATTATTATTATTATTATTATTATTATTATTAATTATTTGAAATTAAGGGTCAAATTATGGATATTTCTAAAAGCGCTGTGTCTGGGTGATTTACATAAATATTTGACCAATAAATTTCAGCTTGGCAACACCAACTTCATCTTATTTAAACTGGCATAAAAGTTGGACGAAATAAACAATATCTATATTTTTTGGCATAGTGCCTTTTATCAAAATTGTAGAAAAAAACGGGAATAATTGTTGTTCGAATTAATTTAACACGAACCCAAATGTCACTATGTAATATTAAAATTACAACGTAAGCAAACCTCAAATGCAAATAAACAAACAATGATATCAACAAATTAAATTCGGAATATACATGAAATATTCATCACACAAGCTCGTCCGGATATGTTGCAGTAACACCAGTAATTAGGGATTACCTCAAAATGTCCGGCCACAAGCGGCGTGTTGCGGTCCGGTGTTTTTCGTTTAAAACTCGAAGGTTTTTGTTTTCGTTTTACATTTTTAAGGAGCGACTAAACTCTCTTGTTTATGGAGAGGAGATAAGTAAATATTGAGCGGTTTTGTTTTGTGCGCTCGTTATGTTCGGCCGTCTGAACTTTGTTGGGGAAAACGGTTTGTAAAGAGATTTCGGATTGAAGTGAAAATAAAAAAAATTTTGTGGTGTTTTTTGTTGATTAATTTTGGAGTGGGTGGGCCTTTTATGACATTGATTGGGATACAAGTGGTTATCATTTTGTAGATTATGATGATAGCAGTTAATAGTATGTTGCATGACTAGAAAGTTTTTCGGTAAAATTTGCAGATATATTATCATTAGCAATACCATTTCAACACTCCATCATAATCAAACAGCCTACATAGTTAAATCTACATAGATGAACTTTGCCCACATCATAATTTATCTCCGTAATCTATATCATTCACTTTTACCTTAACAATACGACCCAAAAAAAACACAATTCCACTTCCAATAACAACACGTCACGATTCCAAAAGATTGCTCCGGAGTAAACATCGATATGTTATCAGTTGTCAAGTGATAAGCACTCTGTGTTGACCCACTCCTCAAGTGCGGAGGATCTGTGGCTGATATATTTGCCCTCCGAACCTCTACTGGAGGTCGCGGTACTCCTCACTCATATTTATTTAACGGAGCCTTACTGTCCTCAGAAGATAGGAGGAATGTGTGAGTAGGCTGTACTTAGCTACGCTTTTGTGAGTCCCTTTGAGTTGACATTGGTTTGTGGTAGAAACTGAGTTCGAAATGGTTTTGTCGTTTAATTTTAGCAACACGTAGGTACAAACGAATTTAGAATTTTAGAAAACAAACTAAGGATTAAAAAGTCTGTTTTAAAATTGTTGTGCATTAAAAACTCGCAAAATAAAAATTTGACTATTCTAATTTTTCACTCATTTATCGTGCAAGGAGTGAAAACACGCACACTTCATGAGATACTTTCTTTCTTATTATTTTTATCAACAGACTTTATAACTTTTTACTGTGCTACGATTGTTTTTTATGAAAACTTGTTACGTGCCTTTGGTTTTGTGCCAATATTTAATGTTTTTTCTGTCGTTAATGCTAGATTCTTTTTGAATAGCTTTCATGGTGGACCCGTAAAAGTTTGCTCAGAGCTAGTGATAGCGATATTTACATAATGTTTTAGGCCAATTTATGTACAATGATGATTTATCTCCCCACCTTATTACTAAACCTCCATCACTTGAGATCATTATCTGGTCCCATTAGAGCCACGAGCCCATATCCTAAGCCCACACAATTACTTATGTTAATTACTAATATATCGGTGTTGCCAGCAATATCTTCCAATGAACTCCATATCTCACGCTGTACAGGCGCTGACTCATCTAATTACTCATAGACCTGATCATTCACGCTAAATTCACCTTTAAGCTTCTAGCTTCATAGCTTAAATTCCCTTTGGTATGTTTTTGGGATGATTCGGATTGTGCGGTGGTCTGTGAATGCATGTTTGGCAATTACGGCTGTATAGCGAGCACTGCAATTAGCTCTAACTGTCTAACTTTGACACCAGGCGGCGCTGGTGGCGTGTTCGGTACCTTAATTATCTGGCAAATGGCTGTTTGTGTGTTATTGTAAACAATGGAGTGATAAAGTTTACCTAGGAATTTATTAAGATGCTATACGTTATGTTACGAATATTTATAGCTACTAAATAATTTAATCCGCTCTAAACCCGCAGAAAAATAAAATATTCCTCTGCCGTTCAAACTACAAAATTAATTCACAAACTTTTTGCAGTTAAATTGTAAACAATCACGTTTCTGCAGTAACGTGACCGCATTAACTTGCAACGAACAACTCAAAACTACTAAAAACAAAACAGCAAAAAAAAAAAACAATAAGCGGAAAGTTTTCAAAACAGCTGAGTTTGAAAGTTGCACCGCGGCATGCATAAACCGCGCAACTGCACTCGACAATTCCATTACAAGTTGTGTGTAGCTAACAATACGTAGCGGGTGAACTATAAACTCGGACTTTATTGCTTTTTTCTAGAACATAAAGGCTAACGGTACTTCTTAGAGCCTATCTAGAAAGTTAGGCTTATCGTAAAGCAGATAGAATGTACATTGGGGCGAGATAGCCCGAGGAGCCACCTACACGTAAAACTGTAAAGACTAATCCCTGCCCATAAAAAAGCTTTCAGACTATTACTTGAATTGGACTGGGGATTGGGCAATTACCTTAATTTGTAAATGAAAATACGATTCTTACGAGTTCTTGTACGGCACGCACGTCAAAGTACAGTTTTATCTGCAAACTGTTTTTATCTTTATTTCTTTGTAGAACGAGCAGTGCAATTCAAGTGTTGCTTCTAAATGTATGAATGAATGATCTTTCTCTTTTCTTTTATTTTTTACTTATAGTTGAGCCTACCTAAACCAATACATACAGTAACAAAAATCGGCCAATCGCGAGTCGAACTCGTACACGAAGGGTTCCGTACCATAAACCTTAATGTTTATTATTTGTTGTTATAGCGGCAATAGAAAGACACAATCTGTGAAAATTTCATGTGTCTACCTGTTACGGTTCTTGAGATACAGCCCGCTGACAGACAAACGAACGGACGGACGGACAGTGGAGGCTTACTAATAGGGTTCCTTTGGGTACGGAACCCAAAATACAAACGGTTTTTTATAAACTACGTAAATAAACATAGTTTTACTTTCATTTGTCAACATTGTAAGTTTGTTTGTCAAATTGTAGGTACGTGTAGTTTAGGTAGCATGGTCAGTTTATTTGAGTAAACTACGAAAACAAACCAGTATTATTTTTAAAGCTTACAAGAATAAACCTGTCATATTATCCTTCGTTATTAGCTCCGACCTCGTCGCCCCTGCACATGTAACTACCACCGCGGCAAAGCAGATATCGCCGCAACACACGCCGCGTGTAAGTCACCCCGGGGCCGATTTACACCCCACGATGCGACTATCGTTAGCTGTAGTAGTTACACAGGGTGCTTCAGTGCTTGGTCATATTTAAAAGTGACGTTCTATATCTGATGCGGTTGGTGACATCAGATCTATAATTGAACTTAAATAAATGCCACCAACTGCATGAAACTGATTAAATTAAAAAGAGATTTGTTTGTAATTTTACTGTCGTTTTTTGTAGTCGGGTTTTAGAAAAGTTAAATATTTTTTTTATATTTGTTATAATATAAGAGAAGATAATATAATATATAAATTTGCTTAAACATGTGTCATACATACAATGAAATACATGCATGCAAGATGGTACTCGTAACAACATTTTTAGGTACAGAACGTTTGTCACATGATGTGACGTGCAAATGTCAGAAATTGTTATTAATTAAATCATATATTGCAATAAATTGAAAATAAGAAAAAAAAAACCAGTTACGACTTTTTTACAATAAACATTATTATTACTGTTGACAACAGTAATAATAATAATAAAAAAGATTCATATACCTATAATTAAAACTATGTCATTGTTGATTATAGAATACAAAAATATTAATTAATTTGTAGTTAGTATTAGTTCAAATGTGCATTATAGAAAACGCAGCTGAAGTAAGTGTAATAAACATAAGTTTTGATCTTAATTTATGCATATGCATAACTATATACAAAATATCAATTAATATAAATATTAATTATTATTTTATTGATATTTATATTAATTATTTATGTATGTGAAATATGACCCCTCATTTCTGAAGCACCTTGTATAGTTATGGCCGTTAAATTAATATGACTGGGAATGGCTGTTAGTTCATGTTATGGGTTTAAGACGTGCTTCGGCTGGGGTGGGGGGTTTATTGATAAGACAAAATGGATGATCTGGCGCCTATCTTAAGTGCCAATGCAATGAAATGAAATTAACTGATAGTTGATAGCCTGTATTGCAGTTTGTTCTTCGACTTTGTAAATCGTTCGTAGCGCTTGTTTATACCTACGATTTTTCAATATTTTTCTAATTTTCTGCGGTGCCAATATTCGTGCCAGAATTTAAAGAACGTGTTTTGATATTTTAATTGTATTTTTGTTTAGCTTTACGGTTACCATGTTGAGAAGGACTTAGCACCTGCATATCTTAAGCAAAAAGTGGCTGTGAATAGCTACAGACAGACACACAAAATATCCGGATATACTTAATCAGGATTCCGTTTTTTCATTGCGTCATTTCGAATCTGAGACTGAGATTAATCTTATGATCTCCTACGTGTTCTTTCATTTTACTTCTCCATTGTACAGTATCCTCTGACTTTACTATAATCTCCCCTCCACTCCTGTCCTCACAACCTAGGGGTGACGTTACTCCGACACGGGCGCGGAGTAATTCAGCGCAGTGCGACCCGCGCGTCCAGCAGATGTGCGGCCCGCCGCCGCCGTGACCGGAATCTTGAGCAGACGCATTTGTTTCTATTCACTGTCGCATGTTTTATGTAAAGCTGTACTTTGCAGCTATTAAAAGTGCCATGAGAAAATGTTAGGACTTTGATCTACTTATAATCGTCTTTTTCTGACAAAATGTAGGTACTATAATAACATGCCAGTGTTTGGGTCACAGAAGTTCATATGTGTACCAAATTACAACAGAATCAGTCGTCAGAGTCGGAGAAAACTGACTGTGACAGACGAACAGACGGACACACGGGTGAACCTATAAAGGATTCCGTTTTTATGGATGTTCAGAATTCTAAAAACTTAATCAGTAAAGCCGTTTTGAAGATTTAGCGAGACTTATGAATAGCAACTCTATTTATGTAGGTATAGAGTAGAGGTTCTTAAAGAATGACTACGAATACATATCGCCAACATTTGATCAATTCTCTAGTACCTACTTTATGCTTCAGTTGGCCAGATTCGAGTTTGTAAGTTGGAAAAGTTTGATCTCACGAAACTTTTCCTTAAGTTGACAAAGCGGAGTCAACGAACAAGAAAATCACTGAAAAGGCTTACTTTTTATTGAGCTTTGAGAAAAGAATTTAATTTTTCCGATGAATGAATTATGAAGTTATTTTTTGTTTTAGTGTTATTTGTCATTGTTTTGACTAAATAGTTAAACTGTTGTAAAAACAATATCGGACTCCAATAATTCAGTCAAATGTGTTATTTTCATTACGAAACAGAGATTTTAATAAAACATTCGGATCAACAAAATTAATTAATGAAATTAAATACGTACAAATAACAACGAAATCGTATATTGACTCGGGAAAATTGTTTGATGCCTAACAAAAAATATTTGATTACATACGCGTCTGTATTTTAATATTTGCCTTTGTTTGGTAAATCATTGTTAGATACTATTATATATAAAAAAAAGACTATAATTTCTTGACAACCTACAATAATTTTTTTCTATTAAATAAACATTTTTAAAGTACAAAAGAAATCCTGATTTATTTAACTGTAATTTTTTTTTAATTTATTCGCACATTGTACAAACTTTGGTGCTTAAACCACATTACTTGTTTGTTTATTTTTCTTTTGTATTATTGATTGGCAATTTGAACACTATCTCATCTGATGGCAAGCAGTAAATTGGTCGAAGATGAAGTGCGCTGTAACCTATTCACTCTTGACATAAAGACTCCCAGGTTGTAGCTATCAGGAAACCAGACTCTGACACGGAATTCCACTCCTTAGCTGTACGCACAGTGAATGTGTTCCCAAAACGTCAATCTGTTATTGATAGGCTACTACTTGCCTTGAAGTAAAGAAACATTATTTTTCTCATCTCTTTATCATTTGTGTATGATACACACGTTATTCCCATGGGTTCATACAGAAACCGCATCACACTCCCCGTACGGCATCCATACAGCAGGGTGGGTGGGTACTGCATAAATGTGGTGCCAATATTTTATCACAAACGGTTCGACATGTTTATGTTCTCCTCGCCGACAAGTAGCCCTGTCCCGCGGTCGCAGACGGAACCCATTCGTATTTTAAACGACTCAGATATGTTTGTCGGTCTTTTAACTCGATTTTTCGTGTTGTAATGTTATTTACCCGACTGCGGTGGAGTTCAAAAGGAGGGCATCGATTTGTGTCGAATTGTAAAATATAATTTCCTGTTTGAAGTTGGAAATGATGAGAATTAATCAATGATCAAGCTAATCACAATTTGCATAAACTTCCTATCATCATTCTATATTTTTTAGATATTGCCGAACTTTATCTTGTGAATAATTGTATCTTCTAAAACATGGATGCATAAAATAATCAGCCTCGTTTGTTCTTATTACTGGGATTCCTCCAGTCTGTGACAGAGAACATGCATCATAATCCACCATGCCGAGAAAGTGCGGCTTTTTAGTTTCAAATTCTTAATTTACCGGTTCGAACTGAAACTAATCGCTTGGTTACTGTGGTCAGTCATTCCAAAAGCGCAAAGCTATTCACACGTGCTTTCGTAATTTACACGGAACTCAAACCGCCCATGCACCCAAGTGCCCGACATTACAGTCAAAGGTTTCTATCTCTTCAGTAAATCAGTACACAGGCAGAGTGTTCTCGACGTGATTTCCCGCGGTTATCGGCACAAAGCCTACTTCCGGCTTCCTGTTGCACGCAGCCGGAAGTTGATCACAAACACCTGCACTTTGCTCCTGTTGCAATGCGAGGATACTGTTTGTTTTTATTTTTATTGTTTATGGTGATATTGTTAGTTTTTTTCATGTAAAAGGGAGATCGTTTGGTTTTACAAATAAAGTTGGTATGGTATTTGAGATGATTTTAATAATCGAAGTTGATTGCTGTTCACCGTATACGTTAATACAGACGATCCCGGGATGCAAATAGAGGGCGTTAATTCGAGCAATAAGCTCTTTTGTGTGAAAATATATGCAGTATGGTGTCCGCCGGTGCCGTACGGTGCCGTAAAAGAATAATACCATCCAATCTCTTACCGTGGGTATCGTAAGAGGCGACTAAGGGACTCACCAGAGAATGGGCAGCAGCGTTCTCTGTATAACACAACACCAGATTCTGCGATCTTCAACCCACCTGCCAAGCGTAGCGATTATGGCAAATCCCACCTTTTGGGGAGGCCTATGTCCAGCAGTGGACGTCTTTCGGCTTTTATGATGATGATGATGATGATGTGTGACAATAGTTCGGAGAATACCTATCTACGAGTGCTTGCTACATTTTATTTTTGCTGTTTCAACTAAATTTAACATAAATGACATTGAGACTTTTATAATATAATGAAGCAAGTATGCTTCACAAAACAAAAAAAAACATTGTGATAAGTTGGGACAGATTCAGTTCCATGATTTAATGCACAGTTCAAAGACTTCATAAAAGAAGAAGCTTGGACACTAGACCCAACGCCGATGTAAAGTTATCCATCGATAAAATATCTTACAAACTACACTCAATTTGCTAAAGTTAGGTTTAAGACTTCAAACTTGAGACCTAATCTTATCCAGATCATAATCCCAGTGTAGTTCCGCGAACGATTTTATGACCCTTCTTCAGAAACTTCCTGACGCGAGCGAGGAGGGGTCAGTAAACTGTGCTCGCTTTATGAGTTAATAATATATTCAATGGAGTTTTCAACACAGCACTGTAAACGATTATAACTGAAGTGGTGAAGGGTGGAAGACTATTTATTGGTCGCCAATTAAAGATTTCTAGTCTGTTGGACCTTTGAGTTCATTCCAATCGAAATTCCAGCTTCAGCGAAGTTATTTGATAGACTAAACTAATATCAAAACGTGTAAAAACGATTGTTTTAATGTCTGTAAAACATAATATCTGGAAACACAGATTTGACAACTGAAATTCTTTTGCAAATCTACAAACTTATATCGAAAAAATCACAAGTCCTGTAGAATAAGGCAGGGAAGTGGGGCTGTGAGACAACTAGTTCACAAATAAAAAGAAAGCCACAGTTTTGTTATACTCAAAATATAAATGCCCATATTTTAACTGCATACGACTTCTTTAACAGTCACAAACGTAACAATAGTCCGGATAACTGATAGCACAGCGAAAGCCGCAGCTTTTAGTCCACAATATATTTTTAGCAAATACAATGTAAACGGAATATTTGTTGCATTACATTTAGCTGAAGAATTAGTTGGACCCTGGCCAGCTAGGACTCGCAGCCGGCAACTTAACTACTAACTTATAACTAATAGTACGAGTACTGTATTCTACTATGTGTGGATATTTTTGAAACGGGTTCTACTATTTTCTATATATTTCTTAATAAAGTTTTCCGATCAGTTTTGCGCTCTCGAAAGTAACTTTTTACTTAAAGATCAAGCTCAATTTATATTCGGTGTGAAACTGTCGTTTTGACGCTCAAAACATAAGTTTTTAAGGAATCGTTTAGCTAACTTCTAAAACAATGATTTTAAAGAAAACAGTACGGGGTGTTTCCTTTCAGTGTTTTGTTTTTGTTCCTATTAAATAGTTTAATATTCTCTTGCCTTTATAGTTCTTTTTATTTTTAATATGGCGCAACATATCTATTTTTCCATAGTTCTCTATAAGTCGACATCTCAATGGTCACGCCTTTGCTAGACTCATCATCTTTCGCACAAGTTATGCTCGATTTCGGTGGTTTATCTATCTGTTAACGCTGTTTGTCATAACGCCTTTGGTTGGTTAGTGGTTAACAGACGGATAAACGACCGATAAAGTACCTCAGAAACCGGGCAGTAGTCAGTTTATTTTGTCTTCACTGTTACTTTCAATGTCACAAAAAAATAGCATTTTGTGACAGTACAGAAAGGCATTTACATAATTTGTACCTATTCCAGCATTATTCAAGAATATATTCATACCAACTTAAACCAAACCACTACTAAATCCCCTTACCTGTATCACGCTCGGCTTGAGCGATCTATCACGTCAAAGTGTCGATGGATCTCGTGAGATCTGCGTGATTCTCATCGTAATGTTGTGATATGAAGTCGCTTTACTGGATTATGACGTCATCTCATATAGGTAGCTACGTAGTGGTGTAAAGTGGATCACTGTCAGGTTCTTTGTGAACGTGTTATGGTGGGCCGTTAAAGGAGGCCTTTTTAAAGGAAGGGAGATTAATGCTTTTTTTGTGAAAATGTGTGTCTATTCGTAGTTTTCACCCAAGTACCCCAAAAGGAGGATAATGTATTTCGAAATCATGTATGTTTGTATGTGTGTCTGCTTCTTTGGCATGCCCTGTAACCTCAATCTGTGACTGTACCATCATTTCGACTGCATCAGACTGCTTGAAAAAAGACTTGTTAGGAACTTTTTTGTTGCAGTTGAGTTTTTTGATACAAGTCAACTTCTTAGTGGAAACTATAGCCATCAATCTCAATTGTAAATAATTTCATTTGGTCCTTCACTCTCTGGACGAGACAGAGATCCAACTATTTCTAGAATACAATTTAAGATAATCTCTGAGCATTGCAACGAAATTGCATTGCCTCATATTCCTTGTAAATTCAAGATGAAAATATTACGTGCACTCGTTTATGTCTTCAGTAATAATTTCAGTTTACTTTGAGCAAAATGTTTATTATTTGCACTTCTTCGCTTCAACGAATGAAAAATGGCACTTGAAATATTATTCAAGACAACTTCATTCCAAGAACACTCAGCGCTGTTTTTCTTGGAATTTAATAGTAGAAAATTCTCGGTGACTGAAATAAAAATAATTAGTATTTTTTCATCAAAGAGAAGGTAATTTTGTTTGCTTATTAGAGTCACATTTCAACAGAGTCTTTAAAAAATATTTTTAAAATCTCTTCAAATAATCAGCGGTATTAAATTAGATCTTGTAATTTGATATTTTTCGTCAAAAAATGTTGTATTTAACAGAGACTTTTCTGAACATATTTTAACAAGGTTTTTTTTACAAACAAATCTGACTAGTTATACGAATATTCTATTGCACAAAGGGAAGTTTTTGCATGTCCGGAATATTTCAGTTTTCACGGAAACCGTAGGACGACACACAAAGTCAGTCGGTCGCGTTTCCTTTACACACGAGAATACTTATTTAGATAAAGTATTTATTTTGAATTCTTTCCGCATTATTATTATGTTTCTGTCTTGTGTATTTACTTTTAACTTGGCTCTGTTGTGTGTATTCTGGCGTTCTTTGTATTAACCGACAAAAATGAAGAAGGATTTTAAATTTATAAATATGTCGGAAAAGCATGACCTTTTTACGTAGGTTGATATTTTTTCAAATGAGTTTTCAAATCAACACGGACTTGTGCGTAGGCTTAAAAATAACGAAACCTTTTGAATTAGTGTAGTGTACAAAGTGAATGAGTAATAGTAACAATGTTGTGCTATACATATAACACACGAACATAGCTTTTATATATTATATCAGACTCTAAGAAAGTGCTACGGACTTGTGTAAAAGTGCAAATGGACACTATTCTTAGTTTTAACATAAACTATCACGTAACATATTAAGTTAGACTTAAATTGCTTATTAGTATTTTAGGCTAGATCGTGAAAAACAATGGTTAAATTCTCCATTTTGTAGTATTTTTCTCTAGCAGCTTTTCTGACAAAAGCCTTAATAAGCAACTCAAATCTTCACAAGACTACACCGATAACTCAGTAAGCTGCTCCAATCTAGTTTTTTGGCAGCTCTCTGCCAGTCGATCTGAGTAAAGCACAATTTCCGCCATTTTGTGGTAGAATGGTAATGTCTTCCCTAATAACCGCACGTCTGAACTGCCTTTAAACAAAGCGGGTGCTGGAAACATGCCAGGAAATCGCTGGAAAGTACAGTATTTATGATTTGAGCCTTATTACATTAGTCTGGAATAATATTATTGAAAATGAACAATATGAAACACGCGACAGCTAATATGGGCAGCATTTTATTTACGAATCTTAGTTTTTTAGGGAAAAAAGGTAATGAAAGTCGCAATGATTTATAAAAAAAACTAGCCCTTGTCCTTGACTTCGTACGCGCATATCCTGTTTTTTCGCATTCCCGTTAGAATTTTGGAGAACCCTCTCTTAGTCCTCCCCTTCACCCCTTCCCCTCCCCTTCACTCCCCAAGATGCGAATTTCAGCTTTCTACGACCATTAGTCTCGCCAGTGCGTTGTCTGTCAGTCACTCAATAATGCAAGAATTTTATGTATATTGATTGATTGTAGCTCGTAGCCGTAGAGCGGCGTAGCACGTAGAGCAGCGTAGCTCGTAGCAGCGGAGCGGCGTAGCACGTTGCTTATGAGACTTCAAATCCACATTGTTAAAGATTTATAAATTAGCGATTGTAAAGATGTTTATGAAACTCAAGCTGTTTTTAATTAAAATTATCCTTACGTATTACCTTATAACTTCAATTACCTTTTGTAAGTACCAAAGGTTAAGCCAATCTTCTATTTTTGTACAACCTTAGCGCAAACGACACAATACACTTACGCGAATCGTCTTCAGCGATCGTCCATTCACGCGGAGTACCGTATTAGTACCGGTGCCACGTACAATTACGCGATACGTGTCACTAAGTGGTACCACGATACACGTAAGTGGAAAAGGTCAACTTGGTGCAAGAAATAAATAAAAAAGAATTCGCAAAGTGGTGATTGAATTAAAGTGCTATTAAACTACAAATGTTATTCGACTGAGGTCGGTCCTAGGTTGTGGCATAACTCTGAGCCAGTAATTTAAAGTCTGGTGACTATAATACAATTAATCTAGTTAAAATAATTATTAGGAAAATTGTTTACCATGCTTGCTATAGCCGAAGGTCCCAGAGTCCCCAGACCTTACTTATTTTCTCGCTAACAAAATTTATTGGATGGAGCAGTAAAGTGTTTACTTCGAACGTACCCACATATGCTAGCTTGGGTTTTTTTTTCAAACAAAAAACTCGAAGTATCCATAATATTTTTTCCTTAATCTGGAAAAAAATTGGATTATTTTAAAAGTATATGATAGTTTTACTTGATATGTTTTTTTTTTCTCATGCCACCATATCACCATATCATTACGTGAGTGAGATTTTTTGAAAGCGTGATTTCAAGTAAACCTTTTGTATCTTTCTACTCTTCGCTATACAACACCTCGTACGTGACGTCACCGTACGTGTTTTTGTAAAGTTATCGTATCTATAGGGAGCGGAGAAGAGGTGTCGGGCGACATTGTCGTACAATTATATTGAAGGGTAGGAGTTAATGTTATTGTCATTGGATTGGAGGGTAGCCGTGAAAAGTTGTCTTGTGGCAATGAATAGAAATGGTGGAATTCGCTGGCGAGGAAACGAGGGAGATAACCCATTGGTTTTGAACTAATGATCTGTATGGTCATAAATTAACTACTTTTGTTTTTTAATAGGGAAATTACTATAGTAGAGATGGATTCATAGATATTACACTGAAATACAGTACTTATTAAGGTAACGAAGCGGTTAAAATTGAATAAAGCTGAAAAATATTTACTTGTTTTTTTCTTCAGTTGCTCCCATTTAATTGGTTTTTAAACATAAAATATTTCCATTTCAGTCCCCAAATTCTAAATGCTAAAACAATTACAAAATGACTTTGACTAATCTCCTAGAGCACCCAAAGGTAATCGTATTACAAGAGAAAATAGAACAATTTGATAAATTCATTCTGATTTTACAATATGATATAAGAACATAACCAGACTTATGAATATGTAGATTTAACCTTAGGGCTCGTCCTGGCTTGGTGAACATGATGTATTCATGGATTTTATCAAGTTCAGAGGAGAAATCGAATAAAACTACCTGAATATATATGTTTATTCATAGATAAGTTAGAAAAACTTCAATAGTTAGTCGTTCGAGTATTTCAAATCTTGATTAGAAACATTTGACTTATTTCGAATATTAATTTTCAAAATCTTTTATTCTTGTGCATTAGTATAACTACGTTTTAAATCATTGTACAAAATTTAAAGAGAAATAAATTAAATTACTACAAAATACTAGAATCATTAAAAACAATCCTACATGAGCACTTGTAAACATCAGAAGCTAATGGACAGTTCTAGTTAGATTTTTTTACTATGTATAAATATGTATAATTATGTAAACATAATTTAATATGAAGTTGTTCATTTAGTTACTTATGAATTGTTTTCTTTGTTACAGGTATGCTCCTTTAGCTGACTACAAAATGTGATGATAAAAGCACGAAATAACTCAATAAACTGTCAGTAAGTTAAATCGGTCATATTGATAAATGAATACTGCCACATAAAATGTCTGAATATGACTAAAACATAGAGAGACATTTACCTTTCAAATCTTTTTAACAACTCAATAAGAACGCAAAAACCCGTAAAGATCAAAATCTGAGGTCTACCGCGAGACTCGTGAAAACCATCCTTTTGTTATTAATACGTATCTTTGGGCGGGCGGGAAATACCTCAGCCGCCCTAACACCGATACCTCCGCCTTCACGGTTCACGCTTCCACCGGATGTATACGATTTGTTGTGATTCTTTGCCAATTCGTCGGTTTTGGGGTGAGAGTTATTCGACAGGTAGACAATTTGGTGTTTATTTATTTTATTGGAGACAACGTAAGTCTCTGGAGTTAAAATGAGGCAACTTGTGCTTGGGAAAGGTAATGTGCAGTAACGATAGACTAACCAAGTATGTAGATTTATTGATGATTCAAAATCCTAGCAATTAATAAAAAGTCCGTGTAGTCCATGTTTTGCACAAAAACCGACAATTTTAATATTTCACTGCTAAACAAAAGCCTCCTCGTTCTATTGCAGTACCAACAAGCTTTTAAAAAAAAAATATTTCGAAGATTTGAATACCTGTATTTAATCCTTTGTCATACAACATGTTGACGTCGAACGAAAACTGTTTGTTAGCGATCGAGCACACACGATAACTGCAGGTTACACAGCTTCACAAACAAACGCAATTGCTCGCGATGCTCAACCCGTGCTCAACATGCTCCACTATGTTCAACATGCTCGACTGTGCTCGTTAGCTGAGCACGTGTACTGCATGCCGAGTATCGATCAGCTCGCTGGCAACTTACTGTCGTTTGGCATGCGATGGATTGTGATTTAGTGGCTCTGAGTGGCGTTGTTCGTAAAACAGTTTGCTTTAAAAGCTGCCATAGCTGGAAACGATTAAAATTAACCTAAAAAGATATAGACTATTATGCTTTCAATACACCAAAATTGTAGCTTAGATCGTTTACAATACCATCACCACCATATGTACTGATAATTATTAAATGATAGCTGTTCTTTCTCGGACTTACTAATGCAAGTTATATCTAAATATGGTAATCGATTTTATTCTGGGGCTTATTAATCAAAAGCAAAGTCCTACAATGTCGTCAATATAGCCGAAAGCTTTATTAAAACGAATCACGTATCCACAAATTCCATTACGATACTCGTACAAATATCTATTGTTCATCTGTTCCGACATACAAACAAAAGAACGGTATAAAACTACCCTACCCTACTCTTATAACATAAAACACTAAACAACAGGTATCTGATCAAACCCGACACCCAGCTCAACCAGCCTCCACTCCTCCTGCTCGCCGTTTCACCGTCCGCTGTGCCGGATGAAAGCCGTCTCGTCCGGTGTCCGGTAGTTCAGAGACGGCTGACATTTGTTACGGCCGACACTTGCACATGTTGTCTGCAACTGTTGTGACGAACAGGTATAAGTTCTCTTGTGATATTTAGGTCGACGGAAACTATTTGTGGGGAGTTTACTTTGTTCAGCTTGTAGTTCTGAGGCTATTTGTGTTTAGTTTACTATTGTTGTGTTCGATTTGGTTCGTATTTATACGAGTCTTTACTATATTTCTATTAATAATTTTGTTTATAAAGAACCAGTTTGAATCAACAACTGAGCAATTATAACTTCTTAAAAGATTTGTGAAACCTCTATAGAATACGAACACTGTAGGAGCATTTTCTTGTCATATTGGGGACAATGCAACTTTCTTTAAAAAGTCGATTTCTTCCTAACTGTGGATTAATTAAAACTTCTTCGTGCACCTCCGGCCATATTCTTTGACTCTGGAGCAAAAACCGACATTGCAGTCTGCTGAACTTTCTTTATCTATCGCTAAACTGGGAAAAAATAATGTTTTGTTTTGTTACAAACTGTGTTTTATAGTAGAATTACGTGCTCTTTAGCAGCATTTAGGCCTTACGGCAAAAATTACGTTGTGGTCCCATGTATACAATTTTAGCTACGACAAAATGTTCCATTTTCCTTATTTCTTGTGTAGTAAAAGAACAAAAATAATAAACGTCGCGTAAATCTAAGTGCTGCCTCAAACCCGGTTATATCCAGTTTTATCCGGTATAAGCCAGATGGATGCGGCTCCCGCTAGTTATATTAAAAACTGTTTGAGATCGTCTTATTAAACAGCTGTGACTACGCCATATTAAATGGTGCTTCGATGTTTTTTATTCTTTTATTAAGTAAAGATACGAGGTTATTCTTAGGAGAGCTTTGGAGGATGGTAAATTGAATATAAGACAATATGTGCTTGTATAACGTTTTTCTTTGTGATGTTACTGATTAGAGATTCTTTTGTGTAATACGTTTAGAAATTGAATTTTAACGTGAGATAGAGATGTAATATTTATCTTCGCAAGCTTTTCAATTATAATAATACAAATTGACGCTCTATGAATAATTCAAAGCATGTAGTCAAATTAAGTTCTAATCAACTTTCCAAACGTCTGAACACAAAAAATTGGTATTATTTGTGTTTTCTCTAGAGAAATTTTCGACACAAATCTTCAACAATTTACGTCTAAAAATCTCAATATTTATTATCTTCTCCACGCAAGACTTGTTAATTAAACAAGTATGACGTACGATGAGTTTGAATGACGTGCGCTGAACCCAGGCAAGGAGCCGGCTCCATGAATAATCAACAGTCTGAATAATTCAACTCCCAGACCTTTTGAATATTCCGACGTCACTTTTTGATACAACCGTCATTTTTTGCGAGAAAAGGAAAATTATTTTAGGTAACGTTGATTTAGTGATCCCGATCTCCCGGTCTATTGGTTTCATTTGAATATTAATTGAAAGAGATCGTATTTTTTTGCGTGAAATTTGTAATTTTTGTGTCCGTTTTATTAAAAGAAAGGTTTTTGTAAGATTGATAGCCGTCTGTTAGCTCGCGACTATTTGACAAAACAGTTTTAATTGGTGAGTACAAAAAGCAAGGAAGTTCAACAGCTATGCTATCGGAGTTACCTTTTATAACTTTGTGTTGATGGGGCCTGGTTTTCACAGCCGTTATTTATAGAAAGGTTTCAGCGATGACTATTTTATTACTGCTTCGATTGAATTTGATATGAATACTACTTTATTATTAACAATGATCCCAGGAACGATACACAGAAGGTCACATACTCGTCCGGAGATACTGTAATGTTTTTTATTGAATGCCTAACTATTGAGAACTCTGCAATCTAAATTCCAACAGAAACGTTGAGCTCATTGTAATCCTATTCAATTTAAAGTCTTAGTAATGAAGTGTTTCTGAACTAAATGCCTTAAAATCCAATCATTCGGAGCGACTTACGAAAGCCGACCATTCAGTTCATTCACTAAACTTCGGCCGACTTCCAAGCGAACGTTCGAAGTTGATTTATTCTTTTATAAAAGCCTTTTGATCAGCTAAATAGTTTGTCGTTTAAAGTTCTGCCGCTAACAATTATTTTTGTGAATTATTAAAATGTTTTACTTGAGTTGGGGAGTTAAATTTATGTCTTCTGGGATTTTTTTCGTTGGAAATTTATTCAAATATTTCTTGAATATTATTTTAGTAAAAAACTACAGATTACTAGATGACGATACGATATATAATGTAAATAACTGCATTTAAATAATCATCCACATATATTCCATTTGAATATGTGGATGATTATTTGTGTTCTCAACAACTATAGCATCGATTCACCTTGTACCTTTTCGTGTAATGGCGGATGCCAGACGTCAAGCTGATGTTATTATGAAATATTATGTGTACTTTATTGTTTTATTTTTACCTAGTAAGATGTAATATTACTAGTTCTTCTCTAAATAAAACTTCACCATCAGCAGCAGTTCTTCGATAATGTCAGCCGACCCGCCCGAAGTAATATTGATTGCGTATCATTTTTACTTCGGGCTGGCCGTCCGATGTAAATTCATCAGGGTGCGATCACGCGCAGACGAAGAATGATCCTAACACCGGCACCGACCACTGAGGATAATTCCTCACACCGGAAGACGACGATGAAGACTAATTACCAGCACATGTAGCCCTAAATACTACTCTCTCGCACAAAAGTATACAAGTACCTTGCATGCTATTATGCCATGATCAGTTTTGATAGGTGTATATTTATTTATTGGTTCACCAACAATTGTTCACACTGGTTTTATGTTAAAAATATATTCAATAAATTATTGTACATCAGTGCAAAAATGACTTATAGATAAACACCGCATGCATAAGGAACTTGTACAAAAAACATATAAATTAGACTAATCTAGTTTTAAGTTACATATCTAGTTACTGGCTTATAACAAAATATTATCTATATTTAAAGGTGTTCATAGAGGACATATTGAACACATTTCCCTTCAGAGCTAATGACAGTCCACTAGCGGAGATTTTTATGAAAATCGACTTTCAATTTGCCCAATCTGTCAAAGTGTAAATCAATAACATCACTACAGCTATTAATGACCTGGCAGAACTATATCACTAAGGCTAGCAACTTTTTTTAAAACGGAAAGTCATCAAATGACTCCTCCCGTTCTGGGCGGAACGGGACGGAGTGCCAGACTTACAGACCAAAACCCACCCGTGTTCCTCCAATTCCGCAAGGCATGCAACCTACTGCACGGCATACTTTAAAGCAAGTGACAGGCATGTGTGTTACGGCCTTGCAGTGGCTTACGGCTTTAGTTTAGAAACTCTGACACTAGGCTGTGTCAGGTCGTTAGACCTTACTGTCCGCACGATAAGAAGAGAGCTGAGAACGGAGAGCGTAGCGGCAGCCTTGCAGACACGGCTTAGTACCGGCAGCTGAAGACGGAGAGCATAGCGGCAGCCTTGCAGACACGGCTTAGTACCGGCAGCTGAAGACGGAGAGCATAGCGGGAGCCTTGCGTGTGCTCTTATTGGTAGTGTGGCTGATAATCTATCATAAGACACACGCGGCTCTCGCTGTCTCACTCACATGCCACGAGAGAGAAGAGAGTGGAAGACTGGATATTTTTATGCTGTGTTTTATTGTGTTTGTATCTAATATTATTGTCTTTATTCATGATGCATTATTTATGGTTGATGTATCGAACCCTTACCGCCAACTTATCATCACTGTTATTATGTGTTATTTTTTTCTTTATATACTATATGTCTTTTCCTTAACTGTAAGAGTAAACCAAATTAACAAGTACAACTTGCCTCACAATACAAATGTATTCAGACTTTTACTAGTAATATGTTGACCACACCATGACCACACCTGACAATTATTGCCAATCTTTTTCAAAGCAAATGCAAGTTAAATCAACATTTTGTCGAAAATGATTTTCATCCGCTGGGTGGCGTTTAACGAAGGCTGTAAGAGGATTACGCTGCGAACAAACAGACAATATGGCGGCGCGGCTCTGTGTACTAACACATTAGTGTTACGGCGGGACGCGGAAACGGCCGGATTATTTGATAGCGTAGAGTATTGGGAACATTACTGGGAAAATTCGTGAAAAGTTCGTAAAAAAACAGACTGGTAATGGAAAGTCTGTAATAAGGAAGTCTTTAAGTTGTTATTTATGTATATTACCTATGTTAAGTCATTTAAAAGGTCCATCTTCGTTTTTACAAACAGGACTTACATACCTACAGGAATAGAAATATACAAAACTTTCGAATCTTTATGGGCCCAAACCTAAGTCAACTGTATTTTTTGTAAAATTCCATTATGGTTTACCTATTCAGATGAAAATGGCTTCTCGTGCAATATCGTATGGAGCTATTTACAAAAGTAAATAACAAAAAATGTTTGTTCATGCTGAACCAATTTTCAACCCCAAAACGCCCAAAAACAACAGACACGCTATTTGTAAAATGAATTTCGCATCGAACAGCACGAAATGGTATTGAATTTGTGAGTGAATTTCACAAAATGGAGCTGTACCGGACTAGGAATGAACAAAATATCAAAATTCTTTAATAAAATGTAGATGTTTGTTGCATCACGTTAGCTCTGCTTTGTCCGCGAGTAGCAAGGAGAGTAAATATTTTATACTTCTAAACATTATTATTATTGTAGTATACACAACGTACCTAAGCATAGTTCCATTTCTGGTAGAAGTAGTTACAATAAGACTTTAAGCCAGCCGCAATATTGCGTGCCAAAATTAAAATCAAAGATGTTACTCGGAAATTAAGATTGAAGACTGGATTTGTCCCACAATAAAATAACTATTTATTGGGCCCCATTCTATGTTAGGCTACTCCGAGGCATACTAAGACGAATGTGGTGAGAACCGCAGTGGCAGAGGAAAGCCGTATGTGTAAAAGAGAGAGAGAGAGAGAGAGAGAGAGAGAGGCTTTTGTTCAACAGTGGGGCATAACGAGCTAAAATAGTTTGCTTAGAGATTAGAAAGCTGTTTTTCTTTCTTCTAAATTCTGTTGAGTTGAGTAGGTATTAAAATTCAGCTAGAACTATAATCAGTAGACCGTACCTCAATGTTTCAACCCAGCCTGTTGATGGGAAGCTTGTAAAATGCGTTCTCCCCTCCACCTATATAGTACACTAGTTGACCCGCGCAACTTCGTCTACGTAGCAATTTTCATTACTGCTCCGCTCCTTTTGGTGTTAGCGTGATGATATATAGCCTATAACCTTTCTCGATAAATGGGCTATCTAACACTGAAAGATTTTTTCAAGTCGGAATAATAGTTCCTGAGATTACCGTGTTCAAGCAAACAAACAAACAAAACTCTTCAGCTTTATATATTAGTATAGATACCTACTAAAATATTCACATGCATATTCATGAATATAATGGTCAAACCACGCAGAACGGTTAATGCAAAATCCGAGCCCAAATATTGCGCAGTATATTAAATTCCCGTTAATGAACGAATTAATCAGCGGAGGTGAGTCAGGAATATTGAAACCGCGGGTAGTTGGAACAAATTGCGATTTGTATTGAAAACCGATACATTGCGGTCTTGCAGCGAGGTTGTATAGAGGAGGGAGCGAATTCGGCAGGTTTCGCAGAATTATTCGAAATGAAAGGGGAATTTGCGGTTGAATTTGACGGTAATTCGTCGTTACCGGTCGTGGTTTATTATTTTGATGATGTAACTGTGACACGATTTGATTTAAATGAGGTTGTTAAACGTAGTCAGAAAATAAGGAGATGGTCCCTTTTACGTAACATCTGGAGGGGCATTATTCCTCTATAGAAAAAAAATAGTATTAAATATAGTAAGAAGTGTATTTGAAGAAGAAGACTCTTTTTTCCGACGAGTTTTGGCCGTCCTGCTCATCTAGGCAAACATTGTAAAAGACCAAACTAGGCTTAGTCCAATATTAGTTTTTAAAAAACGTAATCAAAGTTTTTATCTTATTTTCTGCTCTAGTTGCCCGTCACCGCTCGTCAGTCAATACTCTACTCTCAGTAGATCACGCAACTTTTACAGTTCACGCTAGTTTTACTTTGAAAACTCTTCAAACTTTTAATCAGGACGATCTACATTTTAATAAGCCCTCATCCTTTGAGAAACTAGCTTCAGACGGTAGTTATTTTTATAGTTCACATTGAATATTTACCAGCTATTGATAAACAGTGCTGAATATTTCAGATGTTGCTTATTTTCATCTAACTTAAATACTGTTATTAAATATCTATTTCCAGTCTTCAACAACAAGTAAACAACATTCTATATGAAAACTCTGAACAAATAAAATACAAGTTTGTACCAACAGTAATCTTTGATACCCAGAATTCTGTACAAAATATTAATTGGCATTTGAAAACTGGGTTGTGCCAAGATACATTAAAACTGTTTCCAATTGATATTGCGCGGTTTATTTACAGGAAAATAACGATCATTTGTATTTCGGCTTCTGCGAATACCAGCGAACTGTTTCTGGGAAAATGGAATGGAAAACATTTCTGGTAGAAAATATAGCTGAGGGAGATGTTGTTCTAGGAATCTGTTTGGAGGATTGTATCTGTGAAAACTGACTTTGAGAAGCTGACTATGAATATTTAGAGTCGAGTCTACAGTAATGTGAAGTGAAGTGGCGCCAGTGACGGAAAAGTTAAAAGGGAATCGCTTTTCTTGGTATGGTCATGTGAAGAGGAGGGATGAAACGCATGTAACTAGAAGAGTTATGAACATAAATGTGGATGGATGGAGAGGGAGAGGAAGGCCAAAGAAAAGATGAATGAATTGTGTGAGGAGCGATATGAAAGAAAAGAGAGTTAGTGATAGAGTGACGACTAATAGAACAGAATGGAAGAATAAAACGTGTTGCGCCGACCCCAAGTAACATGGGATAAGGGCAGGAAGATGATGGTGAGTCTACAGTAATGTGAAAGCAGTCAGTCTGCCGTCATCTGTGCAATGTTGGGGTCAGCTTCCAGTCGGACGAGATGCCACTGAGTAGCAGTATTACACATAGAGCGAGTACTCAGCAGGGGCGCTTTAGAATCACATAAGAATCATAATATGAATCTCACAACAATCTGTCAAATATAATTTTCATCTGTATCGCTAACGCATTAGGTTCAAGATTGATTGGAAAAATTTGACAGTAACGAGTAGCGTGATTTGCTCTCTGATTCTGCTAAAGTGGCCTTTCCAGGCCACCTGAACTCAACTCAGTTACGAGGTAACACTCTTTGACAACACTGCTGTCAGATTTTCTGGCGTCGGACCACCCGTAACGACTGCTATCCATCTGATCGTCCACATATGATAGTCGTTAGGTTTAGCGTTGTTTCCAAGGCACGGGGGCATCTCCGTATGTTAAGATGGTCAGTAAGCGTAGCTTAACCTTGAAGATGGTCCCACTGCTGGTATTTTTTCGCTATGAGTTCCTCTTAATCCCACGTTAATTGAAACCTAATCTAAATTTTTACTTTATTGACTTAATTAATTTGACGTTTGAGTTCATAATTCAGCTGTTCCCAGATCTAAATCAGTTGGGACTCATTTTAACTTTTTAGTTATGAGATTTAGAGACGGACATATTGCTTAAGTTACTGACTTGAAAGTGTTCTGCAAAATTTTACGATTTCTTAATCAAAACTAAAACATCTTCATATTAACGTAAAATAAACTTGAAAATATTATTCTTTCGAGAAATATTAAGAAGAGAGAACGCTCTCTTCTCTTGTAGTAGCAATAAAAACATGTTTTAATAGTAAATGCAGAGAGCATTCATAAGAGCTGGCGGTGCTAGGGCTGCGGGAGTAATAACTAAATAAGAAATACATAGGATGAACGCTACAAAATAGTTAGTTTTACATTTGATTACCCTTGTGAAACACTGCTTTCATAAGAATGATGAGAGACGGTGCCGCTACTCACATTTTATGTCTACCTGCTTTACACACTTTAGGCATTCAAATAATTTATAATGAACTAGTTGACCCGCGCAACTTCGTCTGTTCCGCTCCTATTGGTCTTAGCGTGATGATATAATATAGCCTGCCTCGATAAATGGGCTAACTGTAACACTGAAAGGGGGGACAAAAAATGGGACCTGTAGTTTCTGAGATTAGCGCGTTCAAGCAAACAAACAAACTCTTCAGCTTTTTATATTAGTATAGATTTATGCGACAGTTTTATATTTTTCGTTCCATTTTTCTCATTCAATTTATCTGCTAAATGTATTGAGAATCTTACCTTGTTTGAATTGTAAAGCATGTCCAAATGCTCAAGAACTGTATTTTTCGTAACAGTTAGCAATGTGTCAAACCTCTCGATCTTGTGCGGTCTCTGGATTTGTATAGTTTATGGAAAACGTTGCTAGGCAGCCCTGCGGCCTGCGCCTCGTGCCCGCGAGTGCTGGAATTAACATGCATTTTCTAGAATATCTTTTTACATTAAACGTTTTCAGCGTTACCTCATTTATGGCAAAACTGCTGCATGTTGGAATATCTGGCAAACATTTTAATGTTACTTTAGTAAGCTACCATTCACTATCATTACAGTAAAGAGTTTGTTATCTCTATCTCCGATCCTTCATAACAGCCGAAAAACGTCCACTACTAGTCATAGGCCTCCCCCAAACGGGGGGGTTTGCCATAATCGCCACGCTTGGCAGGCGGGTTGGCGATCGCAGTGTATGGAGTAGCGTTATACAGAGAACGCTGCTGCCCATTCTCTGGCGAGTCCCTTAGTAGCCTCTTACAACACCCATGGGAAATGATGGTATGGTATTATTCTTTTACGGCACCGGCCGACACCAACGGCGGTATCCATTTCCAATCTTCACCGATCCACTTAGTTAAAAAGGGATAAGTCTTACTTCAGGTTCCGTTTTTAGTAGATTCTTAGCCCAATTTATATAGAATTACATTGAAGATATACAGTTTGATTTTATACACGAATAAAATTGGTTATTCCCTACTATCTCAAATCAGATTGACAAATTTAGTGCCTTTTTATCGGGAATGAAAAAATCTAGATTTTGATAGAACACTTTGAGAAGCTTTTTACGTTTAGAGGGATATATTTTTTACGTTTAATTCTCGAGAGAGCTAAAGTAACCTAAAAACTAGCGTTCTGTTTAAACAATCCGAGAATAGCTTGAAGCAAACAAGTCAAGATTTTATTTTCGCCCTTTTAAACGAATAGTCAACCGCGGGATTTGCACAGCGGGCTGAAATAACTGAACCACACAATTATATTTACGGCTCGAATAAATTTGTTTAAGATAGCCCTCGGATAATAGGATATTTTGTCATTAAGTAGCTCCTGTATATATTTTGTCGTAATTTGTATGACTTCGCCCACGGCTGGTCTTTGGTTTTCGTGTAATTACCTTAGTGGTACATTATGTTAGTACTCGGTATTTATGTTAGCCGGTTTTTAATGTGATGTAGATAGCAGTTGTTTAATGAGTCTGCTGGATTTACAGTAGAAATGTGTTACGTGTGAGAATATATACAACGTACTTCAACGGAAATTAAAGTAGCTGAACTACGTTATAATGTGAGCTTTAGTGACAAAGTTAATGTTGCTTTTCCACATGTTTAGATCAATTACAATCTTGTTTTTAGCTCGTTTTAAGACTCTTTAAGTACACAAAGTAGAGGAACGAATTTAATTAAAATCTTTTTCCACAAAAGTCTAGTCAAGATTTACACGATTTGTTTCGGTACTTACGATCGCATTCTTTTACAAAATATCCATTTACACAAATACCTTGAGAAAAACGACCGTAAAACTAACTTAACTTACAAGTATTTACGATACTGCAATCCCAAACAGCAGTTTAAAACAAAAAAGTGACATTAAAATGCTAAGCAGTGTGAGTACTTTAATTGGCCCGCAGTGTAAAGTGGCCCGGTACAGTCGGCTCCGTTATTTGCTCCATTTAGATCGTTTGCATATTGATCAGCTGATCTTCCCGGAATTGTAAAGGTCACACTATTTTTGTTAACCTTTTATTGATCGAGCTGACTGGACAGAGTCAGTTTATATTGAACTGGCTACTCTGAGGCACATGTCTCGATCAGTTGGCGAGCAGCGAGTGACGAGTAAATGTTTCGATAGTTTTGACGTTCGGCTAGCGAGTGCTTCTGTGCGACGGGCTTTTGCTCGCCATACTCGCTCCGGCCCGCACTATAGGTAGAAATTATCGCTGTTTTGTGAGTTTTGACCGCCAAGCGAGCACCGCCGAGCGAGTTGCTGAGCGAGTACAATCTTTGACAGCTCTTGTCGCTGTGATCAACTAAGTAAGTGCCACTCGCCGACAGTGTGACCAGCCATCTATCAACTATGAATGTATGTGTCTCGTTTACTCACACGAGATCTATATCTTTTGTCCCTTTCCTCAGCGAGAAAATTAGATAGCTATACTCGATTCCTCGTCGGGTGGTGAGACAAGTAGATTACGCCATCGCTATTCTTATCTTATTAATTTAGTTTTTCGATTCGTTTTTCGGGACCCTTCCATCTTCATTGCCTTTTTGATAGTAGGAACTGTTGATTCTAACTTGACAGTTGCACCTTTAAAAATGACTTAGGTAATAATTCACTCATAGAGAATTTCCCCAAAAGAACTTGAGACTGGAAAATCACAGCAATGAGGTCAAAACAGAACCAAATTGTCAACAAATCAACACTCCAGTCAAATTAGCGGTAAGACTCCTATTACACAGAATCGTGAGCCGAACATACCCGAATGTAAGGCGGTAACTGCCAGCTTGTCGAGAAACCAAGTCAATGGCTGTAATCCTGCAACTGATTAATTACAGCACTAATAGTTTGAGAGCTCGCGTTCACCAACAGTCACTCTGTTTGACTATAAGTACAATGATGTGAGACGTGATCATTTCATTAAAGGTTGCAGTTTAAAAATGCTTTGTAGTGAGTTAACAATCACTGCAACAATAAAAAATTCTAAACAATTATCTGAACCACAAATATCGAATTGTTTGATAATATATCTGTAAACGGTAATCTCCGTAAGTAGTGATCCGATTGCGATCATGCTTTCACTTTTAGAAAGCAGTCTAAGTATATCTTCTTCTTTTTCTTCCACCTGGCGTTAATCCCGGCTATTGAAAGAAAGAAAGAAAGAAAAATGTTTATTTGGGACTCGCACAAAACAGACAGATTTAGATTTAATTAAAACTAACAGTATTACTAAGCCAGGGTCCGCCTTCCGACTGAGCTTCCTCCACTTTTCCCGATCTTCATCCTTTTATTTCAGGCCATTGGCTCTCATGTCGGATTCGACGACGTCCAGCCAGCGCTTGCGGGACCTAGCCCCAAGGACAGCAATATTTATGCATCTCCGACCAACGTACTCCATAGGGCGGCATCGCAGACTGTCACTCTTGCAGGTTTCCCCCACGTCACGGACACCAAGACTATCTCAGATGAAAGAGTTGCGTATGCGATCGGATCGCGTTACGCCGCTCATCCATCTCAGCATCTTCATCTCCGTGACGCGAAGCTCCTGGGTGTGTCTGCTTAGTGCTGGCAGTCTAAGTATGTCTGTGAAGTAAAGTTTAGGCATGTGGGCTACTGTTGACCTCTGTAATATCCGCGGTTCTTGCGGAAAAGACCACGAGAATGAAGCCTCAGGAAATAATAGCTAGCAATGAACTTGCTTATTTATTTATTTAACAGTTTATGTACACACATTAAACAGATAGAACCCGAAAAGTTACCGAGGAGTATTAGAGAAAATTTTTTTAACTCTACACTAGGAATTTCTCTTGTATTGTGGTCGTAAACTCACATACACAAACAACCAGACCTGAAACAACCATCTGTAGGCCAATCAAATATTTAATCTGTGCGGTAATCGAACCCGCGACATGCAGCGCAGCAGTCAGTCGCTCAACCACTGCGTCAACCTGCCATCAATCACATTGACACACACGATGCTCTATGAAGCCAGCATTTTCCTGAAACTCAATATGCTATAGACTGGTGTTATTCCAGTTTTCGGAGGCAAAAATTAAAGTACTACGACTTACGAGTAATTTCCAGCAACATCACTCATCATCTGCCTAGCCTTTTCCCAACTATATTGGGGTCGGCTTCCAAGCCGGATTTAGCTGAATACCAGTGTTTTACGAGGAGCGGCTGCCTACCACACTTCCACAACCCATTACCTGGGTGACACTGTACTTCATTGCAAGAAAGGAGTCAGACTTACTGGCTTCTGACTATCCGTAACGACTGCCAAAGATCTACAAATGACAGCCGGGACCAACGGCTTTCCGAGGCACGGAGGAAACTCGGTATGTTAACATGGTCACCCATCCACAGACCAACCTTGGTAAGAGTTGCTTAACATAGAAGATCGACCCGTGCGGCTGTTATTATCTAGCCACGAGCTCCTTATACCATTATCCCAATAAAATATCCCGCAATATGAAAGACGACTACCGGCTTGTTGTAAAACAAGAAAACATCCCCGTATTGCAGTTAACTGCGATAACTTGATTAATTGTAAGCCGTCATTACTCAAACGCTTGCAACGAGGCAGATAAACAAAGCACGGTAATAGCTGGCTCCCTGCCTAGTCGAACATAAGACACATAAAGCTCTGACTACATTGAGGCGGAACCCGCGCGGGACGAGATTACTCGCACCAGTTCGAACACCTCTAGGCAAGATAATAATGGTTGTATACCTTCACCTTTTTCGCATTGAGGTAGGCAGTAACTACAAAACGCCATGTGCTATTTTGTACTTTTTGTATATTGAGATTGTACTCAATATACAAAAAATACAAAATAGTTTATTGTGACAATTAGAAAACTACATCACATTTGAACGTGTTTGGAGCTTCCAGTTAAGCAAACAATGGCTGTGCTTTTTGCATCGTTTAAGTTTATACAGGACTTGGCCCCGCCTTGGCGAGCCTGTTTGATCTGAGGAACAACAGTCTCGCCAGTTATGAATGCTACGGTTCTGTGGTGTTACGAACCTTACCTCTCTAAAGAACATCACCAATAAGATCTGTATATGTCCTTCTAGGGGACGTTAATATCCTGTCTCCTAAATGGGTCAGAGGGCGTCAATAGAAGTCGTCCATCGCAAACGATCTTGAGTTTCATGCTCATGTCATTCCGATGCTCGTCCTTCTACCAACGCGGTTGTGTCGGGATGGCCACACTTTCTTTTCCGTAGGGATTTCAACACAACGCTTTCTTGGGTGATCGGTTGCATGTTTAAAATCTGGATTCATTCGGAGCGTGATGTTAACAGGCCTAATGCGTTAAGTTTCCACGTGTTGACGTAAGCTAATTTTGTCTTTCATCCCGCGCGGGTACCGCCGCAGTTTGACCAGCGCTTTATAGCTTCCTACCTGTCTACCAGCTAGTCTAACAGGCAGGCGTTGTAATTTGCATTGAACAGCGAGTGGGCGGGGTGGTGGCACGCGACTGACCCAGAACTCACGCGAGCGCGGGTGCAAGGTAAGCAGGAGTCATGGTAGGAATGTAATATATAGAGCATGTAGTCTGATGACTGTGATTTGATTGGCCTTAGTAAATAGTGATGCTAAATGGCTAGTGCTAAACGATATTTAACATGAGTTTTGATTTCGACCAAACAAACTAACATTTTACATAGATCCACGAAAGTATAGTCTGACAATGCATACAGAAAAATATTCATTAGAATGAGGATGTAAATTCGTTCATTAGGAGCTTATAGAAACTAGAAGGACGCTTAACGCAGGTGCCTGTAATTTTGTAAGCACATGATTGGCAATGTACGGGACTCGTGTCACATTTAACAAACCTCTATCGATTGACGTATGATCACACCCATACAGCAGCACATTATGTTTACTAAAACTACAATAAGCTTTCACGTTCAACTGTTTGTTTGTTTTGAACAACCACTCGACTGCAGACACAACAAACAACAATTAAACCCTCAACATCCCTCGGGGGTTACAGCCAGACAGCCATCGCTCACCAACCCCGCCAGTTACAGGTAAAACAAATCAAACATTAATCGCCTGCACACTTCGGACGGCCAATTATTGCTAACTACCCCTTTAGGCCGTTATCCACCCTTCATAGTAGCAAGAAAACAGACTACAATAATTCCCATTCTTCTGCAAGCGAAATAACATAACTCGCGTTGGTTTACTAAACACTACCCTAAGGCTTGGATGGCGTTTTTCTTTAGGTCCTTTCAGTGTTATATTATTGTCTGTTTACAAATAACTGGTAGTGTATGGGTATTATCTGTCGTTGCCATCGAGATATGGAGAAGTCAGATTACGGACGATAATTTGACGTGATAACGTCGATAACATAAGAAAACAATGAATTCTTAACAAACAATCCGAAAGCTTAGGCCGATCTTGCTTCTCTATCGCTTGTTCCGCGCTCTCGCTTGCACGCTCGGCTCAAACGAAACGTGACCGCGACACTTTTTCATGCGTGCAGCCGGTGTTCATCGATTTGTAAGACGTACGTCACGTCAATAATGTGAATAGCTTCCATTTTCTTTAGGTATAAACTGCTTGAGAACAATCTCTTCAAAAATCTTCAAAATTTATTTCCTCGTGTGTAGCAATAAAGGTCCCATAGCTTTAAAGTAAAATTCAATTTACAAAAGCACAGTCGTATGTAAACACGTCAGAACCAGGGTGGTGACAGTGTCACATGACGCCGTACGTCAGACACGCGCGTGACGTCACGTCAGTACAAAACGAATGAACACGTCGTGTCACGTCTAATGCATGTGTTCACGTACCTTGTTTTGAAACAAGCAACACTGGTTTTTATTTCTGTTTTATTTTAGCTGGGACCCGCGTTTTACCCGTATGGCCTATGTTGCTCACCGCCCGAATGATTAGTTCTTTGCAAAAAAATACGGTCAAACCGAGACACACTTACAATATGTATTATAATTTTACTTTAATGTCATTTTGGCACTGGTATTATATACAGAAAAAATGAAGGTGGGATAGAGATAGAATATTTCAGGATTCTTATGTTTCATTCATTCATATTCATGTACATTCATTCATATATTCAATCATTAATATTCTGTTATTTTATATACTTACTTATTTTAGTTCTCATTTGCATCATACAGAATCAGAGGTCGCGGAGTCTGCAATGGAACATGTACTCGTAATAAGCCTCTCATACAAAATGCAAAGGATGTTATTAGTGTTTCCAAAAGTACTTTAGGTACACATTAGGCTTTGCAATGTTCCCCAGACCGGCACTAACGCGCTAACATTCCGTCTGAAGAGACACTAATCTCTCAAATGAATAATAAATGTACTGTACGCCACATGACAGGGTTGTCCGAACGGGGAGCTTTGTTCCAGGGGCTTATTGTACCATTCCAGAATAATACGCCCGGGAAAACGCAGCTTGCAAAACATCCCTGTGTTTTGATGCAAGTTGTAACTCTACTGGCAAATATTATCCTACTTTTGTTGATGTAGACAACCCTATCGCAAATTAGGGTTGTCGAAACTGAAATTTTGATTCACCGGAAATTAATTTGGAGCTCTGTTGAAATGAAACGGCAAGATAAACTTAGTGTTTGAGTTGAGAGTTGTGCGAGAAGTCAAATAGTAACAGGTTCGTTGTTTACCGACGTCGATCTGAGACTTACTTTAGTCAGGATTAGAAACATTTCGCTGGTTTGGCCAGAATTTGAAACGGGAAGTGAACGTCTTGGTTTCTCTTTATGACTTTTGTTTATTGCTGGAACTAATTTAGTATCTAAAATTCGGAAGCAAGAAGACCAACTCCAAGTAGAACGTCATACATTAAACCTAATCGGATACTCGGAAACACATATTTATAATCAACTGACGTCCTATCTATGAAAAGAGTTGCACAGATAGTTGCACAAAGGCATATAACGTACTCTTGATAAACTCATTAATTAGTAAAGGCGTCGTTACACGGCCGCGTACCGCTAAGCGCGTAGTGCCCGCGTACCCGAGCCCCGCGTACCGCAGCCCCGCCCATTGTCTTCGCACACAAAAGAGCGTGCTATCTACGTTAAATACGCTGCTTTGTCCTGTTTGGTTTTAGCGCGGATTAAGTTACGTTGTCGTCGAGGTTGTTGTATTTGTATTTAATTTAGACGAGGAGAAAGCGTTTGTTTATGTTGTGGCGTATGTGAGAATAAAGGTGTGTGGACGTGATTTTATAATTTGATTATTCGTGGTTGGTATGGTTCTTTTTTCACTTCTACACCTGTAGAAACCTCCCTGAATATAAAACTAAAGGGACAGTTTCATTTTAATTTAGAATATACTCGTAAATTAAACGCTCCTTTTTTATTTTTTAACCTTCATCATAACTTTGCTGAAATAGAATTTTATATTAAGCAATTATAATAAGGTACGAGACGCAATCATAATATTTTCATAGACAACTTCATATTTTATCGAAAGGTGTGCGCTGAATTTTAATTTCCTTCGTTGTCGAGAATATTTTCACAGTTATTTTTAAGTAGTATTTTTGTAAAAATTGATTTCTGTAATCCTCTTAAGCTTACATCTAAGTGTTTAGTCAAAATCTACCACAATTAAACTTACGATACTAAAAAAAAAATAATTGATATATCAAACTATGCCCCTAAATATCTAAGATAATATATGAGACTTTTCTTAAACATAGTCATAAAATATCGTTAGACAACAACACAACAACAACAACAACAACAACAACATAACAACAACATATTTCCCTTAGGAAAAATTACGAAGTTAATATAAAACTGTGATGCATGAACCGAGTAAAATTAAACTCACATTTCATCACTTTGATATTATTAAGTTCATAAACAAAACATGAAATAACGTTTTACATGCACTCACTCATTAGCGAGACCAAATTAGTACCTAATGATTGCCAAATCATCTATATTTTGATCACACAACCACAAAAACATTACAATAATTTAAACCATAAATTATATGACCGGAATAATTTAAATAGCTTTAACTATTAAATTATCATACCGAAATTATAGGCTGTAGTTACGATGAGCACGTGCAGATATTGGTCAGGCATTACGTCGAACCAGTGGAGCGCGACGGTCGCCATGGCAACGGCCAGCCAATTAGCG